>OY787613.1:11457417-11946227 GCA_963678935.1 Umbilicus rupestris
AGCATTAAAGAGAACACGAACTTATCAAAGACGCAACAGAATTCACATCTACGAGAGTTTCACATTTACAAGTGTTTCTAGCCAATCCACACATCAAGCAAAAACAAAAAAATGTTTCCACTCCCCCTTTTTGTCAACAAATGACAGGGATCTTCAAGAAAACTATACAAATAGGCCTAAGCCTCTTCTCCATGCGCAGGAGGTGGGATCTCATTGACGAGGCACTCAACATCTCGCATCAGGTTGAAGTCCGAACTGGCCTGTCTCTTCCACAAAGTCTAACAAGAGATTTAAAATAATGCATGACAAATTGGGGTATGGCTTGTAAATTTGATTTTTATTAGTACAGTATCCAACAATTGTTTGTTACTTTCTTAGAATCTTCAAAACAAAATTGATTTTGAAATGATAAAAATAGGATTGAACTTCCCTTGATCCATGGCTTAGTAAAACAATTGATTTCTCTCTTACAATTCTGTAGACTAAAATGTGGAGATATTTTAAGAATTTGCAAAAAGGGTGAAGAGTACCTCTAAGTATATTCTAATGAATATACATTTTACTAAATCTTATCTATATTTTCTAATCAAAAATTAACACCTTAAAATCATTCTAATGAATAGCATGATAAAATATGTTCTTTAGATGGGCTAACATAAGAAATATTTTTTACATTCTCCCGCTTGGCCGTGAATCATAATATAAATCTAATAATAGGCATAATATGTATAGTATAAGCTAATTCCTTCCTTATATGGTGTTAAATCCTTGTCTCTATGATATATGTATGATATGTATTTTGGCAAACAGTACAAAACCAACAAGGATGCAACAGAGGGTAAGACAGTGCCAACTTAGACAAGCGCATGCAAATTGGGTCAATCAATATTGATAAAAATATTACTTTGCTGAAGTTTTCCTGAAGTTAAGCAAAGAATATACGGACAAAATTCTGGGTGATATGTGCTGACGATATTGATAAGATCTCGTGGATACGGGAGACTGGGTTGCTCAATTAGGGAAGTATGATCATCGATATTCGTTTCCTAAAATAAACTCATGTATACAATCTATTTAGGTTGAGGAGATCAGGAAATGAAGTGCACTGCGAATAGAGATTATCAAGAAAAGAAATCAGAACACAGGGGCAACAGGGCAGCGATCATCATCAGAGATTGATTAACAATTGAACTTAAGAGAGATTGATCATAAGGTGTTTAGGTTGAAGGTTGAACAGACTGTTTTACAATGCTGGTGTTTTCGATCTGTGGGAGGCAGATCGAGGTGGATAAGAGAGGGATCTTAGTCTGAGCGAGTCAGACGCACTCACCGTGACTCAATTACATAGTGGTAACCAAGGGAGTCGGGTTACTTAAGATCTATTGTATTAGATCATTCAAATAGTGAATTGCTTTCCACTTGGGGTTCAGAGAAACCCCCCTGATTAGGCTCGTGGAGCTGAACAGGGTAAACATATCATGTGTCCTTTCCATTTTTGTCGTACCATTTATGCTGTGACTAACAACTATCAAAACTCGATCTGTTTGAGAATTCTGAAACAACTTATACAGAATAGTGGAATAGTCATAGTGCGACAAACGTACGAATTTTAATTGGTATTAGAGCGAGACATTCGCTGTATAGAGTGTGATTCAAGGGCTGTAACCAAGTTGTTCAAAATGAGTACGAGAGAAGGACAAAACATCTCGCAAACTCCGCTCCTAGACGGTTCAAACTATCCCTATTGGAAGACTCGCATGAGGGCGTTCATCAGGTCTATCAATTATCGAGCATGGAAATTCGTGATCTCCAAATATGATGCACAATTGATCATCAATACAGATGGTGTGGCCTTCCCTAAGCCGGAAAATCAATGGATGGCGGATGAGGACCGAACTGCTGCAACAAATGCCAAGGCACTCAATGCAATCTTCAATGTTATTGAACCAGATATCTTCAGATTGATCTCAACCTGTGAAGCAACAAAAGATGCATGGGACATACTCGAAATAGCCTTCGAAGGAACTGACAAGGTGAAACAGTCTAGGATGCAGATGATCACCACCAGATTTGAGAATCTAAAGATGAAGGAGGAAGAATCAATAACTAAATTCAATGCCAAAGTGATGGACATTGCCAACAAAGCTCATGCCCTTGGAGAGCCGATCAGTAATGAAAACATTGTCAAAAAAGTCATGCGATCGCTTCCACAAAAATATGCAATGAAAGTGACAGCTATAGAGGAAGCTCAGGATATAAAGATAATGAGACTTAACATTCTGATGGGATCGCTTCGAGCATTTGAAATGAAGTTGATATCTGAAGCATCTAAAAAGAAATCTTTAGGGATAGCACTCAAAAGTGAAGCAGCAGAATCAACTGAAGATGAGGAAGAGATGTATGAACAAATGGCCTTACTGGCAAAACATTTCGACAGATTTATGAGGAAACTGAACCAGCGTCAGTCTGAATAGAAAAACAAATCTGGAACAGACAACATAAATCGTCAAGATGGAAAATTTAGATGAATAAGAACTACTGAAAGTAAAAAGGAGCTAAAGAGAGTGAAAGATAAAGGGATTCAATGCTGTGAATGTGAGGGCTTTGGACACATCCAAGCAGAATGCGCCAATACTCTCAAGATATAGAAAAGGGCTGCTGTGGCTGGATGGGGTGATATTGAGTCAGAGGAGTTTGAAACAGAAGAGGAAAAACCAAATTACTTGGCACTCACCACTGTCGCAGAAACTCCAGAGACCGAACCTGAAACAAATAATTACACTGAAAGCGACAGTGATATAGAAATCACCGAAGAAACCTTAGTACAGAAATACAAAGATCTGTACGAACAGTGGGGAGAGGTAGTGAAGTCAAACTCTAGATTGAGCAAGCAATTTGTGAGTCTAAAAGGTGAGAAATATGAAATGTCAAGATCAGTCAAACGGACACAGATAAAACTTGAAAAGAAGAAACTTGAACACTCAGAGGCTGTGAGAGAACTGTTGAGAGTAAGAAAGTATGTCAACTTGATGAATAATGGGACAAAGAAACTTGACACCATCTTAGATACTCAACGTACAAAATATGGGAGCCCTGGGTTAGGCTATGAGCATCAGAAGACTTATGGTAAGCCTTTGTTTGTACAAGCTAAAAATTTAATTATGCTAACAGTGTTGTCACATGGCTGATATGCTTTCGACAAAAGACAAGCATATTTTTTATTTCTGCAACATTCAAGGTCACATCCAAAGGAAGTGCCCTACATTAGTTTAGACTATTCTTTGAGCATCAAAATCTTATTCTTAATTTTGATAATGAATAATCGATTTTATACCTCTCATCTCAAGGTACTTAATTATAATTAATTCAATGCAATACGAAGTGTACTCCACCCTCAAATTTGGCTCTCAAAAAAAGATGCACGATCATTTTCTTCACATTTTAACATACTTTTCCAACAATTTTTTGTATGCACACCTTGTCACTAAGTCCATTATCTCATAAATACTCAGCTTCCACAAATGCTTCTGGAGTCAGCGAAGGTCTAATGAGTAATGACCAGACTTTGTTGACCTCAAACAGTCTACTAACCCAGGGCATTTGGCTGTGACAAAATTATGGATCCTTCTTTAGCTAGAAATGGCATCATTAAAAAGAGAAAAACTTGTCAATCCCATTCCACCAAAAACTTTAGGCCAGCACAGGTGGCTCTTTTTAATAGAATGGATATCTCTTCAACAATTCCACCACAAATGCGGATTAATTAGTTGAGCACTTGGCTTTCAATCAAGAGGAAAGAAGTTTCATTCTAGCCCTGGAAGCATTTATTTTCACCGTTGGTGTAGAATTATTATTCATCTCTTTTGTGAATGTGTTTGTTATCGCCTACGTGAGAGTGGGTCGTGTCGCTCTGACATGGGCTACGACAGATCTGTTTCTACGTGGACGTGTTGATTCTCACCTATGTGTGAATTGGTAGGATTCCTGGCGTGACCTATACTTGATATGTGATATTGAAATTTGCAGCGCCCCTCAATTACTGATAGTGTACAAGCAGTTGCTATAGAAACTCCTTGTTCAGCCGGATCTGGTGTAACAAGAATCAAAACAGTGAACAGAGATTTGTTCACCCAGTTCAGCCAATCTGCCTACGTCAGGGGAGGACTATACTCCAGTCCTCAATCCACTAGTCTCCAAGGTACTTCGTACAACACAGACTCGACTCCTCGACAATCTATGCTATCCGACCTTAACTAGCACTTCACGCACAATCAGAACACCCTCTGATTTGTGTCTCACTCACCTACACACTCCAGTTAATGCAGAATAGCTACTCCTCTGATCACACAGAATCGGCCTATTCTAATTAACGCAATGTCTGTGGGTTTGCTATAGCACACCCTTGTGCAACTAGCTTGTACAGGTTCTGTCCGCTTCGCTCCAAAGCCTTCCGCTGAGTCGCTCAAATTCTGTCGTGAGTGCTCCTCACATTGGGATGCTCCCCCTCGCTCAGTGACCGCCTGTCACTAGCGAGAATAGGCCTTCTGCAGATTGTCCGAGTTCCCCCACTCGACAACTCTCCTGCCGCCTTCCTTGATTAGCCAACAAGCAAGTCCTACTCTGAATTGGCCTTCTCCGTTCAAGCTGTGATCAGACTCTACGAGTCATCGATCAGCCTCTGCACTTAACCACTGAGCTCTGCGCTCACGCTCTGCTCTTCTGTGGTGATCCAATTCTCTGCACAGCTCTCTGAATTTGATCTTCTCTGAATATTGATCTGCTCTCTATCAATATCTGAGGTGCTTGGATTTTGTATTTGATCCATTCTTTGCAGATCTGCCCAGCCTCCTTTAAATAGGAACTCCATGCTCCATTAATATCAACTTTAGGAAGCCTTCTCTCCTAGATTCTTGCAAGTTTGTTGAGACTTGATTTCTAAAAATCAATTTTAGAAATCTTATCTTTACCTTGAGCTTGCTGAATTGTTTGTTGCTGTTAGAATTTCCTAAGTCCATTAGGAAACCTTCCAAAACTTATCTTCTACTTTGTAGAATACCCACCTTCCAAAAGATTCATATTTTCAGGCTGACTTGTAGGCTGCAATCTCCACTGAAAATATTCTGACAGATGCTCAGAAAATTTTCGTTGCTCAGCTCTTCATATCTGGCTAGATTGTTCTTCGCGCCAATACTATTGCTACAACTCCTGATGTAGCAACTGCTTGTACACTCTGGCTGGTTTTGCACCAGCTGCTGTCTACACACGGGTAGCTGTATCATCTTACTTTCAATCTTCACGATACTCTACCAACCTGGTGCGATGCTGGCAGCAACCCTCCGTATGTTCTTTGAGCTGCTCCAAGGTAATCGGCATGCTGCTCGCTGCTTTAAGCTGATCAGCATGTTGTTGGCTGCTCCAAGTCTTCGTGGTATGCTATAGCATCTTCTGATGTCTTCAGCAAGCTTGCTCCAACTTCTGCTGCAACGGAATGTTATAGCATCTTGCTAGATTAATTTCATCGGAGTTTATCAATGATGTCTCATACCTTAACAAATATACTTTAAATAGATCACTAGGGATGATGAATTGTACATCATCCATCAAAAAAACTATTCCACCACAAATTTGGTTTTTTCTTGGAAATAGGTACCTATATTTTAATGTGAGAACGTGCAAATGACGGTCTATTTTGTTGTTATCACTACATCATTATTATTCATTAGGATTATTTAACAGTTTGATTTTATTATATTTTATTGAAGTGAAGTACTTTATGAAGCCCACTAAAAGTATATTAGTTTGAATTTTGAAAATTTAGTAAAAAGAAAATGATATGAAAAACAAGTTTGAAGATGACTTCTCACGGAAGTTATATAGAAAGTTTGTGATGTGTTATTTTTATTTTACATGACAAACCATTAGATCAACTGATGACTTCTTTATGATCGTGCATTTATCATGGAATCGTTAGTAAGTTTTAGAATAAGAACAGATCAATTGATCAAGACCGTAGTAGAGAGATGGGCTGAAGCCAAGGGTATAGAGACACCAGCAGCTCTCTCTATCTTGAGACAAAAGTATTCCAACACGCAGAAGGGTTGGCGGACAGATTCTTCATTCTTATTACGGAATGATTTTTATGTGGTAGAGTTGAGTTGTGCTAGCTTTCTACTGACCTCCCATTTATAAGTATTTCTATTAAATTATAAGAATTAATCACATTTCACAAAATTTGTAATGCCCAAATTTTCTTTCCAATTTTTAGTACCCAAGATTATTATTGCTTAGAATCTTGCGGGCCTCAATAAATTAACATGCACTTGTTAAATATAAACTTTATGTTTCAATTCATATTAATTCGCATATCTAAACTTTATTATTTATTATTGGAATGGAGAAAAGATAAAATAGAGAGACATGGTCGAGAAGGATCGAATCGATACTGTGTACACTTTTTTCTTTCAGTGATATTCTTAAAATGACCTAATCACCCTCGGTAGGAACAGCATTTTCCAACTCTAACCTCCGACCACTTCTATATTTCGTGGTCTTCAGTTCCGACTACACCTTTTTCTTCTCTCTCCTCCCGTTGCGCGAACTTCCCTTCAGCACCACCAACTGATACCGTGCCTCCCAGATCCGATCTACCTAATCTCAGTTTCAAATTCCATTCTTCCGGATCTGACCATCGCCGTCTCTGTCTTCCAATCTGATCAGGTAATTGCTCCCCTTGATTTTTTTTTATTTTTTTTTATCTTGATTCAATCGGGTAATACCTTTGTGATGGGTGCCTTGGTGACTGGTGTGGTGGTTGATTGACTTAAGTGATTGGATTTTTTTAAATTAGTTGTTGTTTTCACGAGTTCAATAGAGCGTTTTTGCCATTAATTGTATGCGAGACATTAGGTAAGGCGTATGGATAGATCGCTGGATCTGTTGATTATTTCATCAGAATTTGTGGACCAATCAATTTGTGCGATCCTTGCATATTAAGGGCTGAGTTGACTTTTTGTAGGGTTGTTAGATCTGGCATCTAGAAATCTGAGTGCATTCATTATCCTCATGGGATCTGAATTATTTAATCTCACTGGTACCTTTATAGAATTTAAAGGGTCTTTGGTACTGTTAATTTTGTCTGCTAGATTGTTGCAGTTGCTCTTGGAAATTAAATTGTTCGCGGAATCTAATTTCTTTATTATTCCTTCTACGTGGATCTCAGATTGAGGAAGGCCATGTGAACAGTTTGAATCAGCCCATTCTGCGGTTTTGATAAAACAATCAGTTTTTATTCAGTGCATGTAATGTGTGATGGGGAGATGCAAGGGCTCTGGGAAATTAGGAAGAACAATGTCTATAGACAGGTCTATCACTGCCTATCACTATGCCCTTATGCTCTCTCCTGTTGTATCCGTGTGGGATTGTATTGTACGTAAGATGAGGTATTCCTTCAGACCTGAGTGGGTGTAGTTGTTGGCGGTTAACTCTCATAGTGTTAAGTAAGCTTGAAATTAGTTATAGATTGCCTTAAACTTACAAAAGACGAAGTGATAGTTACATGGATAATGTATACCTCTTAGAGTAGTTTTATTACAGAATACAAGAGAGTTGCCAACTGCTGAGCTAAGTTTGGTGTGGTTTGAATATGGAGAACGTACTGTGTGCCAAAATGCAACCTAGTGTTAGAAAAGTCAAGAAGAAGCAGGGGAAGGATGAGATGGATCGTATCAAACAAGCAGAAAAGAAAAAGAGACGCTTAGAGAAAGCCCTCGCAACATCTGCAGCTATTCGTTTGGAATTGGAAAAGAAGAAACAGAAAAAGAAAGAAGAACAGCAACGACTTGATGAAGAAGGGGCCGCAATTGCTGAGGCAGTGGCCCTGAATGTCCTTCTTGGTGAAGACTCTGAGGATTCTTGCAAGCTAATGCTGAAGAAAAATAACAAATACAACCTCTGGGATTACCCTAACAGTAATGTTGGCCCCTTTGTGGGTGGACGGAAGTTCAACTTTCCGCATCAAAATGTCTCCAAGTGTTCATTCCAAGGAGTTGGTTGGGTTTCTTCTAGTACTTACGGTTCTCAATGGGATGCTGGGGTTAATTCATGCTTATGGCCAGTGTCGTCTGGGGCTTACGCAAGAAGCATCTATACCCCGTGTTTTGATGATGATGTTCGCTGGGGGGCTGAGGATGCCACATCTGTGGCCGGTGTTCTTGCTGAGCAAGCTCTGTCCTCTCTCCAAATTGCTGAAGACTCAAACCTAGATACTGTTATTTTCAACGGAATGTAAAATTTTAAACTTCAGTCTAAGCATTTTATGTGATGTGAAGAGTGTTTTTGTTGTTTCTTGCAACTTCATAGATAATGGCTTTGTATATATTATTATGGAATTGTGAAAGATTGGGAGTATTATTATGCAGTTCCATTTCTGAATGTTCTTTTTAGAAGAAGACTCCATTACTGAATGTTAAATGAGTTTTTACTTTTTGTGCTTTTACATGTTACTCATACTGCAAAAAAATAAAATAAAAAAATAAACTGTATCTTTCAACAATTATTTTCCATTTCTACTATCTATTTTGAAAACATTTCACTTATGCCATATTTTCTATAACCCTCTATTATTAATTGCATTTTCACCTATTTTTTGGTCTAACCTCTATTTGTTAGTCGTGATTTCTTAATTTGTTGCGACTTTCAACTGACACAAAGTCTAATTGACATACTTAATGAAGAAAATTAATAAACCGACTGATAATAGTGATTTGATTAGAAATAGGTCAAACCGATTTAGCAATAATGATTTATTGAGAATATACTTGAGACTTGTTGTTTGGGATGTGTACTTGTTTAATGGATTTTTTGTATGTGAACTTCGAAATCATTGGCCATGAATGAATTCTATGAATATGCATGGATGAATCATCCAATTTTGCCATGTATGAAAATTTACAAGTTTGAAAATATAGATCGGTGATTTCTATGTCATGCTTTTAGGAAATTTTTTACAAATGCCCTCCTTTGTTATTTGTCTTTTTGCAATGCCCTACTTCGATTTGGAGTTCGCTAATGCCCCAATTTTAAAGAGATCGGTCTCCTGAAAAATTGTAAGATAAGACCGGTCTCATTGGCGACATGTAGGATTAAAATACCCACCTCAGCTTACTGGTTAAAGTACAAATGCTCCAGTTCTCAGCCCATATTAGAACAACATCTACTTCTAACGTAGCTAGAATCTTCTCTCAATCTGATCACACACACTAGCCTATTCTATCAACTACACACCACCGTGTATGACAAGATGTTAAAACAACTTACTTGGACAAGCTACTTTTCAGTAGCAGGATGCTGCAACAACTTACCCAGTCAAGTTGCTATTCAGTAGCTCAGGTCTCCGACCTCTTCCCAATGCCTAGTCAGACCTCCACGAGTTCACTCAATCCGGTGACGCTCCCCCTTGATCAGTGACCTCCAATCGGTATCCGGGAACGGTTCTTTACTCTTTGATCGGTCGGTCTTTAGCTTGACAACGTCGATTCTACAAAGGGCATGTACTTGATATTCAACGAGTCTCCTCTCCAGTTGTACACAATGATCAAGCATCGATCACTCTCATCTAGTCGTGATCTGTCTCAGCTCCATGCTTATCGCCCTTTCTCTCTTTTGATCGCCCTTCGCTCTATGCTTTCTGCACTTCGCTCTATTCTCTTTGTGCTTATTTGCGATTGATCTTTTGATGATCAAGCGTGGATCAGACTCATCCAGACATGATCTCTCTCAGCTCCATGCTTATCACCTTTTCTCTCTTTTGATCTTCCTTCGCTCTATGCTTGTCGCAATACGCTCTCTTCTCTTTGTGCTTATTCGTGATTGATCTTTCGATACCTTCTAGCCATCGAGTAGATGCCCTTTATATACTGGCAGCCTTTGGTAGATTATGGAAATCCTAGCCTCACTAGAATTTGATCGATTTAGAGCATTTTCTAAATCCCTTTTTGTGATCCTGATCTATTCCAAGATCTTAGCAAGTTGTTGAGATTTGGTTGTAACAACCTCATTCGTAAAAGCAATTTAGGAACCATATCTTCTCCACGATCTTTGAAGGTTGTTAGCATTTCTGTTGTAGCAACTGTTTCCTAAAATCTTTTAGGAAACTCTCTAGATCCTTTTTCAAATCTTCTCCGAGATCTTCTCCAAGATAATTGGTAAATCTGTTGCAGCAACTTTTTCCTAAATACATTTGGGAAACTTCCTCCGATCAACAACCTTTGATCATCCGCTGGTTGTCTTCAAGTTGCTTCAGCTGTTTGCTTTACCGCTTGCTGTAGCAAGTGCACGTTGCACAGTTTGTCAAGGATGCCACAATCCTTAAAAATATCCCCCTTGGCATTTTTGAAAAATTCTAAGGACTTTAGATTGCTCCACTTACTGTCTTCAGGTAGTTTCAACAACTTGCATTACAGGTTGCTATAGCAACTTCTGGATCAAGTTGCACATGTTTTTTTCAAGGATGCCACAATCCTTAACTAAGCCAAATTAGTTTAATTCCTAACTCAATACTAGTGTAGCGGCAAGCAGGGTCGATCCCACGAGGAACCTATTCCGTAAAGTTATTCCTGTAATAGTAATGAAAAAGACGGGGTTGGTGAGTGAAGGTTGTGAAAACAAGGCAAGCAAAGAAGTTGTTCTTCCATTTAATGATGCAATTCAGATCAAGAAAATCACTTGTGACGTATGTTTATCATTGATGCTAAATACCATGAATCATATTTAATTGAAGCTGCTGCGACAAACTTAGTAAACTACTATCATATCTCGACAAAGGTGATATGTTACTAATTCCCATAGGCATACATATTCCGACAAAGGTAATAATTAACCTACTCACTTTACGAAAAAGTTGTCGGTAAGTGTTAACAGCAAGAATTAAACAAGTAGAAAAGCTTTACGATAAAGTTTCCACTTAACTACGGATTGAATTCATAGAGATAAGCATTGATAATTAGTAAATAAAATATAGCTAGACATATAGCAAACAATAACAATAATAAAGGAAAAACGGAAAGTGTAGAAGAAGCTTTTTGTAAGGAAACTTCAATATTCCTTTGCTTCGCTCCTTGACACTTTCTCCACATTTCCAACTCTCTTAACGAGACTTGTCTCTCTTGATTCCTTGATTCAAGGTTTTGATTCTTATGTAGGAGGTCTCTTTATATAGTGTACAAGCTTGCCAATCCTAGTCCTTGTAGAAATACATCTTTTGGAATTATCTTCTAAATTTGATCGTATCTTGTTCTTTAATTAACTCCAAGAGATAACAATCTTTATGTGTTGAAAGCTTGTATCTTTATGGCCGAAGAAGAAGAAGGCGGGTGGTGAGGACAGAGCTATGGAGAGCAGTCACCGTTTGTGATGAAGAGGAGCCATTTAAGATTTAGTTTCGGAGGAACCACGTCTTGAGCGGGTTTTCATCCTTACTATGACGTAAAATAGGTCTTTATAGAAGTAACCCGAGTAGCTGCTATTTGATATTGGTCTGTGGCATTCAATTGATAAAATCAGTACAAGTGAACAAGCCCAGTGCTCAAGCAGCTGCTATAGGAGGAGTTGTAGCAGCAGATCAGCATTCTTCCTGGAGAGCTTTCAAAGGATGTACACGGAGAAGCAGAGGGACGGGGAGCTTCTAATTATTCAAAGAGAATATCCCGGGGAGATTCCCGTATCCAGGTGAAGATTTGGTTGTGGAAGATTTGTTTCTCCAATCAAATCTAATCTCCTACAAATTATGAGATATTGTTGCTTTTAGGAACTTCCAAAAGTGTGTTTCAGTTGCTGATCAGTTGAGTACTTAAGGAGGGCAAGGTCAGTGCAGAAAGGGTGCGCGAAGAATAGAGAAAGCTTGAGAGCACATACACAAAGAGTCTACATATCGCAACGAGAGTTGGGATTGTCACGAAGAGCAGAGCGTGCGTGCATAGCTGAGTGACTGAAGCAGAGGCTGATCGAGACTTGTAGAGTCTGGTCAGAGCTTGATCACAGAACCAATTCAGAGCAGGACGAGCTTGTTGGTTGATCAACACGGGCCGCAAGGGGATTATCGAGTGGAGGAACTCGGACAATCTACAGAAGGCCAGGTCTCGCTAGTGACAGACGATCACTGAGTGAGGGGGAGTATTCCAGAGTGTGCAACGCTCGTGGAAGAGTTCGATCGGCTCAGCGAAAGCTTTGGAGCGACGTGGACCGAACCTGCACCAGCTAGTTACTACAGCGGGTGCTATAGCAAACTGATACGTGCGTCGTTGTGCGCGTCAAATTAATCCTTCCTTCTCCACTTAGTATAGCGGCTAAGTCAGGGTCGATCCCACAAGGAGCAAGCAGATTAGCTTTAACTAGTAACCTACAACTTACGAAAATTGGGGTGTGAGTGATTGGGTTGCGCAAGTGCGCGAATGACAATAGTTAACGCAGGATTTGCACTAGACGTGCGCAGGCAGTAGAGATTAAGTACTATGACTATGAAAAGTATCGGCACAGACAATCCTCTATGAATATATTCCTTATCATCGACTCTAAACGTCTATAGTTCGGTTTACTGATGTTAGTGTCCGATCAAGGCTTCCTAACATGTGCGCTTGTTCCGATCAAAGTTCATGAGCTATTAATTCTTGAAACTAGTCTAAACAGCTACGAATCCTGTCACAGTAGCAGCTGATTATCCTAGCGCGTTACTCCTAGTTGTCACCGTCAAGCTACCAATTAGTTTAACATATAACAAACAAGTAGGAAGAATAAGATTGCGGTTCAAGGCTAACCCCACTCATGCAACTAGCTGTCACCAGTGTGCACAGAATTAATACAAGCAAACAAGCTATGCATTAAGCACAAGTCTCAAAGGAAATACTCATAGAATCATGCCCAACCGATACAAAGCGTTTAGCTAGACATGCTAGTAGTAAACATCATAGAAACAGTAAATATTAGCTAAAGTATCTAAGAAAACAGTAACAAGCAGGTCCGTGCAGGTTGTAGTGTCTCGGCTGGCGCAGTCGGCTAGCGCAGGTCTTCTCAGTAGCTCGTGTGTTTTTCAATTCTGCCTCTCTCTCGTGTGCTGTGTCGTGTCTGCGTGTGTATATTCAAACCCTAGCCTTCCTGTCTTTATATACTGCTCATGAGGCCCAAGGACGGCCTTGGCAACTTCTAATCTGATGGTGTCAAGATTTGGAAACACCAATATCCTGCGCATGGCGCACCGCACACATTGGTTAGCGCAATCGGTTTGCGCACCGTAGTCGACTCTGCCACTTCCTATCCTGCTTGCGCTGCTAGCTCCGCAGGCTGTGTATTGCGCTCCTCAAACGCTGCCTGTTAGCGCGTATCCGACTTAGGCAAACACCGGAAACCAGTAATCTTGTACACAAAATGATGCAAACAAGCATAGTGTTATGATCTAAATAGCGCGTATAAATAGGCTCTATCAAACCCCCCACACTTGCCCCTTGTTCGTCCCGAACAAGCACTTAAGCACGGATAGAATTACCTCTCTGGAGTCTAGCGCACAGTCTTGCACTCTGGCGCGATCTGCACCACCATTCAGCTTGCGCTGCTCTACCACCTGCGCGCATCTTCCATCAACAATTTCGAATTTCGTTACCTCTCAGCTGGGATGAAGATCGTTTCGGATGGCTGGGAGATAGCTCTTCATAGGCTCCGGGTTGTCAGCTTTCACTTCGAGGACGGGTATATGGTTAATAGCGCAAGCTTCTTCCGGTGCGTGATTCTTCCGCGCACTTCCTGGGAACTCGAGCCTTTTTGATGATTTTCTTGTGAACTTGCGCAAGCTGGTACGTATTTGTGCGCATGCTGATTCTTTTGTAGCGCATATCATCTGCTGGTGTCTTTCTTTTTTTGTACAACTTTTTCTATGGTTCCTATGTTCCCAGAACGGTTCCAGTCTCGGCCTCCGGATAGCAGCTATGGAACAACGCTCCGCTCTCCCTCTTTTGTCTACTTGCGCAGGTCAGCGCACGCGTTTACACCCGCGCCCGCCTTCCCTCGCTCGACTTCCAGAGGAAAGGTGGTCTGTTTTCCCACCTCGCCACGCTTTGGGTATTCGCCTTCGGCATCTGCGTGGCTGAGCGCGCTCTCTTGTTCGAAAGGTCGCGAAGCACCGGCCTCCACTAGCGCTCTCGACCATATACCTCACCTTCGAAGCAAAGACGACTAACCGCCTCTCTAGAGCGTTTCTGTCAACTCCACATCCCCTGTATATCCCAACTAACAGGAGCAGAAAAAATGAAAAAAATATACTAAACCAGTTGATAGCAGCGCATGCAATATGAATAGCGCAATACAAGCTGAAAAGTGTGCGCAACCCGCACACAAGCGCACCACTGCTACTATTTCCTTCAACTAAACTAAGCTACACTACAAAGCTCAAAAAACGTGAAATGTAAATGTAGCGCTCCCCCCCACACTTAAACAGAGATGTGTCCCCACGACTCATGCTCAAGCGCAACGGAGAGCGCACACATGTATGCAAGCAAAACAAAGAACATAAGAAGAAAAAACATATAGTCAGCGCAGCAACAATATAGTAAGGGGTCACAAAATATTCAGCACAATATAGCAAAATATAGCAACAGTTTTCAAAAGATAAGAAAAGAAACCACTCGAAAGAAATGCGCGCCCTCACTGCAGCCTTAGATGTCCTTGGAGCTGGACTCATCCGCTGATCCGTGCGCCTCCTCATCTGAAGAATCAGTCACATACTCGGTACTGGAGGCTGGCGGCACTACAGAAATGGCGGCGCGCTGAGCCACGAGGTCATCCTCTAAGATATGATCCCATAGTGAATCTGAGCTGGAACTTATGATGGGATCGGCTTCAGGGGACCGCTGAGCAGAAGGCTGTGCAAGGGGTGCTGCAGGTGCTGGTACTGGGTCTACTGCTGGGGTGGGCTCTGCTGCTGGGGTTGGCTCTTCTGTGTGGACCGGGGACTGGGTAGGAGGGCTGGCTGGCTGGCGCGGCTCGCTGGGAGATCCTGGGGGCGGCCTACGCAGGCTGAGGAGAGGGGGGATAGAATCTCCAAATCTCCACCCTGATGGTGGGCTCATGCTCAAATCTGCCCCCTCGGGCGCTAAATACTCGAGCACGCACATGACGTTGAACATCATGCGCTGCTCATCTGATACCTCCTCAGGCGCCTCCTCTGCCTCTGTCCTGGGGCGCTTTCCTTGTGCACGAGGGGGAGAATCATCAATGGCTATGGTAACTGGCTCCCCCTGCGGTGCACTCGCCCTCTGACGCGCTCCAGTCTGCGCACGAGTCCTCATGCGCCTGACTGGAGCCGCAACTGGCTCTGGGGCCTCGTCCATCTCCATTTCCTCCGCAGCCTCCTCTGGTTGCGCGCTGCTTTCTGCTCTTTTTCTCGGCGCTCTGGCCGGCTGTAGCTGGTAGCACCACTCCAATGTCCCATCCTCTCTCACGGCTACCGCTCTGAGCTGCAGCATATGGGCGCGGTCCAAGGGAACAGCCGGCACTACTGTGTGCTCGGGCACCTCCGGCTCTCCATGCAACGCACGCAGCAGGTGCGTGATCATTACTCCACACGTCAGCGGACCCTTCGTGCTGACCCGACTCCAATGGACCACCATGTCCGAGACAAACAACACCTTCTTCCCATAGTAAAAACCCTTCAAAATGTCCATGTCCAACAAGCTGATCTTCGGCGCACCATTGAAACGCCCTATGATTGCATAGGTGACCATGCGCCAAAGGTAGAACATCCACGGGTCGCGCAGCTCGCGTCCTCGGCTGCGCCCCGCGGCAAAAATTGGGCCGGTCGCCATCGCGCGCTACGCCTCCTGATTCGTGTGCATGTCTAAATCCGCCTCACGCACCTTGGCGCACCTCAGCATGTGCTTCAGCCTCTTAGCCGAGGCAATGTACCAGACCCCTCTGTGCCGGTACCTTATGTCCAGATCAGCCGTCTCTAGCGACGCTGATCGCGTGTCGTTGTGCGCGTCAAATTAATTCCTTCCTCTTCCACTAGTACAGCCGTTAAGTAAGGGTCGATCTCCACAGGGAGCAAGCAGTTCAGTTTTAGCCAGTAACCTACACTTACGAAGATTGGGGGGTGAGTGATCGGGGTTGCGCGATGCGCAAGTAAACAATGGTATCGTAACGCAGGAAATTGCAGTAGACGTGCGCAGGCAATAGAGATTAAGTACTATGACTTATGAGAAGTATCGGCGCAGACAATCCTCTATGAGTGTATTCCTTATCATCGACTCTAAATGTCTATAGCTCGATTTGCTAATGTTAGTGTCCGATCAAGGCTTCCTAACATGTGCGCATGTTCCGATCAAAGTTCATGTGCTATTAATTCTTACACTAGACTAAACAACTACGAATCCGATCAAGGTAGTAATTGCCTAACCTAGCGCGTTACTCCTAGTTGGCACCGTCAGGCTATTCAACTAGTTTAACAGACAACAACAAGAACAAGCAACAAGAGTAAGATTGCGGTTCAAGGCTTCCCCTACTCATGTAACAAGCTGCCAGTAATGTGCACAGAATTAATATAAGCAAGCAAGCTATGCATTAAGCGCAAGTCTCAAAAGGAAATACTCATAGATTCATGTCCAACCGATACTAAGCGTTTAGCTAGACATGCTAGTGATAAAAATCATAGAAATAGTAAATAATAACTAAAGTGTCCAAGAAAACAATAGCAAACAGTGCGTGCAGGTTGTTGTCTTGGCTGGCGCAGATCCTCTCAACAAGCTCGTGTGTTTTCCAGTCCTGCTGCGCAGTGCCTCCTGGGTCTACGAATTGTGAGTCCCGAGAATCGTCTGTGTGTCTCTCTAACCCTAGCCTCCTTCTCTTCTTTATATACTGCTCAGAGGCTCACTCTTGGCAACTTCCAAATCTGGTCGTGTCAGGATTTGGAAACACCAACATCTGCACCTGGCGCACGGCATCTGCTTAGCGCAATTGGTTAGCGCACCGTGGTCGACTCTGCCAATTCTTCTGTTTGCGTCGCTAGCTCCGCAGGCTGTGTGATGCGCGTCCTAAACGCTGCCTGTTAGCGCGTATCCGACTTAGGCCCTCGTTTTGCCCTGAAATACAAAAACACTGGAAACCAGTAATCTTGTACATAAAATAATGCAAACAAGCATAGGGTTATGATCTAAATACTGCGTATAAATAGGCTCTATCAGACGCCAAAAACTCACACGTATCCTCCTTGTCCGCTGCGCTGTTGATCTCCAACAGCGCCTCCCAGCCCGCCAGCGCGAGCCTCTCCACGATGAGGTCCTCCATCCCGACCTCTCGCAGGAAGTCCCTTCTGATGTACGGAGTCCCGTACATCTCCAGCCTCAGAAAGGCGTCATACTTGCTGGCGAATGATGCTGGGGTCACTTGATCCTCGGCAGGCTGCATGGTGCGCTAGGGTTCCTTCGGTCAACTAAGGTCAACGCTCCACAAATGTTCAAAAATCCAAACTCCGACAAACACCCTGAAACTGTCACCAAATGGTCGCATAACGTCCGCCCACAAAACCCACTAACCAGAACTCCAAATGGGGCAGGCTAGCTAGGTGCGATTTCAAACCTAGGGCACTCCTCTATCGCACAAAACCCTACTTGAATCGGCTCAAACTTGACGGGAAGAGTTACCTGGTGTATGTGCGACTGTATGCTCCTCAAATCATGCTGAACGGACGCCTGATCGGTTGTCGGACGGTGAGCGGAGGTTGAGGGCAGAAGCCTCTTGCAACGGTCGAGTGTGAAAAGTGCTGAAATTTTTCTAAGTACTGCCCTTTTATACCCCCTGACTTGCGCATCTGTCTTGCGCACTAACTCGCGCATGGCTACATGACTAAGGAAAAATATGCAAGTGCTAAACTAACTAAAAACACTAGAAAAACTAAAAGAAAAAACGTGTAAAAGTAAAACGTGCGCCCAGTCCTCAGTGTCACTGCGTTGACTCATCCCTTGGGATTCTGGATCACTTGCGAAGGCAGGTTGCCATCGCTCTTTTTCAGCTCATATACCGTGGTAGCAATCTGTGACAGCTGCTTCTCAATGGACTCGAACCTCTTATCATACTTCTCATCATTCTTGCGCACTGTGTCTGCTAGCTGCCCCACGATATCTTCGAAGGATCGCCTCGGCTGCTGGTTTCTTTGTGCTGGTGCGTCAGTGCGGCGATGCGGTGGATTGTAGGGCGCAGCTTGTTGCGTCTGCTGTGGTGCGCGCTGATCCGTGGACTGCCTCTGGAAATTGTTTTCCTCCTTCCATCTGAACCCATTTGCGGCTAGTCCAAAACGCGGCTGATTCTGCCTCTGTAGCCCTCTATTATCCCATCCTCCAAGAGCATTGACATCTCCTGATTCCTCGAAAAGTGTGGGACATGCGTCGGTTTTGTGCTCAGTGGACGTGCAGAATTCGCATGCCTTTGGCGCAGCTGGTTTCGCCCCCTGCGCATGCATCAACTTCTGCAGCATGGCCTTCATTTCCTTTATCTCAGCGCTTGTTTCTACCTGATGCACAAAATGAGCACGACTATTTTCAAGTGTTAGCTGATGTCTTACCTGCCCATCAGAGTCTTCTATCAGCTACCACGCGTCCTCTGGGTACATGTTGCAAATGTCGCCTCCTGCGCATGCATTCAATAATCTCAGCTCCATGGGCAGCAATCCATTCAGGAAATTCTCTATCAGCACATTTTGGGGCAGGCCGTGATTGTAGCAGTTGGCCTCCAGCTCCCTGAAATGCTCATAATACTCCGATAGTGATTCTCCTGTGCCCTGGCTAGGTGCGGCCAGCTCCCTCCTGAGTAGCGCGATCTTTGCTGCGGGTTAGAACTTGTCCAAGAACTTCTTCTGCAGCTGCTCCCATGTGTCAATTGATCCTGCTGGTAAGTTCATCAGCCAATGCCTGGCTGTGTCACACAATGAAAATGGGAACGCTTTCATCTTCAGCGCTTCGTCGCTCTCCCCTTCGGCCTTCATGTTCTCGCAAATGACCAGGAATTCTCGCACATGCTTGACTGGGTTCTCGTTGTTCATCCCGTGGAACTTGGGCATGTGAAGAATGAGCGAGCTCCTTAGCTCAAAATGACCGTTTGGTGGAAGCATGATGCGCGCGTCGTTGTGCACGCCAAATTAATTCCTTCCTCGTCCACTTAGTACAGCGGTTAAGTCGGGGTCGAATCCACAGGGAGCAAGTAGATTAGCTTTCACTAGTAACCTGCACTTACGAAAACTGGGGGTGTGAGTGATTGGGGTTGCGCAATGCGCGAGTAAACAGTAGTAAAATGCAGGAATTGCACTAGACGTGCGCAGGCAATAGAGATTAAGTACTATGACTATGAGAAGTATCGGAGCAGCCAATCCTCTATGAGTGTATTCCTTATCATCGACTCTAAACGTCTATAGTTTGGTTTACTAATGTTAGTGTCCGATCAAGGCTTCCTAACATGTGCGCATGTTCCGATCAAAGTTCATGAGCTATTAATTCTTAAGACTAGTCTAAGCAGCTACGAATCCTGTCACAGTAGCAACTGATTATCCTAGCGCGTTACTCCTAGTCGTCACCGTCAGGCTATTCAACTAGTTTAACATATAACAAACAAGCAACAAGAGTAAGATTGCGGTTCAAGGCTTCCCCTACTCATGCAACTAGCTGTCAACAGTGTGCACAGAATTAATATAAGCAAACAAGCTATGCATTAAGCGCAAGTCTTAAAGGAAATACTCATAGATTCATGCCCAACCGATACTAAGCGTTTAGCTAGACATGCTAGTGATAAACATCATAGAAACAGTAAATAATATCTAAAGTATCGAAGAAACAGCAACTAGCAGGTGCGTGCACGTTGCAGTGTCTCGGCTGGCGCAGTCGGCTAGCGCAGGTCCTCTCAGCAGCTCGTGTGTTTTTCTGTTTCGCTGCTCTCTCGTGTGCTGTGATGATGATGGATGCTGATGATCAAACCCTAGTCCTTCCTCTCTTTATATACTGCTCAAAAGGCTCATCCTTGGCAACTTCCAAATCTGGGCGTGTCAGGATTTGGAAACACCACTATCTGCGCATGGCGCACGGCACATTGACTAGCCCAATCGGTTAGCGCACCGTGGTCGACTCTGCCAACTCTTCTGTTTGCGCCGCTAGCTCCGCAGGCTGTGTGATGCGCTCCTTAAAAGCTGCCTGTTAGCGCGTATCCGACTTAGGCCCTCGTTTTGCCCTGAAATACAAAAACACTGGAAACCAGTAATCTTGTACACAAAATAATGCAAACAAGCATAGGGTTAGGATCTAAATAATGTGTATAAATAGGCTCTATCAAAGCACTATGCACCATGGCTGGTTAACCGTGATTGGGGCTGACATCTCGCGCACTGTTCTGCGTCGCGCGGCTTGTCGCGCGGGTGGCGCATTATACACTTCAGCGGCCATCCTTGCTTCAACCTCGCGCTGCACTTCCTCTCTGAACAGGGCTGCGCGGTTATGTGCCCTCGCAATTCCAAAGGTATGCGAATTCTGCAATTCCACCGAGCAGAAAACCGATGCATGTCCCACGCTGTTTGAGGAATCCGGAGATGTCAATGCTCTTGGAGGATGGGATAATAGAGGGCCACAGAGACAGAATCAGCCGCGTTTTGGACTAGCCGCAAATGGGTTAAGATGGAAGGAGGAAAACAATTTCCAGCGGCAATCCACAGATCAGCGTGCGCCACAGCAGACGCAACAAGCTGCGCCCTACAATCCACCGCATTGCCGCACTGACGCACCCGCGCATAACAACCAGCAGCCGAGGCGGTCTTTGGAAGATATCGTGGGGCAGCTAGCAGACACAGTGCGCAAAAATGACGAGAAGTATGACAAGCGGTTCGAGTCCATTGAAAAGCAGCTATCACAGATCGCTACCACGGTTTATGAGCTAAAGAAGAGCGATGGCAACCTGCCTTCGCAAGTGATTCAGAACCCCAAGGGAGGAGTCAATGCAGTGACCCTGAGGACTGGGCGCACGATAGAAACAGAGCAGACCATGAAGGCGCCTGCGCAACCAGCTGCGCAAATCCCGGATCCAGCAGAGCAGAATGCGCAATCGAAGCAAAACGCTTAACCAGAAATGCCAGCCACAAGCCAGCAGGGCGAAGCGCCAGGTATAACACAATTAAAAGACAAGGGCACGAATCGTACTAACATACCTGCACCTTTCCCTGTGCAGGCACCATCGGCTAGGAATGAAGCGCTGGATAAGGAGCTCTACGAATTATTCAGTAAGGTGGAAATAAACATCCCCCTTATTGAAGCAGTTTGGCAGATCCCTAGGTACGCCAAGTTTTTGAAGGAGCTGTGCACAAACAAGCGAAGGAAAGGCGAGTGCGCACAGGTAATGCTAAATGCGCAGGCCTCAGCCATCGTGCAACATAAGGTACCACCTAAGTGCCGAGACCCAGGTACGTTCACCATCCCATGCAGTCTAGGTAAGACCACAGTGAGCAATTGCATGATTGATTTAGGCGCATCCATAAATTTGCTACCCTATTCCCTATATGCGACATTGCGCCTTGGACCACTAAAGCCTGCAGGTCTCACCATTCAGCTAGCAGATCGGTCGTGCAAACAACCTGCGGGCATGATAGAGGATGTTCTTGTGCGAGTAGGAGAGCTGGTGTTCCTAGCAGATTTTTATGTGCTGGAAATGGAAGGTGAATCGAGCACCAGCAGTGCGCAAATCCTACTGGGCAGACCTTTTCTGATGACCGCGCGCACAAAGATAGACGTGTGGAGGGGCACACTCTCTATGGAGGTTGATGGCGAAGAAATTCATTTCAACATATTCAAAGGGATGCAGCACCCTCATGAAGACGCCACAGTGCACGCAATGGACAGCATAGACGACTTGGTCACAGATGCGCAATGCGCAAGCGCAGAAAACGGACCTGAGACACTGGCACAAGCAGAGTTGGAGGAGCTGAGCAGTGCTGAACCAGAACTCAGACAGGTACAAGCCATGGTACATGTTTGCACTGCTAATAAAATCTTGCCCTCTATTGAACAGGCACCCAAGGTCGAGCTGAAGCAACTCCCAGAACACCTCAAGTACATATTCTTGGGAAACGAAGACACCCTGCCAGTGATCATAAAGAAAGGATTAGAAGAAGAGCAGGAGGTGCAATTACGGCAGGTGCTGCACAGGAACCAGCGCGCTATAGGATGGACACTTGCCGATCTGCGTGGAGTGAGCCCAGACGTATGCATGCATAAAATTCTATTGGAGGATGGTGCCAAACCATCCAGAGAGGCTCAGCGCAGATTAAACCCGAATATGATGGAGGTAGTTGATAGAGCCTATTTATACGCATTATTTAGATCATAACCCTATAATTGTTTGCATTATTTTTTGTGCAAGATTACTGGTTTCCAGTGTTTTTGTATTTCAGGGCAAAACGAGGGCCTAAGTCGGATACGCGCTAACAGGCAGCGTTTAGGACGCGCATCACACAAGCTTGCGGAGCTAGCGGCGCAAACAGAAGAGTTGGCAGAGTCGGCCACGGTGCGCTAACCGATTGCGCTAAGCAAGATGCCGTGCGCCATGCGCAGATGATGGTGTTTCCAAATCCTGACAACACCAGATTTGGAAGTTGCCAAGGTTGAGCCTCTTGAGCAGTATATAAAGAAGAGGAAGTCTAGGGTTTGAAGGACACACTGACGACACATCAGAGGATCATCAAATCATAATTCAGAGAGAGCGGCAGAACTGGAAAACATACGAGCTTGCTGAGAGGATCTGCGCTAGCCGACTGCGCCAGCCAAGACTGCAAACCTGCACGCACTGTTTGCTATTGTTTTCTTGGATACCTTAGTTATTATTTACTGTTTCTATGATGTTTACCACTAGCATGTCTAGCTAAACGCTTAGTATTGGTTGGGCATGAATCTATGAGTATTTCCTTTGAGACTTGCGCTTAATGCATAGCTTGCTTGCTTATATTAATTCTGTGCACATTGTTAGCAGCTTGTTACATGAGTAGGGGAAGCCTTGAACCGCAATCTTACCCTTGTTGCTCGTTGTTGTATGTTAAACTAGTTGAATAGCCTGACGGTGCCAACTAGGAGTAACGTGCTAGGATAGGCAATTACTACCTTGATCGGATTCGTAGTTGTTTAGTCTAGTGCAAGAATTAATAGCACATGAACTTTGATCGGAACATGCGCATATGTTAGGAAGCCTTGATCGGACACTAACATTAGCAAACCAAACTATAGACATTTAGAGTCGATGATAAGGAATGCGCTCATAGAGGATTGTCTGCCCAATACTTCTCATAGTCATAGTACTTAATCTCTACTGCCTGCGCACGTCTAGTGCAATTCCTGCGTTTACAACTGTTTACTCGCGCATTGCGCAACCCCAATCGCTCACACCCCCAGCTTTCGTAAGTGTAGGTCACTGGTTAAAACTGAACTACTTGCTCCCTGTGGAGATCGACCCTGAATTAACCGCTGTACTAGTGGAAGAGGAAGGATTAATTTGACGCGTACAACGACGCGCGATCAAATTTAGGCGCCGTTGTCGGGGAGCAACACAGCTAAGTTTTAGCTAGTTTACGTTTTTCCTTTTTAGTAACTAGTTATTTCAGTTTGTTTTGTTTTTTAGTTGTTGTTTCTGACAGCGCGAAATCACCATTAGCCTGCGCAACCTTGAAACAGTTGCGCTGCGCAGATTCTAGTTGCGCACTGACAGACGCAACAGCTTTGTTATCTTTTAATTTCGTTTTCTTTGAGATTTAGAACAGGTCATGGAGGACAACAGTGTCGTTGGAGACAACTTAGGGGACAGAACCCCGGAAGAAGCAAGAGCACATAACCGCGCAGCCCTGTTCAGAGAGGAAGTGCAGCGCGAGGTTGAAGCACGGATGGCCGCTGAATTGTATAATGCGCCACCCGCGCGACAAGCTGCGCGACGCAGAACAGTGCGTGAGATGTCAGCCCCAATCACTGTTAACCAGCCATGGTGCATCGTGCTTCCGCCAGACGGACATTTTGAACTAAGGAGCTCGCTCATTCATCACATGCCCAAGTTTCACGGAATGAACAACGAAAATCCAGTCAAGCATGTGCGAGAGTTCCTAGTCATCTGCGAGAACATGAAGACCGAAGGGGAGACCGATGAGGCGCTGAAAATGAACTCATTCCCATTTTCATTGTGTGACACGGCCAGACATTGGTTGATGAACTTACCCGCAGGATCAATTCACACATGGGAGCAGCTGCAGAAGAAGTTCTTGGACAAATTCTATCCCGCAGCAAAGATTGCGCTACTCAGGAGGGAGCTGGCCGCACCTAGGCAGAGCGCAGGAGAGTCGCTGTCAGAGTATTACGAGCGTTTCAGGGAGCTGGAGGCCAACTGCTACAATCATGGCCTGCCCCAAAATGTGCTGATAGAGAACTTCCTGAATGGACTGCTGCCCATGGAGCTGAGGTTATTGAACGCATGCGCAGGAGGCGACATTTGCAACATGTATCCAGAAGACGCGTGGCAGCTGATAGAAGACTCTGCTGGGCAGGTAAGACATCAGCTAACACTTGAAAATAGTCGTACTCATTCTGTGCATCAGGTAGAAACAAGCGCTGAGATCAAAGAAATGAAGGCCATGCTGCAGAAGTTGATGAGTGCGCAAAGCGCACAACCAGTTGCGCCAAAGGTATGTGAATTCTGCAATTCCACCGAACACAAAACCGATGCATGTCCCACACTTTTCGAGGAATCAGGAGATGTCAATGCTCTTGGAGGATGGGATAACAGAGGACCACAGAGACAGAATCAGCCGCGCTTTGGACTAGCTGCAAATGGATTCAGATGGAAGGAGGAAAACAATTTCCAGAGGCAGTCCACGGATCAGCGCGCGCCACAGCAAACGCAACAAGCTGCGCCCTACAATCCACCGCATCGCCACACTGACGCACCAGCGCATAACAACCAGCAACCGAGGCGATCCTTAGAAGATATCGTGGGGCAGCTTGCAGACACAGTGCGCAAAAATGACGAGAAGTATGACAAAAGGTTCGAGTCCATTGAAAAGCAGCTATCACAGATTGCAACCACGGTGTATGAGCTAAAGAAGAGCAATGGCAACCTGCCTTCGCAAGTGATTCAGAACCCCAAAGGAGGAGTCAATGCAGTGACACTGAGGACTAGGCGCACAATAGGAACAGAGCAGACCACGAAGGCGCCCGCGCAACCAGCTGCGCAAGTCCCGGATCCAGCGGAGCAGAATGCGCAACCAGAGCAAGACGCACAACCGGAAGTGCCAGCCACAAGCCAGCAGGGCGAAGCGCCAGGTATAACACAATTAAAAGACAAGGGCACGAATCGTACTAACATACCTGCACCTTTCCCTGTGCAGGCACCCTTGGCTAGGAAGGAAGCGCTGGACAAGGAGCTATACGAGTTATTCAGTAAGGTGGAAATAAACATTCCCCTTATTGAAGCAGTTCGGCAGATCCCTAGGTATGCCAAGTTTTTGAAGGAGCTGTGCACAAACAAGCGAAGGAAAGGCGAGTGCGCACAGGTAATGCTAAATGCGCAGGCCTCAGCTATCGTGCAACATAAGGTACCACCTAAGTGCCGAGATCCAGGTACGTTCACTATCCCATGCACTTTAGGTAAGACCACAGTAAGCAATTGCATGATTGATTTAGGCGCATCCATAAATTTGCTACCCTATTCCCTATATGCGACATTGCGCCTTGGACCACTAAAGCCTGCAGGTCTCACCATTCAGCTAGCAAATCGGTCGTGCAAACAACCTGCGGGCATGATAGAGGATGTTCTTGTGCGAGTAGGAGAGCTGGTGTTCCCAGCAGTATTTTATGTGCTAGAAATGGAGGGTGAATCGAGCACCAGCAGTGCGCAGATCCTACTGGGCAAACCTTTTCTGATGACCGCTCGCACAAAGATAGACGTGTGGAGGGGCACACTCTCCATGGAGGTTGATGGCGAAGAAATTCATTTCAACATATTCAAAGGGATGCAGCACCCACATGAGGACGCCACAGTGCACGCAATGGACAACATTGATGATTTAGTCACAGATGCGCAATGAGCAAGCGCAACGGTAGGACCAGAGCCACTAGCACAGGCAGAGTTGGAGGAGCAGGAAGCCGAGCTGAGCAGTGCTGAACCAGAATCCAAAAAGGTACACGATATAGTTCATATTTGCACTGCTACTAAAATCTTGCCCTCTATTGAACAGGCACCCAAGATCGAGCTGAAGCAACTTCCAGAGCACCTAAAATACATTTTCTTAGGAAATGAGGACACCCTGCCAGTGATCATAAAGAAAGGATTGGAAGAGGAGTAGGAAGCGCGATTACGACAGGTGTTGCGCAAGAACCAGCGCGCCATAGGATGGACACTTGCTGACCTGCGCGGAGTGAGCCCGGACGTATGCATGCATAGGATTCTATTGGAAGATGGTGCCAAACCATCCAGGGAGGCTCAGCGCAGATTGAATCCAAATATGATGGAGGTGGTGCAAAAGGAGATCCTGAAGTTGCTTGACGCAGGGGTCATTTACCCGATCTCGGACAGCAAATGGGTCAGTCCAGTGCATGTTGTGCCGAAGAAAGCAGGAATCACAGTGGAAGAGAATGCGCAGTGCGAGCTAGTTCCCAAGCGCATTCAGACTGGATGGCGCATGTGCATCGACTACAGGAAGCTTAACGCAGTCACGCGCAAGGACCATTTCCCGCTACCCTTCATGGACCAAATGCTGGACAGATTAGCAGGAAAGCCCTATTTTTGATTCTTGGACGGATATTCAGGGTACAACCATATACCCATAGCTACGGAGGATCAAGAGAAGACCACGTTCACCTGCCCATTTGGTACGTTTGCGTTTCGGCGCATGTCATTTGGGCTGTGCAACGCGCCAGGTACGTTCCAACGTCTAGTCATGAGCATTTTTTCTGATATGATTGGTATATGCATAGAAGTGTTCATGGATGATTTTACTGTGTATTGAGGTACCTTTGATGCATGCCTAACTCATCTTGATAAGGTCTTAGCACGCTGCATTTCTAAGAACCTAGTGCTCAATTATGAAAAATGTCATTTCATGGTATCACATGGTGTAGTACTAGGACATATCATCTCAGAGGAGGGGATCAAGGTAGATAAAGCTAAGATAGATCTTATTTCTAATCTACCTTATGCCACGAACGTGCGCGATGTGAAGTCATTCCTAGGACATGCCGGGTTTTACAGGCGTTTTATAAAAGACTTCTCTAAAATTTGTATACCCCTGTCTAACCTCTTGCAAAAGGATGTGTGCTTCGACTTTACTGATGAGTGCAGGGCCGCGTTTGATAAGCTGAAGGAGGCGCTGACCAGTGCGCCAGTGATGCGCGCACCAGACTGGAACCTGCCATTTGAACTGATGTGCGACGCAAGCGATTATGCAGTAGGTGTAGTACTGGGGCAGCGAGTGGACAAGAAGCCGCACGCCATTTACTATGCATCGTGCACGCTGGACGCTGCGAAGAGGAACTACACCACCACGGAGAAGGAGCTTCTGGCAATTGTGTTTGCGCTGGAGAAGTTTCGTGCATATGTTCTAGGCGCTAGGGTCATCATATACACAGACCACGCAGCCATCCGCTACCTAATGTCCAAGAAAGAAACTAAACCGCGCCTGATGCGCTGGGTGCTCCTACTTCAGGAATTTGACTTGGAGATCAAAGACAAGAAGGGCACGGAGAACACAGTCGCAGACCACCTGAGCAGGATTGTGAAAGAGGAGGAGCCAGGGCAGATCACGGAGACATTCCCTGACGAGCATCTGATGGCGCTAACAGGTAAGGTACCATGGTATGCGCACATTGCGAATTACCTGGTCACAGGTACGTTTCCTCCGCATTTCAATAAAAACCAGTGCATGAGATTGAAACATGAGTCCAAGCATTACCTTTGGGTTGATCCATTTATGCTCAGAATAGGACCAGATCAGATATTGAGGCGCTGCGTTCCTGACCATGAAATTAACTCTGTTTTGATGTTTTGTCATGCGCACGCATGTGGAGGACACTTTGGTCCCAAGCGCACGAGCAGGAAGGTCCTGGATTGCGGATTTTATTGGCCGCAATCCAGGACTACTGCAGGAACTGTGACAGGTGCCAGCGCACAAGAGGCATATCAGCGCGCAACGAGATGCCGCAGAATGTTGAATGGTGAATGGTGAGACCTGCAGGCTTTAGTGGTCCAAGGCGCAATGACGCATATAGGGAAAAGGGTAGCACATTTATAGACGCGCCTAAGTCAATCATGCAATTGCTCACTGTGATCTTACCTAAAGTGCATGGGATGGTGAACGTACCTGGGTCTCGGCACTTAGGTGGTACCTTATGTTGCACGATCGCTGAGGCCTGCGCATTTAGCATTACCTGTGCGCACTCGCCTTTCCTTCTCTTGTTTGTGCACAGCTCCTTTAAAAATTTGGCGTACCTAGGGATTTGCCGAACTGCTTCAATAAGGGGAATGTTTATTTCCACCTTACTGAATAACTCGTAGAGCTCCTTATCGAGCGCTTCCTTCCTAGCCGATGGTTCCTGTACCTGGAAAGGTGCAGGTATGTTAGTACGATTCGTGCCCTTGTCTTTTAATTGTGTAATACCTGGCGCTTCGCCCTGCTAGCTGTGGCTGGCGCTTTTGGTTGCGCGTCTTGCTCCGGCTGCGCATTCTGCTCTGTCGGATCTGGGACTTGCGCAACTGGTGGCGCGGGCGCCTTCGCGGTCTGCTCTGTTCCTATAGTGCGCCCAGTCCTCAGTGTCACAGCGTTGACTCCTCCCTTGGGGTTTTGAATCACTTGCGAAGGTAGGTCGCCATCGCTCTTTTTCAGTTCGTACACCGTGGTCGCAGTCTGTGATAGCTGCTTCTCAATGGACTCGAACCTCTTGTCATACTTCTCATCATTCTTGCGCACTGTGTCTGCTAGCTGCCCCACGATATCTTCTAAGGATCGCCTCGGTTGCTGGTTGTTCTGCGCTGGTACGTTAGTGCGGCGATGCGGTGGATTGTAGGGCGCAGCTTGTTGCGTCTGCTGTGGCGCGGGCTGATCCGTGGACTACCTCTGGAAATTGTTTTCCTCCTTCCATCTGAACCCATTTGCGGCTAGTCCAAAACGCGGCTGATTCTGCCTCTGTGGCCCTCTGTTATCCCATCCTCCTAGAGCGTTGACATCTCCAGATTCCTCAAACAGCGTGGGACATGCATCGGTTTTGTGCTCGGTGGAATTGCAGAGTTCGCATACCTTTGGCGCAACTGGTTGTGCGCCTTGCGCACTCATCAATTTCTGCAGCATGGCCTTCATTTCCTTGATCTCAGCGCTTGTTCCTACCTGATGCACAGAACGAGCACGACTATTTTCAAGTGTTACCTGATGTCTTACCTGCCCAGCAGAGTCTTCTATCAGCTGCCACGCGTCTTCTGGGTACATGTTGCAAATGTCGCCTCCTGCGCATGCATTCAATAATCTCAGCTCCATGGGTAGCAATCCGTTCAGGAAATTCTCTATCAGCATATTTTGGGGCAGGCCGTGAGTATAGCAGTTAGCCTCTAGCTCCCTGAAACTCTCGTAATACTCTGATAGTGACTCTCCTGCGCTCTGCCTAGGTGCGGCCAGCTCCCTCCTGAGTAGCGCGATCTTTGCTGCGGGATAAAATTTGTCCAGGAGCTTCTTCTGCCGCTGCTCCCATGTGTGAATTGATTCTGCTGGTAAGTTCATCAGCCAATGCCTGGCCGAAAATCAAGGAGAAGGTGTAACGCTTGTTAAAAATCAAGGAGCTGAGCAATTTTACCTCTATCTGCAGTGAGATCACCTCGGGTGCACGAAACCTATGAACCTCCAGCACTTTCTCAGCCACCACAGTTCTGCGATTGATCACCTCCCAGGAACCAGCAGCCTTTTGGGAGGTCTTAGCTGATATTGTTGGAGAAGGTGCATCTCTTCTGGTGGATGGCTCTGGTCGGGGTCTAGGATCAAGTCTGTAATCATCTGAGTCTATAGATTCTGCTTCATCAGTCTCTTCTTCGCTTGAAGAGATAGCGACCATTGGCTCTTTCCCTTTGCTCATTGGTTTCCTTGAACGAGGGCGTTCCACTGCCTCAGCCCCCACTTCTTCACTGCTTGCTGCAGTAGCTGGTTCGGTCTCAGACGGAGGAGTAGGAACTACAGCCACCTGTCTGTCCTGAGCCTTCTTTGTTTGTGTCTCAAGAGGGGTGACATCAGAGTCAGTGCTGGACCCAGAAGATACTGAAGCAGTCTCTTTGCCACTCTAGCTGTGGCTTTTGCTTGCGGAACTCAGGGCTTCACCCTCGTCTGTGGGCACAATGTCTGCTGTGGTGGACGGGCCAGCTTCTGCTTGGTCAGTGGACAGGATCCAAGTAAACCGAGGAACATCTGTTGGTTCGTTGATCTGCAGCGAAGAGATTCTTTTTGCTGCAGGGGAATCACTCATAGGAACGTCACTGCCTTTCTGCTTGGAAACACCTTCCCTGCGTTTGTATACTTTAGCTCCTCTCGTCTTCACCATTATTGTTGATCATATGAGAGCAAGGTTGTCAGATGATCAAAATTGTCGGAGAAAAAGAAAGCCCTAGTTTGCGAACAGATACTTATGGGTTCTTCCTTTCTCGGGTTTTTTTTTTGGTTTTCAACAACCGGACACGTGTCGTCTCATGAGTGGCCATTCTTTTCTGGAGACAACGTTCAAAAAGTTACAGCTCCGAGTCACCAGAGAGTGCTTCCGCACTCTGTTCAACTGTCCTTTCTGCCAACAAAATAAAGAAATAGATAAAAAAAAGGAAACTAAAACCCTAGAAAAATAAAGAAACTGAAACCCTAAAACATAATAATTCGAAAACAATTAGGAAACGATGTCAGATGGCCCAAAATCTCGCGTGAGATTCATCAGTGTTCCCGTTCTGCTTAAAAGAATATATTATAATGGTCAATTAGACTCTGGTAGCCCAAAACCTGGTTGCCTGCACTGCCAGCTTGCACCTTATTAGGGCGACGCCATTTGGTCCGCATCATTCTCTCCAGGACAGAGAAAATTCGTCCTCGAATCCAGTGCCATATCAGCATCGGGAGAAGAGACACCAACAAAAAGAATGATGCAGCAATATCACCAGTGTCCGGCACCAAATCAATATAATGCAGAATATTATGGAGATGGGGTACATCAAATTCTTCCATAGTTGGCTGAATAGAATCAAGAGACAACAGTGCAGACTGTGGGGCAGCAGTAACCGATGAGGCCCCCTGAGGTTTGGGGTGTGTCTCAGTAGGGAGCCCCAATGTCATAATTGCAACTTCCGCCTCATCACCATAATTGTCAAAAATAGGAGGACCATCACTAAGGAGAAAATCAGCCTCAGGAACCGCCTCAACACCATAATTATCAAAAATAGGAGGACCAACGATGAGACAAAATCCGCCTCAGGTACATCATTCAGAAAGAGTCCATGGGAATCCGATATTGGCATCACACAGGACCGGTTGGATACTGATACCAATGTGATGCAGCGTGCGTGCGTGGGCGGGTGGATAGGTGGATCAAGACTCGTTGATTCCGAGGAATATCGGGAGATGAAGGGTTAATACTCGTTGATTCCAGAGGAATGCCGAGGTAAGATGAAAAGGAAGGAAACCTTTGATATTTTATTAATCAACTGAATTGCCTTCAAAAGGCATACAGAGCATGTTTAAATTGGAAAAGAAACAGACAAAAAAAGGAAACTAAGACCTTAGAAAAATAAAAAAACTGAAACCCTAAAGCATAATAATTCGAAAACAATTAGGAAAAGAAGTCAGATGGCTCAAAAGCTCGCGAAAGATTCATTAGTGGGCCCGTCCTGCTTAAAAAAGTATATTATAATGGTCTATCTAACTCCAGCAGCCCAAAAGCTGCTTGCCTGCACTGCCAGCTTGCACCTTATTCGGGCAACGCCATTTGGTCCGCATCAGATTCTCTGTTTACATACCTCACCAACTGTCTTAGCATCATCTGATTGTTTCTTAGATAGAGAAGTAATAATGCTTTGAAGGTTATCTCTTTCATCTTTCTCTTTCTGTTTCTCTTTCATCATCTAATAGCCTCTTTCTCTTTTATCTCAGCTTTCAGCCCAAGGTCTTTCCTAGAGATGGTGAAGCAGTCTCTGTAACTTTCATCTCGAACTGCCTCGGTGAACCAATCAGCACCTACAGCCTCATGTTCTTCACATCTTGGGCTTCCTCGATGGCAGTTACCTTCATATCAAACTTCGAGGTCAGAGATCTGAGAACGTTTCTTACCAGCTTCTCCTCCTGAATCGGTTCTCCAAGTGTATGGGCCTCATTTGATATGTCACATAGTCTAACATCAAACTCAGAAATGGTCTCATTGATAGAGGCCATTTGTACGCATTATTTAGATCATAACCCTATGCTTGTTTGCAATATTTTATGAGCAAGATTACTCGTTTCTAGTGTTTTTGTATTACAGGGCAAAACGAGTCTTTGAGTCGGATACGCGCTAACAGGCAGCGTTCTAGGCGTGAAAGATCCGCCTGCGGAGCTAGCAGCACAAACAGGAGAGAAGTTGGCGAGAGTCAGCAGAGGTGCGCTAGCCATGCGCTAGCCGATGCCGTGCGCCAAGCGCAAAGTCCAGTACTGCCTAATCTTGACGTGACCAGATTTGGAAGTTGCCGAAAGTGAGCTTCCCAAGCAGTATATAAACAAGAGGAAGGCTAGGGCAACAGGAGAAAAAAGAGACTTTCGGACACACACAGAGAGGCAACACCCCACGAGAGAGCGACAAACTGGAAAACACACGGACTCATTGAGAGGATTTGCGCCAGCCGACTGCGCCAGCCGAGAGACATTCTGCACGCACTGTTTGCTACGTGTTTCTCAGATACATTAGTTATTATTTACTATTCTATGATATTTATCACTAGCATGTCTAGCTAAACGCTTAGTGTTGGTTGGGCATGAATCTATGATGTATTTTCTTTGAGACTTGAGCTTAATGCATAGTTTACTTACTTGTATCAATCCTGTGCATACGGAGACAGCCAGTTGCATGAGTAGGGGAAGCCTTGAACCGCAATCTTACTTGTGTTGCTTGCTTGTCACATGTTAAACTAGTTGATAGCTTTACGGTGACAACTAGGAGTAACGAGCTAGGGTGATCAGTTGCTACTTTGAACGGATTCGCAGCTGTTTTAGTCTATGTTCTAAGGATTAATAGCACATGACCTTTGAACGGAACATGCGCACGTGTTAGGAAGCCTTGACCGGACACTGACCCAAGTAAACCGAAAACTATAGACGTTTAGAGTCGATGATAAGGAATGCACTCATAGAGGATTGTCTGCCCAATGCTTCTCATAATCATAGTATTTAATCTCTACTGCTTGCGCACGTCTAGTGCAAATTTCCTGCGTTACACTAGTTACTGTTCACTTGCGCATCGCGCATTTCAATCACTCACACACCCCCCCATTTTCGTAAGTGTAGGTTGCTAGCTAAAGACTTACTATTTGCTCCCTGTGGAGATCGACCCTTACTTAACCACTGTACTGAGTGGAAGAGGAAGGATTATATTTGATGCGCACAACGACGCGCGATCAAATTTTGGCGCCGTTGCCGAGGAGCAACACAGCTAAGTTCTAGTTAGTTTACGTTTTTTTCCTTTTTAGTAACTAGTTATTTCAGTTTGTTTTGCTTTCGTTGTTGTTTCTGACAGCGCGCAATCACCATTAGCCTGCGCAACCTTGAAACAGTTGTGCTGCGCAGATTCTAGTTGCGCACTGACAGACGCAACAACATTAGTTATCTTTTAATTTCATTTTCTTTGAGATTCAGAACAGGTTATGGAGGATAACAGTGTCGTAGGAGACAACTTGGGGGACAGAACCCCAGAGGAAGCAAGAGCACATAACCGCGCAGCCCTGTTCAGAGAGGAAGTGCAGCGCGAGGTTGAAGCAAGGAGGGTCGCTGAAGTGTATCATGCGCCACCCGTGCAACAAGCCGCGCGACGCAGAACAGTGCGCGAGATGTCAGCCCCTATCACTGTTAACCAGCCATGGTGCATCGTGCTTCCACCAGGCGGTCATTTTGAGCTAAGGAGCTCGCTCATCCATCACATGCCCAAGTTCCACGGGATGAACAATGAAAATCCAGTCAAGCATGTGCGAGAGTTCCTAGTCATTTGCGAGAACATGAAGACCGAAGGGGAGAGTGATGAGGCGCTGAAAATGAAGGCATTCCCATTTTCATTGTGTGATACAGCCAGACATTGGTTGATGAATTTACCCGCAGGATCCATTCACACATGGGAGCAGCTGCAGAAGAAATTCCTAGATAAATTCTATCCAGCAGCAAAGATTGCGCTGCTCGGAAGGGAACTGGGGAGTCTCTGTCAGAATATTACGAGCGTTTCAGGGAGCTGGAGGCCAACTGTTACAATCACGGCCTGCCCCAGAATGTGCTGATAGAGAACTTTCTGAATGGACTGCTTCCCATGGAGCTGCGACTACTGAATGCATGCGCAGGCGGCGACATTTGCAACATGTACCCAGAGGATGCGTGGCAGCTGATAAAAGACTCTGCTGGGCAGGTAAGACATCAACTAACGCTTGAAAATAATCGTGCTTGCTCTGTGCATCAGGTAGAAGCAAGCGCTGAGATCAAGGAAATGAAGGCCATGCTGCAGAAATTGATGAGTGCGCAGAGCGCACAACCAGTTGCGCCAAAGGTATGTGAATTCTGCAGGTCCACCGAGCACAAGACAGATGAATGCCCAACACTTTTTGAAGAATCTGGAGATGTCAACGCTCTTGGAGGATGGGATAACAGAGGACCGCAGAGGCAGAATCAGCCGCGCTTTGGGCTTGCCGCAAATGGATTCAGATGGAGGGAAGAGAACAATTTCCAGAGGCAGTCCACTGATCAGCGCGCGCCACAGCAGACGTAACCAGCTGCGCCCTACAATCCACCGCATCGCCGCAATGACGCACCAGCGCATAACAACCAGCAACCGAGGCGATCCCTAGAAAATATCGTGGGGCAGCTAGCAGACACAGTGCGCAAAAATGACGAGAAATATGACAAAAGGTTCGAGTCCATCGAAAAGCAGTTATCACAGATCGCAACCACAGTATATGAGCTAAAAAAGAGCGATGGCAACCTGCCTTCGCAAGTGATTCAGAACCCTAAAGGAGGAGTCAATGCAGTGACACTGAGGACTGGGCGCACAGTAGGAACAGAGCAGACCGCGCAGGCGCCCGCGCAACCAGTTGCGCAAGTCCCGGATCCAGCAGATCAGAATGCGCAACCAGAGCAAGATGCGCAACCAGAAGCGCCAGCCACAAACCAGCAGGGCAACACGCCAGGTATGTCTCAGTCCAGAAACAAGGACATAAATTGTACTAACATACCTGCACCCTTCCCTGTGCAGGCACCATTGGCTAGAAAGGAAGCGTTGGACAAGGAGCTTTATGAGTTGTTCAGCAAGGTGGAAATCAATATTCCCCTCATTGAAGCTATTCGGCAGATTCCCAGGTATGCAAAGTTTTTAAAAGAGCTGTGCACAAACAAAAGGAGGAAGGGCGAATGCGCACAGGTAATGCTAAATGCGCAGGCCTCGGCAATCGTGCAACAAAAGGTACCACCTAAGTGCCGAGATCCAGGTACATTTACTATTCCATGCACGCTAGGGAAGACCACAGTGAGTAATTGCATGATCGATTTAGGCGCATCCATCAATTTGCTACCTTATTCCCTATATACGACATTGCGCCTTGGACCACTAAAGCCTGAAGGTCTCACCATTCAGCTAGCAGATAGATCGTGCAAACAACCTGCAGGCATGATAAAAGATGTCCTAGTTCGAGTAGGAGAGCTGGTGTTCCCAGCAGATTTTTATGTGCTCGAAATGGAGGGTGAATCAAGCGCCAGCGGTGCGCAGATCCTCCTAGGCAGACCATTTCTGATGACCGCGCGCACAAAGATAGACGTGTGGAGGGGCACGCTCTCCATGGAGGTAGATGGCGAAGAAATCCATTTCAACATATTCAAGGGGATGCAGCATCCACATGAGGACGCTACAGTGCACGCAATGGACAGCATTAACGATTTAGTCACAGAAGCGCAATGTGCGAGCGCAACCGTAGGACCAGAGCTACTGACACAGGCAGAGCTGGAGGAGCAAGAGGAAGAGCTAAGCAGTGCGGAACCAGCACCCACACAGGTACGTGATATAGTTCATATTTGCACCGCTAACAAAATCTTGCCCTCTATTGAACAGGCACCCAAGATCGAACTGAAGCAACTCCCGGAGCACCTCAAATACATTTTCTTGGGAGATGAGGACACCCTGCCAGTGATCATAAAGAAAGGATTAGAAGAGGAGCAGGAGGCACGCTTACAGCAGGTACTGCGCAAGAACCAGCGCGCCATAGGATGGACACTTGCCGATCTGCGCGGAGTGAGCCCAGACGTGTGCATGCATAGGATTCTATTGGAAGATGGTGCCAAACCATCCAGAGAGGCTCAGCGCAGGTTGAATCCAAATATGATGGAGGTAGTGCAAAAGGAAGTCCTGAAATTGCTTGGCGCAGGGGTCATTTACCCAATCTCGGACAGCAAATGGGTCAGTCCGGTGCATGTTGTGCCAAAGAAAGGAGGAATCACAGTGGAATAAAATGCGCAGGGCGAGCTAGTCCCCAAGCGCATACAAACTGGCTGGCGCATGTGCATCGACTACAGAAAGCTTAACGCAGTAACGCGCAAGGACCACTTCCCGCTACCCTTCATGGACCAGATGCTGGATCGCTTAGCAGGTAAACCTTATTTTTGTTTCTTGGACGGATATTCAGGGTACAACCAGATACCCATAGCTGCGGAAGATCAAGAGAAGACCACATTCACATGCCCGTTCGGTACGTTTGCGTTTCGGCGCATGTCTTTTGGGCTGTGCAACGCGCCAGGTACGTTCCAACGCCTTGTCATGAGCATTTTCTCTGATATTATTGGTATATGCATAGAAGTGTTCATGGATGATTTTACCGTATATGGAAGTACCTTTGATGCATGCTTAACACATCTAGATAAAGTCTTAGCGCGCTGCATTTCTAAGAACTTAGTGCTGAACTATATCATGTACCTGTTTGAGTTCTGGTTCAGCACTGCTCAGCTCCTCCTCTTCCTGCTCCTCCAACTCTGTCTGTGCCAGTGGCTCTTGTTCTATTGCTGCGCTTGCACATTGCGCATCTGAGACTAAATCGTCAATGCTGTCCATCGCGTGCACTGTGGCGTCCTCGTGTGGGTGTTGCATCCCCTTGAATATATTGAAATGGATCTCTTCGCCATCTACCTCCATGGAGAGCGTGCCCCTCCATACATCTATCTTCGTGCGCGCGGTCATAAGGAAAGGTCTGCCCAGTAGGATCTGCGCACTGCTGGTGCTTGATTCCCCCTCCATTTCTAGCACATAAAAATCTGCTGGGAACACCAGCTCTCCTACTCGCACAAGAACATCCTCTATCATGCCTGCAGGTTGTTTGCAAGACCGATCTGCTAGCTGAATGGTGAGACCTGCAGGCTTTAGTGGTCCAAGGCGCAATGTCGCATATAGGGAATAAGGTAACAAATTGATAGATGCGCCTAAGTCAATCATGCAGTTTCTCACTGTGGTCTTACCTAAAGTGCAAGGGATAGTGAACGTACCTGGGTCTCGGCACTTAGGTGGTACCTTATGTTGCACGATGGCTGAGGCTTGCGCATTTAGCATTACCTGCGTGCATTCGCCTTTCCTCCTCTTGTTTGTGCACAGCTCCTTTAAAAACTTGGCGTACCTGGGAATCTGCCGAACTCCTTCGATAAGGGGAATGTTGATTTCCACCTTGCTGAATAACTCGTATAGCTCCTTGTCCAGCGCTTCCTTTCTAGCCGATGGTGCCTGCACAGGAAAAGGTGCAGGTATATTAGTGTGATTCGTGCCCTTGTCGTTTATTTGGGTTATACCTGGCGCTTCGCCCTGCTGGCTTGTGGCTGGCATTTCTGGTTGCGCTTCTTGCTCTGGTTGCGCATTCTGTTCTGCTGGATCCGGGACTTGCGCAACTGGTTGCGCTGGCGCCTTCGTGGTCTGTTCTGCTCCTATTGTGCGCCCAGTCCTCAGTGTCACTGCATGGACTCCTCCTTTGGGGTTCTGAATCACTTGCGAAGGCAGGTTGCCATCGCTCTTTTTCAGCTCATATACGTGGTTGCGATCTGTGATAGCTGCTTTTCAATGGACTCGAACCTCTTGTCATACTTCTCGTCATTCTTGCGTACTGTGTCTGCTAGCTGCCCCACGATATCTTCAAGCAGCTTCAGGATCTCCTTCTGTACTACCTCCATCATAATCGGATTCAGTCTGCGCTGAGGTTCCCTGGATGGTTTGGCATCATTTTCCAGCAGAATTCTGTGGATGCACACATCAGGGCTTACTCCGCACAGGTCCGCCAATGTCCATCCTATGGCGCGCTGGTTCTTGCACATCACCTCCTGTTATCGCGCCTCCTGCTCCTCCTTTAATCCTTTCTTTATAATGACAGGCAGGGTGTCCTCATTGCCCAGGAAGATGTACTTTAAGTGCTCGGGCAATTGCTTCAGCTCAACTTTGGGTGCCTGTTCAATAGAAGGCAGGATTTTATTAGTAGCGCAAACATTAACCAGATCACATACCTGTCTGGACACTGGTTCTGTGCTGCTCAGCTTATCATCTTGTTCCTCCAACTTTGTCTGTGCCAATGGCGCACGCTCTCCTGTTGCGCACGCACACTGCGCATGCGCAACCAAGTCGTCCATACTATCTAATGCGTGCACTATGGCGTCCTCATGAGGGTGCTGCATCCCCTTGAAAATGTTAAAGTGAATCTCCTCGCCATCTACCTCCATTGAGAGCGTGCCTTTCCATACGTCTATCTTTGTGCGCGCTGTCATCAGAAATGGTCTGTCCAGTAGGATTTGCGCGCTTCCCTTGCTCGGCTCACCCTCCTTTTCCAAGACGTAGAAATCTGCTAGGAACACCAGCTCTCCTACTCGGACAAGAACGTCCTCTATCATGCCCGTTGGTTGTTTGCACGACCGATCTGCTAATTGGATGGTGAGACCTGCAGGCTTTAGTGGACCAAGGTGCAATGACGCATACAAGGAGTAAGGAAGCACATTTATAGATGCACCGAGATCAATCATGCAGTTGCTTACCGTGGTCTTACCTAAAGTGCACGGTATGGTGAACGTACCTGGATCCCGGCATTTAGGTGGTACCTTGTGTTGCACAATTGCTGATGCATGTGCGTTAAGCATTACTTGTGCGCACTCGCCTTTCCTCCTCTTGTTCGTGCAGAGCTCCTTCAAGAACTTGGCATATCTGGGAATCTGCCGAACTGCCTCAATCAGGAAGATGTTTATTTCCACCTTACTGAATAATTCGTATAACTCCTTGTCCAGCGCCTCCTTTCTTGCTAAAAGTGCCTGCACAGGAAAAGGTGCAAATGCGTTAGTATGACTGGTACTCTTTTCTCCTGATTGTATCATACCTGGCGCCACCCCCTGTTGGTTCGTAGCTGGCGCGGCTGGTTGCGCATCTGGCTGTTCTGGCTCTGGAGGTTGCACAATTGGCTGCGCGGGCTCCTTTGCGGTCGGAGCTGTCCCAACTGTGCGTCCAGTCCTCAGCGTTACGGCATTAACTCCTCCCTTAGGGTTTTGGATCACTTGCGAAGGCAGGTTGCCATCGCTCTTTTTCAGCTCATAGACCGTGGTAGCAATCTGCGACAACTGCTTCTCAATTGACTCGAACCTCTTGTCATATTTTTCATCGTTCTTGCGTACGGTGTCTGCCAACTGACCCACTATGTCTTCTAAGGAGCGCCGCGGTTGCTGGTTATTCTATGCTGGTGCGTCATTGCGGCGGTGCGGTGGGTTGTATGCTTACTGCGCCTGCTGAGGTGTACGATATTCCGCTGGCTGCCTTTGGGGATTGCTGTCCTCCCTCCATCTGAATCCATTTGCGGCCAGTCCAAAGCGCGGTTGATTCTGCCTCTGCGGCCCTCTATTGTCCCACCCTCCTAGAGCATTGACATCTCCTGATTCCTCGAAAAGTGAGGGACATGCGTCGGTTTTGTGCTCAGTGGACGTACAGAACTCGCATACCTTCGGCGCAACTGGTTGCGCGCCTTGCGCACTCATCAGTTTCTGCAGCATGGTGTTCTCGAGTGTCAATTGATGCCTCACCTGTCCAGCAGAGTCCTCGATCACCTGCCATACATCCTCCGGGTACATGTTGCATATATCACCACCTGCGCATGCGTTCAGCAGTCTAAGTTCCATTGGTTGTAGCCCGTTCAGGAAATTCTCTATCAGCACATGTTGGGGCAGGCCATGATTATAGCAGTTGGCTTCTAGCTCCCTGAAACGCTCATAGTACTCTGATAGTGACTCTCCCACGCCCTGTCTAGGTGCGGCCAATTCCCTCCTGAGTAGCGCAATCTTTGCTGCGGGGTAGAACTTATCCAAGAACTTCTTCTGGAGCTGCTCCCATGTGCGAATAGATCCTGCTGGTAAGCTCATCAGCCAATGCCTGGCTGTATCACACAATGAAAAAGGGAATGCCTTCAGCTTCAGCGCTTCTTCACTCTCCCCGTCGGTCTTCATGTTCTCGCAGATAACTAGGAATTCGCGCACATGCTTGACTGGGTTCTCGTTGTTCATCCCATGGAACTTAGGCATATGATGGATGAATGAGCTCCGTAGTTCAAAATGCCCATCGGGTGGAAGCACTATGCACCACGGTTGGTTGACTGTGATTGGAGCCGACATCTCGCGCACTGTTCTGCGTCGCACGATCTGTTGCGCATTATAAACTTCAGCGGCCATCCTAGCTTCAACTTCGCGCTGCACTTCCTCTCTGAACCGAGCTGCGCGGTTATTTGCCCTCGCATTGTTAGGTCCCTCTAGGGTTCTGTCCCCTAAGTTATCGCCGATGACACTGTTATTCTCCATGTCCTGTTCTAGACTTCAAGCAAATGGAATTAAAAGAGACTAGGTTGTTGCCCCTGTCTGTGCGCAACTATGATCTGCGTAGCGCAACTGTTTCAAGGTTGCGCAAGCGGATGTTGATTGCGTACTGGCAGAAACACCAACGAAAATAAAAAGAAATAACTAGCTACTACAAAAGAAAACTTGAACTAGTTAAGACTCATCTGTGTTGCTCCCCGGCAACAGTGCCAAAATTTGATCGCGCGTCGTTGTATGCGTCAAATTAATCCTTCCTTCTCCACTTAGTATAGCGGCTAAGTCAGGGTCGATCCCACAAGGAGCGTGCAGACTCGTCTTAGCTACCAACCTACAACTTACGAAATTGGGGTTGTGAGTGATTGGGTTGCGCAGGTGCGCGAATGAACAGTAGTGAAAGCAGAGTTGCACGATATGTGCGCAGGCAGTAGATTTTAAGTACTATGACTATGAAGAGTTGATAGAGCCTATTTATACACATTATTTAGATCATAACCCTGTGCTTGTTTGCATTATTTTGTGTACAAGATTTACTGGTTTCCAGTATTTTTGTATTTCAGGGCAAAACAAGGGCCTAAGTCGGATACGCGCTAACAGGCAGCATTTAGGACGCGCATCACACAGCCTGCGGAGCTAGCGGTGCAAACAGAAGAATTGGCAGAGCAACCACGGTGCGCTAACCGATTGCGCTAAGCAGATGCCATGCGCCAGGCGCAGCTGGTGGTGTTTCCAAATCCTGACACGACATGATTTGGAAGTTGCCAAGGATGAGCCTCTGAGCAGTATATAAAGAAGAGAAGGAGGCTAGGGTTGAGAGACAATAATTAGGAATCACAATTCGTACACCCAGGAGGCACTGCGCAGCAGGACTGGAAAACACACGAGCTTGTTGAGAGGATCTGCGCCAGCCAAGACTGCAACCTGCACGCACTGTTTGCTATTGTTTTCTCGGACACTTTAGTTATTATTTACTGTTTCTATGATGTTTATCACTAGCATGTCTAGCTAAACGCTTAGTATCGGTTGGACATGAATTTATGAGTATTTCCTTTGAGACTTGCGCCTAATGCATAGCTTGCTTGCTTATATTAATTCTGTGCACATTACTGGCAGCTTGTTACATGAGTAGGGGAAGCCTTGAACCGCAATCTTACTCTGGTTGCTTGTTGTTGTTTGTTAAACTAGTTGAATAGCCTGACGGTGCCAACTAGGAGTAACGCGCTAGGATAGGCAATTACTACCTTGATCGGATTCGTAGTTGTTTGGTCTAGTGTAAGAATTAATAGCACATGAACTTTGATCGGAACATGCGAACATGTTAAGAAGCCTTGATCGGACACTAACATTAGCAGCCCAAGCTATAGACATTTAGAGTCGATGATAAGGAATACACTCATAGAGTTGTCTGCGCCGATACTTCTCATAGTCATAGTACTTAATCTCTATTGCCTGCGCACGTCTAGTGCAAATTCCTGCGTTACGATACCACTGTTACTCGCGCATCGCGCAACCCCAATCACTCACCCCCCAATTTCATAAGTGTAGGTTACTGGCTAAAACTGAACTACTTGCTCCCTGTGGAGATCGACCCTTACTTAACCGCTGTACTAGTGGAAGAGGAAGGATTATATTTGACGCGCACAATGACGCGCGATCAAATTTTGGCGCCGTTGCCGGGGAGCAACACAGCTAAGTTCTTGCTAGTTTACGTTTTTTCCTTTTTTTAACTAGTTATTTTAGTTTGCTTTATTCTCCTTGTTGTTTCTGACAGCGCGCAATCACCATTAGCCTGCGCAGCCTTGAAACAGTTGCGCTGCGCAAATTCTAGTTGCGCACTGACAGACGCAGCAGCATTAGTTATCTTTTAATTTCGTTTTCTTTGAGATATAGAACAGGTCATGGAGGATAACAGTGTCGTTGGAGACAATTTAGAGGACAGAACCCCGAAAGAAGCAAGAGCACATAACCGCGCAGCCCTGTTCAGAGAGGAAGTGCAGCGCGAGGTTGAAGCAAGGAGGGCCGCTGAAGTGTACCATGCGCCACCCGTGCGACGCAGAACAGAGCGCGAGATGTCAGCCCCACTCACAGTTAACCAGCCATGGTGCATTGTGCTTCCGCCAGACGGACATTTTGAACTAAGGAGCTCGCTCATCCATCACATGCCCAAGTTCCACGGAATGAACAACGAAAATCCAGTCAAGCATGTGCGAGAGTTCCTAGTCATATGCGAGAACATGAAGACAGAAGGGGAGAGCGATGAGGCGCTGAAGATGAAGGCATTCCCATTTTCACTGTGTGACACAGCCAGACATTGGTTGATGAATTTACCAGCAGGATCAATTCACACATGGGAGTAGCTGCAGAAGAAGTTTCTGGACAAATTCTATCCCGCAGCAAAGATCGCGCTACTCAGGAGGGAACTGGCTGCGCCAAGGCAGCGCAGGAGAGTCACTGTCAGAGTATTACGAGCGTTTCAGGGATCTAGAGGCCAACTGCTACAATCATGGCCTGCCCCAAAATGTACTGATAGAGAATTTCCTGAATGGATTGCTACCCATGGAGCTGAGGTTATTGAACGCATGCGCAGGAGGCGACATTTGCAACATGTATCCAGAAGACGCGTGGCAGCTGATAGAAGACTCTGCTGGGCAGGTAAGACATCAGCTAACGCTTGAAAATAGTCGTGCTCGTTCTGTGCATCAGGTAGAAACAAGCGCTGAGATCAAGGAAATGAAGGCCATGCAGCAGAAGCAGATGTCGTGCGCCAGGCGCACCACCAGTTGCGCCAAAGGTATGTGAATTCTGCAGGTCAACCAAGCACAAAACTGATGAATGTCCCACACTTTTCGAGGAATCTGGAGATGTCAATGCTCTTGGAGGATGGGATAATAGAGGACCACAAAGACAGAATCAGCCGCGTGGACTGGCAGCAAATGGATTTAGATGGAAGGAGGAAAACAATTTCCAGAGGCAGTCCACAGACCAGCGCGCACCACAGCAGATGCAACACGCTGCGCCCTACAATCCACCGCATCGCCGCACTGACGCACCAGCGCATAACAACCAGCAACCGAGGCGATCTTTGGAAGATATCGTGGGGCAGCTAGCAGACACAGTGCGCAAGAATGACGAGAAGTATGACAAGAGGTTCGAGTCCATTGAAAAGCAGCTATCACAGATCGCTACCACGGTATATGAGCTAAAGAAGAGCGATGGCAACCTGCCTTCGCAAGTGATTCAGAACCCCAAAGGAGGAGTCAATGCAGTAACACTGAGGACTGGGCGCACAATAGGAGCAGAGCAGACCATGAAGGCGCCCGCGCAATCAGCTGCGCAAGTCAGGGATCCAGCAGAACAGAATGCGCAACCAGAGCAAGATGCGCAACCAGAAGTGCCAGCCACAAGCCGGCAGGGCGAAGCGCCAGGTATAACACAAATACATGACAAGGGCACGAATCATACTAATATACCTACACCTTTTCCTGTGCAAGCACCATCGGCTAGAAAGGAGGCGCTGGACAAAGAGCTGTACGAGTTATTCAGCAAGGTGGAAATCAACATTCCCCTTATCGAAGCAGTTCGGCAGATTCCCAGGTACGCCAAGTTTTTAAAGGAGCTGTGCACAAACAAGAGGAGGAAAGGCGAATGCGCACAGGTAATGCTAAATGCGCAGGCCTCAGCGATCGTGCAACATAAGGTACCACCTAAGTGCCGAGACCCAGGTACGTTCACTATCCCTTGCACTTTAGTTAAGACCACAGTAAGCAATTGCATGATTGATTTAGGCGCATCCATCAATTTGTTACCTTATTCCCTATATGCGACATTGCGCCTTGGACCACTAAAGCTTGCAGGTCTCACTATTTAGCTAGCAGATCGGTCTTGCAAACAACCTGCAGGCATGATAGAGGATGTTCTCGTGCGAGTAGGAGAGCTGGTGTTCCCAGCAGATTTTTATGTGCTAGAAATGGAGGGTGAATCAAGCACCAGCAGTGCGCAGATCCTACTGGGCAGACCTTTCCTGATGACCGCGCGCACGAAGATAGACGTGTGGAGGGGCACACTCTCCATGGAGGTTGACGGCGAAGAAATCCACTTCAATATATTCAAGGGGATGCAGCACCCACACGAGGACGCCACAGTGCACGCGATGGACAGCATTGACGATTTAGTCTCAGATGCGCAATGTGCAAGCGCAACAATAGAACCAGAGCCACTGGCACAGGCAGCGTTGGAGGAGCAGGACGAGGAGCTGAGCAGTGCTGAACCAGAGCTCAGACAGGTACACGGTATAGTTCATATTTGCACTGCTAATAAAATCTTGCCCTCCATTGAACAGGCACCCAAGGTCGAGCTGAAGCAACTTCCAGAACACCTAAAATACATTTTCTTGGGAAATGAGGACACCCTGCCAGCGATCAAATTTTGGCGCCGCCGTTGCCAGTGATCATAAAGAAGGGATTAGAAGAGGAGCAGGAAGTGCGTTTACAGCAGGTGCTGCGCAGGAACCAGCGCGCTATAGGATGGACACTGGCTGCTCTGCGTGGAGTGACATGCATAGAATTCTGCTGGAAGATGGTGCCAAACCATCCAGGGAGGCTCAGCGCAGATTGAACCCAAATATGATGGAGGTAGTGCAGAAGGAAATTCAAAAGTTGCTTGACGCAGGAGTCATTTACCCTATCTCGGACAGCAAATGGGTCAGTCCAGTGCACGTTGTGCCTAAGAAGGGAGGAATCACAGTGGAAGAGAATGCGCAAGGCGAGCTAGTTCCCAAGCGCATACAGACTGGATGGCGCATGTGCATCGACTACAGAAAGCTTAACGCAGTAACGCGCAAGGACCATTTCCCGCTACCCTTTATGGACCAGATGCTGGACAGATTAGCAGGTAAGCCCTATTTTTGTTTCTTGGACGGATATTCGGGGTACAATCAGATACCCATAGCTGCGGAGGATCAGGAGAAGACCACGTTCACCTGCCCGTTCGGAACGTTTGCGTTTCGGCGCATGTCATTTGGGCTGTGCAACGCGCCAGGTACGTTTCAACGACTTGTCATGAGCATTTTCTCTGATATGATTGGTATATGCATAGAAGTGTTCATGGATGATTTTACTGTATATGGAGGTACCTTTGATGCGTGCTTAACTCATCTAGATAAGGTCTTAGCGCGCTGCAATTCTAAGAACCTGGTGCTTAATTATGAAAAATGCCATTTCATGGTAACGCATGGTGTAGTGCTAGGACACATTATCTCAGAGGAGGGGATCAAGGTAGACAAAGCTAAGATAGACCTTCTTTCTAATCTACCTTACGCCACAAATGTGCGCGATGTGAAGTCATTCTTAGGGCACGCCGGATTTTATAGGCGTTTTATAAAAGACTTCTCTAAAATCTGTATACCCCTGTCTAACCTCTTGCAAAAGGATGTGTGCTTCGATTTTTCTAATGAGTGTAGGACCGCGTTCGATAAGCTGAAGGAAGCGCTGACCAGTGCGCCAGTGATGCGCGCACCAGACTGGAACCTGCCATTTGAACTGATGTGCGACGCCAGCGATTATGCAGTAGGTGCAGTCCTGGGGCAGCGAGTGGACAAGAAGCCGCACGCCATCTATTATGCATCGCGCACACTGGACGCTGCGCAGAAGAACTACACCACCACGGAGAAGGAGCTTCTGGCAATTGTGTTTGCGCTAGAGAAGTTCCGTGCATATGTTCTAGGCGCCAGGGTCATCATATACACAGACCACGCAGCCATCCGCTACCTAATGTCCAAGAAAGAAACTAAGCCGCGCCTGATGCGCTGGGTGCTCCTACTGCAGGAATTCGACCTAGAGATCAAGGATAAGAAGGGCATAGAGAACACAGTTGCGGATCACCTGAGCAGAATCGTGAAGGAGGAGGAGCCAGAGCAGATCACTGAGACATTTCCTGATGAGCATCTGATGGCGCTGACAGGTAAGGTACCATGGTATGCGCACATTGCGAATTACCTGGTCACAGGTACGTTTCCTCCGCATTTCAATAAAACCCAGTGCATGAGATTGAAACATGAGTCCAAGCATTATATTTGGGATGATCCTTATATGCTTAGAATAGGACCAGATCAGATATTGAGGCGCTGCGTGCCTGACCATGAATTTAACTCTGTTTTGATGTTTTGTCATGCGCACGCATGTGGAGGACACTTTGGTCCCAAGCGCACTAGCAGGAAGGTCCTGGACTGCGGATTTTATTGGCCGCACCTGTTTAGAGACGCATATGACTATTGCAGGAATTGTGACAGGTGCCAGCGCACGGGAGGCATATCAGCGCGCAACGAGTTGCCGCAGACGCCAATTCTAGTGGATGAAGTGTTTGACATATGGGGAATTGACTTCATGGGGCCTTTGCCCCGTCTGCAGAATATGAATACATATTGGTCGCGGTGGACTATGTCTCCAAATGGGTCGAAGCTAAGGCAACACGGAAGGATGATGGTAAGACGGTCGCTGAATTTCTGAAAACTAACATCTTTTGCAAATACGGGGTGCCTAAGGCAATCATCAGCGACCAGGGGACGCACTTTTGCAACAGGATCGTGGCGCAAGTTTTCATGCATTATGGGGTGCGCCACAAGACGTCCACTACTTATCATCCTCAGACAAATGGACAGGCCGAGGTCTCCAACAGAGAAATCAAGCGCCGTATTGGAGAAGACTGTGAGACCATCGCGCAAGGATTGGAGCCAGCGCCTGGACGATGCGCTGTGGGCATACCGCACTGCGCATAAGACACCAATCGGGACTTCACCGTTTCGGTTGGTCTACGGAAAAGCATGCCATCTGCCAGTAGAGCTAGAACACAAAGCATATTGGGCCCTACGCATTTGCAACTTGAACCTAGATGAGGCTGGCAAAGAGCGCGCGTTTGAGCTGAGTGAATTAGAAGAGCTGCGCCTGGATGCCTATGAGGGACTGCGCGATCACAAGGAGCGGACAAAGGCGTTTCATGACAAGCATATCCTCAGACGCACTTTTGAGCCAGGAGACCAGGTATTATTATTCTCATCACGCCTGAAGCTCATGCCTGGAAAGCTGCGCAGCAGATGGACTGGACCGTACACAGTCACCAAGGTTTTCCCCTATGGAACAATCGAGTTAGAAAACGAGCACCGGCATCGTTTTCAGGTCAATGGGCAGAGAGTCAAACGGTATCTAGGAGAACCTTGGGACGACACAGTGCGCGACATTGACTTGGCAGAACCTGAGATAGCAGATGCGCCAGCTGTTGCGCCAGAGGCACCACCAGATGCACCAGAGGGAGAACTGGAAACTATTGCTCACATTTCTTCTTCCTCTTCATCTACCCTCGTTACTGCAGACTTCTCACATATTATCCATGTTGACTACCCTTCTCACCCTTTGCCCAGGACAAGGCAGAACACAACACATGCACAAGCACAGGGTCACTCAGGAGCAAGAGTGGGGGAGGTCGCTGGCACCCATTTGGGCACGTAACGAGGTACAGTCGAGCCAACGACGTTAAACAAAGGCACTTGTCGGGAGGTAACCCGACTCGTTTTACTTTTTTATGTCTTTCTTTTAGTCTTTCTAGTGTCTTTTAGTTAGTCTAGGTCTCGTAGTTTTTTTAGTCGAGCAGCAGTGCGCAGGACCGCTGCGCCAGTCAGAGGGGTATATAAGGGCAGGACTTAGAAAATTTCAGCACTTTTCACACTCGACCGTTGCAAGCAGCTCCAGCCTTCACACCTCCACCCGCTGTCCAGCACCCAACCCAGCTCCAGTCTAGAGAGATTCAAGGATCACACGGCCGCACTACCCACAGGTAACCTTTCCCCCAGATCTGAGCACGATTCCAGTAGGGTTTTGTACGGAGGAGTGTTCTAGGGTTTTGAAATCGCACCAGGTTAGAGTGCGCCGATTGGAGTGGTGTTTAGAGGGTTTTGTAGGCGGGCAGTAGGCGCTCCTTTGGTGAAAGTTTCAGTGCATTCGGAGGAGTTTGGATTTTTGGAAGTGTTTGAGGAGTGTTGACCAGCGTTGACCCGAGCACCCCAGCCACAATGCAGCCTGCCGCGGACCAGGAGACCCCAGCTATTTTTGCCAGCAAGTACACCGCATTTCTGAGGCAGGACATGTACGGGACTCCGTACATTAGCAGGGACATCATGCACGAGGTCGGACTGGAGGACCTCGTTGTGGAGAGGCTGGCGTCAGCAGGCTGGGAGGCGCTGTTGGAACTCAACAGCACATCAGACAAGGAGGATACGTGCGAATTTTTAGCGTCGCTGGAGGCGGGCAACCAGGAGATCAGGTACCGACATAGGGGCGTCTGGTACATTGCCTCAGCTAAGAGGCTGAAGCGCACACTGAGGTGCGCTAAGGTGCGCGAGGAAGACATGGACACGCACACCAACCAGGAGGCTTGGCGCGAGATGGCGACTGATCGCGCGTCGTCGTGCGCGTCAAATATAATCCTTCCTCTCCCACTAGTACAACGGTTAAGTAAGGGTCGATCTCCACAGGGAGCAAGTAGTAAGTCCTTAGCTAGTAACCTACACTTACGAAGACGGGGGGTTGTATGAGTGATTGGGGGTTTTGCGCGATGCGCGAGTAGCAGTGAATATCGTAACGCAGGAAATTGCACTAGACGTGCGCAAGCAGTATAGATGAGATACTATGTTTATGAGAAGTACTGGGCAGACAATCCTCTATGAATGCATTCCTTATCATCGACTCTAAATGTCTATAGTTTGTGTCCTACTTGGGTTAGTGTCCGGTAAAGGCTTCCTAAAACACGAGCATGTTCCGTTCAAAGTTCATGTGCTATTAATCCTAGAACTAGACTAAACAGCTGCGAATCCTGTCACAGTAGCAACTGCTTACCCTAACTCGTTACTCCTAGTTGTCACGATAAGTTTGCGGTTCAAGGCTTCCCCTACTCATGCAACTAGTTTAACATAGGACAAGCAAGCAACACAAATAGGATTGCGGTTCAAGGCTTCCCCTACTTATGCAACTAACTGTCTCAGTATGCGCAGGATTAATACAAATAAGTAAACTACTCATTAAGCTCAAGTCTCAAAGGTAATACATCATAGATTCATGCCCGACCAACACTAAGTGTTTAGCTAGACATGCTAGTTGTAAACATCATAAAATAGTAAATAACAACTACTGTATCAGAGAAAACGGTAGTAAATAGTGCGTGCAGTGTCTTCTCTTGGCTGGCGCAACTCTCCTTGACAGGTCTGTGTGTTTTCCAGTTCTGCCGCGCAGTGCCTCTGGAATGCCACTGAGTGATGATGTTACGATCCCCTGAAACCCTAGACTTTCTTTGTTTAAATAGTGCCCAGGAAGTTCATCTTTTGGCAACTTCCAAATCTGGTCACTGGGACTTTGCGCCTGGCGCACGGCATTGATTGGCGCAATCGGGTAGCGCACCTCTGCTGTCTTTCGCCATTCCTTCTTCTGTTTGCGCCGCTAGCTCCGCAGGCTGATCTTTCACTCCTAGAACGCTGCCTGTTAGCGCGTATCCGACTCAAGGACTCGTTTTGACCTGATACACAAAAACATTAGAAACGAGTAATCTTGCTCATGAAATATTGCAAACAAGCATAGGGTTATGATCTAAATAATGTGTACAAATAGGCTCTATCAAACCCCCCACACTTGCCCCTTGTTCGTCCCGAACAAGCACTGAGCGCGGATACAATTACCTTTTCTGGAGTCTAGCGCACAGTCTTGCACTCTGATGCGAATGCGCAATTGCTCAACTCGCACTGCTCTATCATCTGCGCACAACTGCACTCAACAGTTCTAATATAATAATTCCGAAATTTCATTACCTCTCAGCCGGGATGAAGATTTTTGGATGGCTGGGAGATAGCTCTTCTTAGGCTCCTGGCTGCCAGCTCCTACTCCGAAGATAGGTATATGGTAGATAACGCAGCTTCTTCCAGTGCGTGATTCGTTCGCGCACTTCCTGGGAACCTGAGCCTTCTGATGATTTCCTTATGGTCTTTGCGCATGTTTGATGCTTGTGCGCATGCTGATTCTTTTGTAGTGCGTATCATCTGCTGGTATTTTTCTTTTGAACAGCTTTCTCTGCAATTTATTTTTAATATTCCCAGAACAGTTCCAGTCTCAGCCTTCAGATAGCAGCTATGGAACTCGCTCCGCTCTCCCTCCTTGGTCTGTCTGCGCAGGTCGGCGCACGCGTTTGCAACCGCGCCCGCTTTCCTTAGCTCGGCTTCCAGAGAAAAGGTGGTCTGTTTTCCCACCTCGCCACGCTTTGGGTATTTTTCCTTTGGCATCTGCGTGACTGAGCGCGCTCTTTTGTCCCGAAGGCTGCGAAGCACCGGCCTCCACTAGCGCTCTCGACCATATACCTCGCCTTCGAAGCAAAAGCGACTAACCGCCTCTCTGGAGCATTTCTGTCAACTCCACATCCCCTGTATATCCCAACTAACAGGAGCAAAAAAAACGAAAAAATTATACTAAAACAGTAGATAGCAGCGCACGCAATACGGATAGCGCAAAACAAGCTGGAGCGCATGCGCATCCTGCACCTTAGCGCACTACTGCTACTATTCTCTTCAACTTAAACTAAGCTATACTAAAAACATGCTCAAAAAACATGAAATGTAATTGTAACGCCTCCCCCACACTTGAACAGAGACGTGTCCCCACGACTCAAGCTCAAGCGCATGGAGAACGCGCACATGCATGCAATGCAACGAAAATAAAGAACATAAGAATGCAAGCAAATAGTCACACAAAATATAGCAAGGGAGTCACAGAGTGTAGGGCACAAATATTCAGCACACATAATAGTCACTAGTCGCAGCAAAATAAAAGACACCACCCTAAAGAAAATCAATGCGCCTGCCCTCGGCCTTAGAAGTCCTCCGAGCTAGAATCAGCCTCTGAATCATGCGTCTCCTCCTCTGAAGAATCCGTCACGTACTCAGTGCTGGAGGAAGGCGGTACCACTGAAAGGGCAGGAGGCTGCGCTGCGTGGTCATCCTCGGAAAGTGACTCCCATATGGAATCGGAGTCTACGCTGGGAAAGTCAATGGGGGACTCCGGAACAGAAGGCCGGGCAGGGGAAGCTGCTGGTGGTTGTACTGGTTCGGGTTCAGGGGTGGGCTCTGCTGCTGGCGCTGGTGCTGGCGCTGGTGCGGGTGGGCGCACTGGAGACTGAGGAGGGCTGGCTGGCTGGGCTAGGGTTATGGTAGGAGGAGGATGGTGTAGGCTGAGGAGAGGGGGAATGGGGTCTCCAAATTTCCACCCTGATGGTGGGCTCATGTTTAAATCCGCCCCCTCGGGTGCCAAGTATTCAAGCACGCGCATGACGTTGAACATCATGCGCTGCTCTGCTGATGCTGCTTCGGGCGCCCCCTCCTCGGGCTCAGTCCTTGGGCGCTTTCCAGGGGCACGCGGGGGAGAGTCCTCGATGGAAATCGTCACTGGCTCCCCCGGTGGTGCCCTCGCCCTTCTCTGCGCCCCAGTCTGCGCGCGGGTCCTTGCGCGCCTGACTAGAGGCACCTCTGGTTCTAAGGCCTCCTCCATCTCTTCATCTGCGGCGGCTGCGGCTGCGGCTGCTGCTGCGCCCTACGCACTGCTCTCTGCTCTGGGCCGCGGTGTTCTGGCCGGCTGCAGGCGGTAGCACCACTCTAGTGTGCCATCGTCCCGTACAGCTACCGCCCTGATTTGCAGCATGTAGGCGCGGTCCAGAGGTATAGCCTGCACCAAGGTGTGTTCTGGCACCTCGGGCTCTCCATGTAAGGCCCGCAGCAGGTGCGTGATAATGCCTCCGCACGTCAGCGGCCCCCTCATGCTGACTCGGGTCCAGTGGTGCACCATGTTCAGGATGAACAGCACCTTCCGCCCATAATAAAGCCCCTTCAAAATCTCCATATCCAGGAGGCTGATCTTTGGTGCGCCGTTGAAACGGCCAATGACTGTGTAGGCAACGATGCGCCATAAGTAGAACAGCCACGGGTCGCGCAGCTCTCGGCCCCTGCTGCGCCCCGCGGCGAATGCTGGCCCTGTTGCCATCTCCCGCCAGGCCTCCTGGTTGCCGTGCGTGTCTAACTCCTCCTCACGCACCTTGGCGCACCCGAGTGCGCGCCTCAGCCTCCTTTCTGAGGCTATGAACCAAACACACCTGTGTCTATACCTGATCTCCCTGTGTTCTGCCTCCAGAGACGCCAATAACTCACACGTATCTTCCTGGTCTGATGCGCTGCGAAGGTCCAACAGTGCCTCCCAGCCTGCAATCGCTAGCCTCTGCGCCACGAGGTCCTCTAATCCTACCTCGCGCAGGAAATCTCGGCAGATGTACGGTGTCCCGTACATGTCCAGGCTAATGAACGCCGCATACTTGTTGGCGAAAGCTGCTGGGGTCTCCTGGTCTGTGGCGGGTCTCATCTTGCGCTGGGCTCCGGTCAACCGCGGTCAATGCTCCTCCAAACCCTAAAAATCGAAACTGCCCAGAATCCTCTGAAACTTGCACCGAACGAGCGCCCACTGGTCGCCTACACAACGCACTAACCACTGTTCTGGTCTGCGCACTCTACCCCGGCGTGATTTCAAAACCCTAGAAACTTCTCCGCCGTGCAAATCCTAACGGAAACTGCTCAAATCGGGGGTAGAGGTTACCTGGTTGTAGTGTAGTTGTGTGGTCCTTAAATCTCACTAGATGGCCGCTTGGTGAGCGCTGATCCGTTGGGCAGAAATGTGGAGGCGGGAGCTCGTGCAACGGTCGAGTGAAAAAAGTGCTGGAATTTTTCTAAGTCCTGCCTTATATACCCCCCTCTGGCTAGCGCAACTGACCTGCACATGGATAGGCGCACGGTCCTGCGCACTCGTGTGACTAAAAACTACCAAATCCTAAACTAGCTAAGAACACTCAAAAAAAAAAAAAAAACAAGCAGAATAAAACATGCCAAAATAAAACGTGTCGGGTTACCTCCCGACAAGTGCCTTTGTTTAACGTCGTTGGCTCGACGGTACCTCGTCACGTGCCAAGAAGTGCGTCTGCAGCCTCCCCCACTCTTGCTCCTGAGTGTCCCTGCGCCAGTGCTTGTGTTGCGATCTCATTGGTCCTGCGCAAAGTATAAAATGGAAGGTCAGCATGTGATACATTATTAGTAACGAGGGTAGATGCAGAGGAAGAAGAGATATAGGCGATGGTTGCTAGTTCTCCCTCTGAGGCATCTGGTGGTGCGTCTGGCGCAGCAGCTTGCGCGTCCACTATCTCTGGCTCGGCCAAGTCAATGTTGCGTGCCGCGCCATCCCAAGGTTCTCCCAAGTACTGTTTGACTCTCTGCCCGTTAACCTGAAAACGATGCTGGTGCTCGTCTTCTAACTCGATTGTTCCGTAGGGGAAAACCTTGGTGACGGTGTATGGTCCCGTCCACTTGCTGCGCAACTTTCCAGGCATGAGCTTCAGGCGGGATGAAAACAATAATACCTGATCTCCTGGTTCAAACGTGCGCCGGAGGATATGCTTGTCGTGAAATGCTTTGGTGCGCTCCTTGTAATCGCGCAGTCCCTCATAGGCGTCCAGGCGCAACTCTTCTAATTCGCTCAGCTCAAATGCGCGCTCTTTTCCTGCCTCATCCAGGTTCAGGTTGCAAATACGTAAGGCCCAATATGCCTTGTGCTCGAGCTCTACTGGCAGGTGGCATGCCTTCCCATAGACCAGCCGGAATGGTGAGGTTCCAATGGGCGTCTTATGTGCAGTGCGGTATGCCCATAGCGCATCATCCAAGCGCTGGCTCCAATCCTTGCGCGACGGCCTCACAGTCTTTTCCAAGATGCGCTTGATCTCTCTGTTAGAAACTTCGGCCTGTCCATTTGTCTGCGGATGGTAAGCGGTGGACGTCTTGTGGCGCACCCCGTAGTGCTTGAAAACTTGCGCCACAACCCTGTTGCAGAAGTGCGTCCCCTGGTCGCTGATAACTGCCTTAGGCACTCCGTACCTGCAAAATATGTTAGTTCTGAGAAAATCAGCGACAGTCTTACCATCATCCTTGCGCGTGGCCTTAGCTTCGACCCATTTGGATACGTAATCCACGGCCACCAGTATGTACTCGTAGCCGGCAGATGGGGGAAATGGACCCATGAAGTCGATTCCCCAAACATCGAACACTTCATCCACCAGAATCGGGGTTTGCGGCATCTCGTTGCGCGCGGAGATTCCTCCTGTGCGCTGGCACCTGTCGCAATTCCTGCATTGGTTATATGCGTCTCTGAATAGGTGCGGCCAGTAGAATCCGCAGTCCAAGATTTTCCTGCTCGTGCGCTTAGGTCCAAAGTGCCCTCCACATGCGTGCGCATGACAAAACATCAAAACAGAGTTAATCTCATGGTCCGGTACGCAACGCCTTAATATCTGATCTGGACCTATTCTAAGCATGTAAGGATCATCCCAAAGATAATGCTTGGACTCATGTTTTAATCGTATGCACTGAGTTTTATTGAAATGAGGAGGGAACGCACCTGTAACCAGGTAATTTGCGATATGCGCATACCATGGTACCTTACCTGTCAGCGCCATCAGGTGCTCGTCAGGGAATGTCTCCTTGATCTGCCCTGGCTCCTCCTCCTGCTCCTCCGGCTCTGCCTGTGTCAGTAGCTCTGGTCCTATGGTTGCGCTCGCACACTGCGCTTCTGTGACTAAATCGTCAATGCTGTCCATTGCGTGCACGGTAGCGTCCTCATATGGGTGCTGCATCCCTTCGAAGATGTTGAAATGGATTTCTTCGCCATCTACCTCCATGGAGAGTGTGCCCCTCCACACGTCTATCTTCGTGCGCGCGGTCATCAGAAACGGTCTGCCTAGGAGGATCTGCGCACCGCTGGCGCTTGATTCACCCTCCATTTCGAGCACATAAAAGTCTGCTGGAAACACCAGCTCTCCTACTCGAACTACGACATCCTCTATCATGCCTGCAGGTTGTTTGCACGATCTATCTGCTAGCTGAATTGTGAGACCTGCAGGTTTTAGTGGTCCAAGGCGCAATGTCGCATAGAGAGAATATGGTAATAAATTGATTGATGCGCCCAAATCGATCATGCAGTTGCTTACCGTGGTTTTTCCTAAGGTGCAAGGGATAGTGAATGTACCTGGATCTCGGCACTTAGGTGGTACCTTTTGTTGCACGATCGCTGAGGCCTGCGCATTTAGCATTACCTGTGCGCACTCGCCTTTCCTTCGCTTGTTTGTGCACAGCTCTTTTAAAAACTTCGCATACCTGGGAATCTGTCGAATAGCTTCTATGAGAGGTATGTTGATTTCCACCTTGCTGAACAGCTCATACAGTTCCTTGTCCAGCGCTTCTTTTCTCGCTAGTGGTGCCTGCACAGGGAAAGGAGCAGGTATGTTAGTACAATTTTTGTCCTTGTTTGTCGAGTGGGACATACCTGGCGCATTGCCCTGCTGGTTCGTAGCTGGCGCTTCCGGTTGCGCATCTTGCTCTGGTTGCGCATTCTGAGCTGCTGGATCTGGGACTTGCGCAACTGGTTGCGCGGGCGCCTGCGCAGTTTGCTCTGTTCCTACTGTGCGCCCTGTCCTCAGTGTTACTGCATTGACTCCTCCTTTAGGCAGGTTGCCATCGCTCTTTTTCAGCTCATACACCGTGGTTGCAATTTGTGATAGATGCTTTTCTATCGACTCGAACCTCTTGTCATATTTTTCGTCATTCTTGCGCACTGTATCTGCTAGCTGCCCCATGATATCTTCCAAGGAACGCCGCGGCTGCTGATTGTTCTGTGCTGGTGCGTCATTGCGGCGGTGCGGTGGATTGTAAGGCGCAGCTGGTTGCGTCTGCTGTGGCGCGCGCTGATCAGTGGGCTGTCTCTGGAAATTGTTCTCTTCTTTCCATCTGAATCCATTTGCAGCAAGCCCAAAGCGCGGCTGATTCTGCCTTTGCGGTCCTCTGTTGTCCCATCCTCCAAGGGCATTTACATCTCCAGTTTCTTCAAAAAGTGTTGGGCATTCGTCCGTCTTGTGCTCAGTCGACCTGCAGAATTCACATACTTTTGGCGCAACTGGTTGTGCGCTCTGCGCACTCATCAGTTTCTGCAGCATGGCCTTCATTTCTTTGATCTCAGCGCTTGTTTCTACGTGATGCACAGAACGATTACGGCTACTTTCAAGTGTCAATTGATGTCTTACCTGCCCAGCAGAATCTTCTATCAGCTGCCATGCATCCTCCGGGTACATGTTGCAAATGTCCCCTCCTGCGCATGCATTCAGTAGTCGCAGCTCCATGGGCAGCAGTCCATTCAGAAAGTTCTCTATCAGCACATTCTGGGGCAGCCCGTGATTGTAGCAGTTGGCTTCTAGCTCCCTGAAACGCTCGTAGTATTCTGACAGAGACTCCCCTGCGCCTTGCCTTGGCGCGGCTAATTCCCTTCTGAGCAGCGCAATCTTTGCTGCAGGATAGAATTTGTCTAAGAATTTCTTCTGCGGCTGCTCCCATGTGTGAATTGATCCTGCAGGTAAATTCATTAGCCAAAGCTTAGCCGTATCACACAACGAAAATGGAAATGCCTTCATTTTCAGCGCTTCATCATTCTCCCCGTCGGTCTTCATGTTCTCGCAAATAACTAGGAACTCTCGCACGTGCTTGACTGGATTTTCATTGTTCATCCCGTGAAACTTAGGCATGTGATGGATGAGCGAGCTCCTTAGCTCAAAGTGACCGTCTGGCGGAAGCACGATACACCATGGCTGGTTAACAGTGATGGGTGCTGACATCTCGCGCACGGTCCTGCGTCGCGCGGCTGGACGGACGGGTGGCGCATTGTACAGCTCAGCGGCCATCCGTGCTTCGACCTCGCGCTGCACTTCCTCTCTGAACCGAGCTGCGCGGATCTCTGCCCTTACATCCTCTGGGGTTCTGTCCCCGTGGTTATCTCCTACCACACTGTTATCCTCCATGACCTGTTCTGAAACTCAAGAAAACGAAATCAAAAACAACGAGGTTGTTGCGTCTGTCAGAGCGCAACTAGAATCTGCGCAGCGCAACTGTTTCAAGGTTGCGCAGGCTGATGTGATTGCGCGCTGTCAGAAACAACAACGAGAAAACAAGACAAAAATGAAATAACTAGTTACTAAAAAATGAAAATGTAAGCTAGCTAAAACTTAGCTGTGTTGCTCCCCGGCAACGGCGCCAAAATTTGATCGCGCGTCGTCGTGCGCGTCAAATATAATCCTTCCTCTCCCACTAGTACAGCGGTTAAGTAAGGGTCGATCTCCACAGGGAGCAAGTAGTAAGTCCTTAGCTAGTAACCTACACTTACGAAGACGGGGGGTTGTATGAGTTGATAATGCAAGTATGGCAGTGTTTGACAAAACCAGCATGAGTGAACAAGGAGCTGCTGCAGCTCAATCAATCAAGGAGGCCAGCAGAAGTATACAGCAGAAGTCAACCAGCAACAGATGCAGCAGGGGATGCTGCAGCAGGTGCTGGTTCAAGAGCTAGTTCAACTGTCCGAATAACAGTTTTGTGCTGGGTGAGTTTTGAAGGTTTGGCAGCTTTGTGAAAGTGCTTAGAAGAATTTCTAAAATGCTGCTGAGCATATTTCAGCAAGGATTATCAGTCAGAGAAGGAGATATGCTTCAAGATATTAATCAAATCTAATCTCCTAGATTTTAGGAGATAATTGATCTTGTGGGTCAATGGCCTAAACCTGGAAATTGCTTAAAGTGGTGAGGGTATTTAAGCAGAAGGTTTGAGGGCTGAAGAGGGTGATCGAAGCTGAGGGATACACGAGAGTAGACACAGATTTCAGAGTGAGGATTCTTTGGTGTGCTACGGACGTTGCTCTTCGATCAAACACACACGGGCAGAGCGTTGAGCGTTGAGCGCAGAGCTGTGGTGTGCATAAGCAGAGGAGAATCAGGTCTTGCAGAGACTGATTCGTGCATTGATCTGGAAGCCAATTCAGAGCTGTGGAGCTTATTGGTTGATCAAAGGCAGCCGCGGAAGAACTGACGGGTGGAAGGCTCGGTCGAGGTTCGTGCGGAAGATCTCACTAGTGGCAGGTGGTCACTGAGTGAGGGGGAGTTACTCAGAGTGTGCAGCGCTCTTGGAGTGGTTCGATCGGCTCGGCAGGAGGCCTTGGAGCGACGCGGACAGAGTGCTTCAGCTGGTGTTACAGCTGTTGCTGCAGCAACCCTGCTGAGTAGTGTAGGCTAGAATAGGCTGAGTTCTTGAAGAGGATTGTAGCTATTCTAGGCTGACATATTGTAGAGGGTGTGCTGGCACAAATCAGAGCTTGTTCTGATTGTGTTGAGTATTCCACACGGGGTTAAAGTAGCATAGGTTGAGTGCGTTGTAACCTAGTGTGATCTGAACCTTCGAGTTGAGTGGATTGAGGACTGGAGAATTGTCCTCCCCAGACGTAGGCAGATTGGCCGAACTGGGTGAACAAATCTGTGTCCTATTCATTGTCTGCTGTGCCTACATTTAAGTGAACAAGAGTGTGCTGCAGCAACTGCTAGTTCACAAATCTGCATAAGTAGAGACACTTGAAATTTCATGAGTGATTGGGGGTTTTGCGCGATGCGCGAGTAGCAGTGAATATCGTAACGCAGGAAATTGCACTAGACGTGCGCAAGCAGTATAGATGAGATACTATGTTTATGAGAAGTACTGGGCAGACAATCCTCTATGAATGCATTCCTTATCATCGACTCTAAATGTCTATAGTTTGTGTCCTACTTGGGCTAGTGTCCGGTAAAGTCTTCCTAACACACGCGCATGTTCCGTTCAAAGTTCATGTGCTATTAATCCTAGAACTAGACTAAACAGCTGCGAATCCTGTCACAGTAGCAACTGCTTACCCTAACTCGTTACTCCTAGTTGTCACGATAAGTTTGCGGTTCAAGGCTTCCCCTACTCATGCAACTAGTTTAACATAGGACAAGCAAGCAACACAAATAGGATTGCGGTTCAAGGCTTCCCCTACTTATGCAACTAACTGTCTCAGTATGCGCAGGATTAATACAAATAAGTAAACTACGCATTAAGCTCAAGTCTCAAAGGTAATACATCATAGATTCATGCCCGACCAACACTAAGTGTTTAGCTAGACATGCTAGTGGTAAACATCATAAAATAGTAAATAACAACTACTGTATAAGAGAAAACGGTAGCAAATAGTGCGTGCAGTGTCTTCTCTTGGCTGGCGCAGTCGGCTGGCGTAACTCTCCTTGACAGGTCCGTGTGTTTTCCAGTTCTGCCGCGCAGTGCCTCTGGAATGCCACTGAGTGATGATGTTACGATCCCCTGAAACCCTAGACTTTCTTTGTTTAAATAGTGCCCAGGAAGTTCATCTTTTGGCAACTTCCAAATCTGGTCACTGGGACTTTGCGCCTGGCGCACGGCATTGATTGGCGCAATCGGGTAGCGCACCTCTGCTGTCTTTCGCCATTCCTTCTTCTGTTTGCGCCGCTAGCTCCGCAGGCTGATCTTTCACTCCTAGAACGCTGCCTGTTAGCGCGTATCCGACTCAAGGACTCGTTTTGACCTGATACACAAAAACATTGGAAACGAGTAATCTTGCTCATGAAATATTGCAAACAAGCATAGGGTTATGATCTAAATAATGTGTACAAATAGGCTCTATCAGCGACCGGGCCAGTCTTTGCCGCGGGGCGCAGCAGGGGACGAGAGCTCCATGACCCGTGGATGTTCTACCTATGGCGCCTGGTCGCTTATGCAGTCATCGGGCGATTTAATGGTGCGCCCAAAATCAACCTCCTGGACTTGGACATCTTAAAAAGGCTGTATTACGGAAGGAAGGTGCTATTTGTTTCGGACATGGTGGTCCACTGGAGCCGGGTCAGCACAAGGGGACCGCTGACTTGCGGAGGTATTATTACGCACCTGCTGCGGGAGTTGCATGGAGAGCCCGAGGTGCCAGAGCACACTCTGGTGCCGGCTGTCCCTCTGGACCGCGCCTACATGCTGCAGATCAGGGCGGTGGCTGTGAGGGACGGTGGCACATTGGAATGGTGCTACCGCCTGCAGCCGGCCAGAGTGCCAAGGCCAAGGGCAGAGAGCAGTGCGCAGGCAGCAGAGGCCGCGCAGAAGATGGAGGAGGACGAGGCCCCAGAGCCAGTTGTGCCTCCAGTCAGGCGCGCAAGGACCCGCGCGCAGACTGGAGCGCATCGGAGGGCCCGCGCACCACAAGGGGAGCCAGTTACCATTTCCATCGAGGATTCTCCCCCTCGTGCACGCGGAAAGCGCCCAAGGACCGAGGCTGAGGAGGCGCCTGAGGAAGCATCAGCAGAGCAGCGCATGATGTTCAACGTCATGCGCGTGCTCGAATATTTAGCGCCAGAGGGGGCGGACTTAAGCATGAGCCCACCATCAGGGTGGAGATTTGGAGATGCAATTCCCCCTCTCCTCAGCCTGCACCGACCACCTCCAGGGTCTCCCAGTGAGCCGCATCAGCCAGCCAGCCCTCTTACTCAGCCCCCAGTGCATCCAGCAGAGCCCTTCCCAGCACCAGCAGCACCAGCAGAACCCACCCCCGAACCAGAACAAGTACTCGCACCTGCACCTTCCCCTGCCCAGCCGTCCATTCCAAGGTCCCCTATAGCCGAACCCATCATTAGCACCAGCTCAGACTCGCTATGGGAACCCGTTCCAGAGGATGACGACGAGGCGCAGCCTGTCGCCCTATCAGTTGTACCGCCTTCCTCCAGCTCCGAATATATGACTGATTCTTCAGAGGAGGAGGCGCATAGTTCAGCGGCTGCGTCCAGCTCAGATGACCTCTAGAGCTGCGGGGGGGGGGGGAGCGCATTATTTCTTTCGGGTGGTGTCTATTTTCCTTTATCTGCTGAACTTTATTTGATAATCTGTTACTATTTTGTGTGCTGAACTCTTGTGCTACATATTTTGTGCCCCTATGCTATATTTGCGCTGCTTTGACTTTATGTTCTTAGTTTTTATGTTCTTTATTTTGCTTGCATGCATCAGTTCTGCATGTGCGCGTCCTCCGTGTGCTTGAGCTTGAGTCGTGGGGACACGTCTCTGTTTAAGTGTGGGGGGGGGAGCGTTACATGTACATTTCACGTTTTTTGAGCTTTTTAGTGTAGCTTAGTTTAATTGAAGGAAACAGTAGCAGTAGTGCGCTTGAGTGCGGGTTGCGCGCACTGTTCAGCTTGTTTGCGCTATCCATATTGCGCCGTGCGCTATCAACTATTTTTAGTATATTTTTTTCGTTTTTCTTCTCCTGTTAGTTGGGATATACAGGGGATGTGGAGTTGACAGAAACGCTCTAGAAAGGCGGTTAGTCGAGAGCGCTTCAGAGGAGAGGTACATGGTCGAGAGCGCGAGTGGAGGCCTGTGCTTCGCGACCTTCGCAACAAGAGAGTGCGCTCAGTCACGCAGATGCCGAAGGCGAGATACCCAAAGCGTGGTGAGGTGGGAAAACATACCACCTTCCCTCTGGAAGTTGAGCCAAGGAAGGCGGGCGCGGGTGTAAACGCGTGCGCCGACCTGCGCAGACAGACCAAGGAGGGAGAGCGGGGCGGTGTTCCATAGCTGTTATCCGGAGGCCGAGACGGGAACCGTTCTGGGAATATGAGAAATCATAGACAAAGCTGTACAAAAGAAAAAATACCAGCAGATGATATGCGCTACAAAAGAATCAGCATGCGCACAAGTACCAGCGAGCGCAAAATCCACAGAAAATCATCAAAAGGCTTGAGTTCCCAGGAAGTGCACCGAAGAATCACGCACGGGAAGAAGCTAGCACTGTTAACCATATACCCATCCTCGGAGTAAGAGCTGACACCCTGGCGCCTATAAAGAGCTATCTCCCAGCCATCCAAAATGATTTTCATCCCAGCTGAGAGGTAATGAATTGCGAAATCCCTATACTTAAACTGTTGACACCAGTTGTGCGCAGGTGGTAGAGCAGCGCAAGGTGATCAGTAGTGCAGATCGCGCCAGAGTGCAAGACTGTGCGCTAGACTCCAGAGAGGTAGTAGTATCCGTGCTTGAGTGCTTGTTCGAGGACGAACAAGGGGCAAGTGTGGGGGGTTTGATAGAGCCTATTTATACGCATTATTTAGATCATAACCCTGTGCTTGTTTGCATTATTTTGGGTACAAGATTACTGGTTTCCAGTGTTTTTGTATTTCAGGGCAAAACGAGGGCCTAAGTCGGATACGCGCTAACAGGCAGCGTTTAGGACGCGCATCACACAGCCTGCGGAGCTAGCGGCGCAAACAGAAGAAATTGGCAGAGTCGACCTCGGTGCGCTAACCGATTGCGCGAAGCAGATGTCGTGCGCCAGGCGCAGATGTTGGTGTTTCCAAATCCTGACACGACTAGATTTGGAAGTTGCCAAGAGTGAGCCTCTGAGCAGTATATAAAGAAGAGAAGGAGGCTAGGGTTAAGAGACACACAGACGATTCTGAGGACTCACAATTCGTAGACCAAGGAGGCACTGCGCAGCAGGACTGGAAAACACACGAGCTTGTTGAGAGGATCTACGCCAGCCGACTGCGCCAGCCAAGACAGCAACCTGCACGCACTGTTTGCTATTGTTTTCTTGGACACTTTAGTTATTATTTACTATTTCTATGATGTTTAAGCAAATCATTCGGTATGTTGGAGGTACTGTGCACTATGGTTTATGGTATACTAAGGATACGAATGCAAACCTGGTAGGATATAGTGATGCGGACTGGGCAGGATGTTCTCAGGATAGGCCCATGTTGATGATGCAGTATGGCAGTGTTTGACAAAACCAATACAAGTGAACAAGATGCTACTATAGCAGGAGTCCAGCATATGTGAACAAGGAGCAGCTATAGCAGGGGAGAGCTATAACAGGAGCTTGTTCAGAAGAGCTGTAGCGTCTGTCCGAGTAGCAGCAACCTGGGTCTTTGGAAATAGGGCGTAGTAGTCCTTCGAAGAGCATCAGAGGAGGTTCAGAGTTGCTGTAGAGAATATTCCACTAAAGATTCCCAGCTGCCAATTGAATCTAATCTCCTATAAATTAGGGGTTTTTGCTTTTGGAGCTATAATCTGATATTGATGGAAGTGGGTGCTCCTATATAAAGAAGACCCTTCAGAGCAATGAAGATTGATCAAAGTAGAGTACAGAAAAGTGAGAACACACACAGAATTCCGAGAGAGTATTTTTGGTGTGGGGACGAGGTCTTCGATTATCACCGAGGGCAGAGCGTGAGCGCAGAACTGTGGTGACAGAAGCAGAAGGTGATTAGGACTTGCGTAGTCTAATCCAAGCTTGATCTGGAAGCCAATTCAGAGCAGAGAGTGCTTGTTGGTTGATCAAGGGCAGCAGCAGAAGAATTGACGAGTTAGTGACTCGGTCGAGTGTCTGGACGAAAGTGCTCGCTAGTGATAGGAGGTCACTGAGTGAGGAGGAGTATTCCAGAGTGTGCAGCGCTCGTGGAATCGTTCGAACGGCTCAGCGAAAGGCTTGGAGCGACGCGAAAAGATTGTGAATCAGTTGTGTGCTACAGCAGATGCTATAGCAACCCTGCAGAATCTGAGTATTGTTAGAATAGGCTGAGTTTCGAGGAGACAGTAGCTATTCTAGATAGATATCAGTAGAGGGTGTGCAGACACAAGTCAGAGCCTGTTCTGATTGTGTACGAGGATCCACCTAAGGTTGAGTAGCATAGGTTGCGTGGGTTGTAACCGTGTGTACTTGGAAACCTTGAGTTTAGTGGATTGAGGACTCAGAAGAGTCCTCCCCAGACGTAGGCAATTGGCTGAACTGGGTGAACAAACCTTTGTCCTTGTTCATTCTTATTGAAACAGTTTCTGGGTGAACAAGAGTGTGCTGTAGCAACTGCTTGTTCACAAATTTGTTTATCAGAGGCGCTGCGAATTTCAGATTGATTATTCTAGCCTAAAGTATCACGCATTCTAAATTCAACTCTCGCTCCTTCTCCAGAATGGGAATAATATCTAAGTGACAAAATTCTCAAACTCTCGTTCTATTGAACCGTGTAGAGCCAGAGTCTCCTAATCTCAACCTCTCGGTGTATTGGTAGTTAAAGTCCACTATATACTTAGCCTATTAAATTCTCAATGTCACTCTCGCGCACAAACGCTATCTAAAATAATCATGTTTGATCTTCTAAACAACCTAAATTCAATTCTCATTTTATCCTTAGGAGTTTTATTAATTTATACTCATTCACGCTTCGTCAAACACTTTGTGTTCATAGAATTAACATGAAGATAAAGTAGGAGAATTTTAAATCAAACTTCACTCATATTGATAAAGAAACACATGGGGCATCACTCGTTCACCCGGGGCTGGCAAGGATCCCAACTACTATGGGACTACTCACTCAATTGAAGACAAACTAGTAAGGGTTGAGTAGAGGGATGATGTAGAATCTTCAATTGTGTGTGTCTTCTCCGAATCCTCGACAGTTCTTCATGTCCTCCAAGAGAAATCGTCTAGGGTTTTATTTTCTGGAAAAAGCCTCTTCTCTTTTCTCATCTCTTTCTATTTATACTCTCTTCGAAACTTACCAATTCGCCCACAGTGCCCGAATCAAAAGTGATTCGGGTAAGCGTAAATTAGTTGACTCGGACTAGTGTCCGAATCAAACTCCCAGTGCGCTTCGGGGCTTGGCAAGTCAATTCTCCTTGGCCGAATCACTTTTGATTCGGTCAAGCCCTTCAATTGATTTGGTCAATCCTTGGTCAATCGGTTGAAATCCTTCAAGAGTCAGGCTAATCCGGGCAACACACTTCTCCTTGGCCGAATCACTTTTGATTCGGTCAAGTCTTCATTTGATCCGGTCAAGCCTTGTCAAATTTCTCCTCGAGTCAGGTTGATCCGTGCAGCTGGAAAGGATGATTCGGTCAACCTTAGCCGAATCATTCTGACTTGTGCACCTATCTGATCTAGTCAAAATATGCCTGGGCGAGTCACTTTTGCAGCTTGCTCCAATCTTGGACGTTTTTGCTCTCGATTGACCGAAATTCATCCAGATTTTCTTCGGGCCACTTCATATCGTGTAATGCGCATTTTTAACTTGAAATGGACAAAGAAAGCATCAAACGACTTTATAAAATAACGGAACAAGCAAGAAGTAAAGGGAAAATACCGATAAATATAAGGTCATTTTTTTGCTCATCAAAACACCCCACACTTAAGTCTTGTTCGTCCCGAATAAGTATATGCACAAGTCAAGTGGAGAGTAAGATGCTAGATCATATATGACAGTATCAAAACACGTACCAAATCTTACGAACATAAAACACATCCATCCCCTACTCATGTAACATAACATTAAGTAACTAAACGAAGAAATCTACTCCTAACTCACTGTCGTAGGAATCACGGATGCATTTAGCGTATGCATTAAGCCTTTAAACCCCTAGGCTACCCTAGTGGACGAGTTATAGTCTCGTGAGAATTTTCAGAATAAGAATACTCCCAATCATCCATAAGGGTTCAAAACCCAAATATAGTTTGCTAAGCAAGTAGTTTTTTATCAGCCCAAATAATAGTAGCGTTGTGCAAATCATTCATTTCACGTAAACTCTAAGGATCATTCACTTCATTGAGACAACAAATACTCATAGAATCGATACCAAAACTAGCATTCATCAAATTCAAATTATCGATCAATTTCATATGCAAGGAGTATGAAGAAAATGTCGCTTACATCGAGTCAATCACATATGCTTGTTAAGTTTTAAACTATACGTCACAATCCGTAAGAGAAGAGGAGTTTCGACATTAAAAATCTTAAAATTCATTCGCACAAATGTTTCTTAAAAGCGAGGGTCATACTTTAAATGTTTCTTAAAAGCGAGTAGTTTCTTGATGCTTGAGTAATAAATTACGAGGGTCATACTTTAAATGTTTCTTAAAAGCGAAATGCAAAAGACTTGCTCACAATCATGCGAAAGAACTTGTGAAAAAGGCATAAAGTCAAGAATTAAGTGTGATTATTTTTTTGCATTTGTACAAATGCTTTAAGGGGGTAACTTACCTTCTTAATCCACAACATTTGTAAAACTTTTCCTTGACCAAAAAAAAAAAGCAAATAATATTTTTGTGTTCTTACAAATACTTTCAAGGGGGAACTTACCTTTCTAACCCACGACATTCGTAAAACCTTAAAAATATAATTTTTTTTCTCCTTTCGCAAACACTTTATTTGACCCCACACTTAATACTTGACAATGTGCCTAAGTGATATATAATGGAGCATGAAGTGTGAGCTAAACAAATGCAAAGGCTAAATAGGAATGCTAAAGTCACCTAAAAGCAAACAAGAACAAGTATCAGTTTTTATATGAAAACTATTTTTATTTTATTTTTATGCTCGCTAGACTTACCTTCATTTTTCATGCACGGGAAGAGCTTAAAAATAAATCAAATTAAGCTTGTCAAAACACCGAATCATGTGAATAAAATCATCACAAAGAATGTCAATCAATTTAAAGTTATGATTCATAAATTCCAAGCACAACTTATTCCAATTTTTTTTAATGATACTACTTAATCGCTTAGCAAACATTACTTCGTGTGATCAATACTTAAAGCTAGGATGAGTATAATGCGCACAAAATAAATGTGTAGCATAGGCCCATGTTGTTAAGCAAATAAAAGGGCAAGCTAAGACACCCCACACATATAAATTTGCTCAGTCCCTAAGCAATAAAAAGTAAAAGAAGTAGAGAGAGTTGCGAAGGAACTTCTATTCTGTGGAGGTAGCAAACTGCGAATCCGCTTATGTCCGTGATTGATGCTCTAGTCAGTTGCGGTAAATCTGAAACTTAAGAAAAAGGTCAGCGCAACACCTGAATTCAAAGATTAAAACAGCTAGCTATGACATATATATCAATGTGAAACATATAGCTAGGCAACAGATTGGAAAACAAATGCATGACGGTTCAAACGATGAGTGTACGTAGATATTCACTTGTAAATCCAAAGTCATGAACTAGTGTATTATAGTGCTAGAAAAAGTTTCGAACAAATGCGAGTAAAGTTGCAAAATTTTCCAAAGTCAACTTAAAACAGTTCTGCTCAAAACTCCCCGAATCAGAATTGATTTGTGATGCAAAAAATGTGATCGGACCACACTCTGATTGAATCAAAGCAGTTCGGATGTCGTGAGCTTGTTCGAATCAAAAGTGATTCAGGCAAGGAAAAAAAATGTGACTCGGTCAGGTAGTCCGAATCAAACTACCAATGTAGTCCAAATCATTGTTCTAAGGAAGAACTTGCCAAATAAAAACCATACAAGTTCGAAAACCATCTGTCAACCAAAAAATATCACGGCGAAGCGCGTCAAAATACAAATGGACAAGTCAAGCAAATTACATAGCAAGAATACCAACACAAGTCATTACAAACATAAAAGAAACCTAAACATCATTCCTATGTTTCGTGCGGGTCTCATTGTTCGAGTCATCACTCTCGTGCATAGTCTTGTCGATTGCTTCGTCCTCGCCCTCTGCATGAACTCCACTGCTGCTCTTGCTGCCACTCCCAGTGTCTTTCTCACAGTCACTACCTTCAGTTGAGGCATTGGCAACCCCACCTTCGACCATGGCCGAAATGGAGTCATCTTCCGCGTCTGCTGGTGGCATAGTCTATGGAGGCGGGGGCTGAGCAAATGGCGTTGGCAGAGGTGGAATGTCTACAATACCCAAGTGTGCTGCCGTAAGCGCCATGGCACATCCTTGCCTTGCGACAAAATTGTGGAAAAGGGTGGATAATACCTCGTGGGAACGGATGAGCGTCGTGTGAGAATCTGAGAGGGAATCCAAACGTGCGCTCATCAACCTTAGGTCCTCGCGTACACCTGGCTAGGGCTCAACGAGAGGAGGAGTGGTGGAAGATGATATGAAATCTAGAATATGTTCAGATGCGTTGGCAAGTGCGGCTTCTGGTCTCAAGGGCTGCTCGCTAGCTGGTCTAATTTCGTTGTTTCTCAATCGACGAGCCCCATGCTCTATTGCCAGCCGAGGAGCCCCATGCTCTATTTGCTGTTTTGCAATCCGCTGTTTTAATTTCTTCGGAACATCCTTTCGAACAATCCATTCACGAGTCTTCGCATCTATCATATGCATCTTGCAAAGACCCTTCAGGTTGAGTGCCTTCTTGGGCAAAGGTGTGTCGTGGTTCAAAGTAACGCCCACATGCTTCGCCACCCAGAGCACGCCCCTTGTACTCTGTCTTCTGATAGGACTCAAACTAAAGTGTCGAAGCATGTACAATGTAAACCGGCTTCCTGAAACAAATTAGAAGCATTAGGTCCATATATGTGGTGTTTACATACCGGCCACCGTCCTTGCAGATGTGAATGAAAGTCGTAATAAAACGGTGAATAAGCCGTCAAACCGGAGACTAAATCCTTCATGCAGGCTGAGGGGGCGTCAAGAAAACATCCTACCCGTAACTTGCTTCCAGAACTTGCACCGATCGCTTCCCCTGAATGTCGAGTACTCACCATGCTGAGTACACCTCAAGGCCTTCCTGACATCCACTACTAGCATGTTAAAAATTTGGCCTCCCAAGCGGAAATTCCAAAAGCGTACATGGCACTTCCTCTTACCCTTATACATATAATTAGCTTATGTAGGGTGGCAAGATCAGGGTAAGTCGGTGCGAGGACCGCTGATCGCGCGTCGTTGTGCGCGTCAAATATAATCCTTCCTCTTCCACTTAGTACAGCGGTTAAGTAAGGGTCGATCTCCACAGGGAGCAAGTAGTTCAGTTCTAGCTAGCAACCTACACTTACGACAATGGGGGGTGTGTGAGTGATTGAAATGCGCGATGCGCAAGTGAACAGTAACTAGTGTAACGCAGGAAATTTGCACTAGACGTGCGCAAGCAGTAGACATTAAATACTATGATTATGAGAAGCATTGGGTAGACAATCCTCTATGAGTGCATTCCTTATCATCGACTCTAAACGTCTATAGTTTTCGGTTTACTTGGGCTAGTGTCCGGTCAAGGCTTTCTAACACGTGCGCATGTTCTGTTCAAAGTTCATGTGCTATTAATCCTTAGAACTAAAACAGCTGCGAATCCGTTCAAAGTAGCAACTAATCACCCTAGCTCGTTACTCCTAGTTGTCACCGTAAAGCTATCAACTAGTTTAACATATGACAAGCAAGCAACACAAGTAAGATTGCGGTTCAAGGCTTCCCCTACTCATGCAACTGGCTGTCTCCGTATGCATAGGATTAATACAAGTAAGTAAACTATGCATTAAGCTCAAGTCTCAAAGAAAATACATCATAGATTCATGCCCAACCAACACTAAGAGTTTAGCTAGACATGCTACTGATAAACATCATAGAATAGTAAATAATGACTAATGTGTCTGAGAAAACAGAAGCAAACAGTGCGTGCAGCTTGTCTTCTCGGCTGGCGCAGTCGGTCTGGCGCAAATCCTCTCAACACGTCCGTGTGTTTTCCAGTTCTGCTGCGCAGTGCCTCTTGGTGATCTCTGATGCGTCTCCAGAAAGTCTCTTGTTTCTCCCTCCTTGTTGCCCTAGCCTTCCTCTTGTTTATTTACTGCTTGGGAAGCTCACTTTTGGCAACTTCCAAATCTGGTCACGTCAAGATTAGGCAGTACTGGACTTTGCGCTTGGCGCACGGCATCGGATAGCGCATGGGCTAGCGCACCTCTGCTGACTCTCGCCAACTTCTCTCCTGTTTGTGCTGCTAGCTTCGCAGGCGGATCTTTCACTCCTAGAACGCTGCCTGTTAGCGCGTATCCAACTCAAAGACTCGTTTTGCCCTGTAATACAAAAACACTAGAAACGAGTAATCTTGCTCATAAAGTATTGCAAACAAGCATAGGGTTATGATCTAAATAATGTGTACAAATAGCCTCTATCAAACCCCCCACACTTGCCCCTTGTTCGTCCCGAACAAGCACTGAAGCGCGGATACAATTACCTCTTCTGGAGTTTAGCGTACAGTCTTGCACTCTGATGCAAATGCACAATTGCTCAACTCGTACTGCTCTATCACCTGCGCACAACTGCACTCAACAGTTCTAATATAATAATTTCGAAATTCATTACCTCTCAGCCGGGATGAAGATTTTTGGATGGCTGGGAGATAGCTCTTCTTAGGCTCCAGGCTGCCAGCTCCTACTCCGAAGATAGGTATATGGTGGATAACGCAGCTTCTTCCAGTGCGTGATTCGTCCGCGCACTTCCTGGGAACCTGAGCTTTCTGATGATTTCCTTATGGTCTTTGCGCATGTTGATACTTGTGCGCATGCTGATTCTTTTGTAGCGCGTATCATCTGCTGGTATTTTTCTTTTGTACAGCTTTCTCTTTAATTTCTCACATTCCCAGAGCAGTTCCAGTCTCAGCCTTCGGATAGCAGCTATGGAACTCGCCCCGCTCTCTCTCCTTTGGTCTGTCTGCGCAGGTCAGCGCACGCGTTTACATCCGCGCCTGCCATCCTTAGCTCGATTTTCAGAGAGAAGGTGGTCTGTTTTCCCAGCTCGCCACGCTATGGGTATTTCGCCTTTGGCATCTGCGTGACTGAGCGCGCTCTTTTGTCCCGAAGGCTGCGAAGCACCGGCCTCCACTAACGCTCTCGACCATATACCTTGCCTTCGAAGCAAAAGCGACTAACCGCCTCTCTGGAGTATTTCTGTCAACTCCACATCCCCTGCATATCCCAACTAACAGGAAAAAAAATGAAAAAAATTATACTAAAACAGTAGATAGCAGCGCACGCAATATGGATAGCGCAAAACAAGCTGGAGCGCATGCGCATCCTGCACTCTAACGCACTACTGCTACTATTCTCTTTAACTTAAACTAAGGTACACTAAAATGCTCAAAAACGTGAAAAGTGAATGTAACGCCCCTCCCCCCCCCCCCACACTTGAACAGAGACGTGTCCCCACGACTCAAGCGCAAGCGCATGGAGAGCGCACACATGCATGTAATGCAAAAATAAAGAACATAAGAACAAAAACAAATTGAAAATAAAATATGCAAAAGTAAAAACGTGTCGGGTTACCTCCCGACAAGTGCCTTTGTTTAACGTCGTTGGCTCGACTGTACCTCGTTACGTGCCAAAATGTGTGCCTGCGACCTCCCCCACTCTTGTTTCTGAGTGTTCCTGCGCCAGTGTGTGTGTTGCGATCTCCTTGGTCCTGCGCAAAGGGTAAGATGGGAAGTCAGCATGTGATAAATTATGCGTAACGAGGGCAAATGCAGAGGAAGAAGAGATATAAGCAATAGGTTCCAGTTCTCCCTCTGGTACATCCGGTGGTGTGTCTGGCGCAGCAGCTTGCGCATCTATTATCTCTTGTTCGGCCAAGTCAATGTTGCGTGCTGTGCTATCCCAAGGTTCTCCTAAGTACCGTTTGACTCTCTGCCCATTAACCTGAAAACGATGCCGGTGCCCGTCTTCTAACTCGATTGTTCCGTAGGGGAAAACCTTGGTGACCGTGTATGGTCCCGTCCATTTGCTGCGCAGCTTTCCAGGCATAAGCTTCAGGCGTGATGAGAATAGTAATACCTGGTCTCCTGGTTCAAAAGTGCGTCTGAGGATATGCTTGTCGTGAAAGGCCTTGGTGCGCTCCTTGTAATCACGCAGTCCCTCATAGGCGTCCAGGCGCAGCTCTTCTAGTTCGTTCAGCTCAAATGCGCGCTCCCTTCCTGCCTCATCCAAGTTCAGGTTGCAAATGCGTAAGGCCCAATATGCCTTGTGCTCGAGCTCTACTGGCAGGTGGCATGCTTTCCCATAGACCAGACGAAATGGTGAGGTCCCAATGGGCGTCTTATGCGCAGTGCGGTATGCCCATAGCGCATCATCAAGGCGCTGGCTCCAATCTTTGCGCGATGGTCTCACAGTCTTTTCTAAGATGCGCTTGATCTCCCTGTTAGAAACTTCGGCCTGTCCTTTCGTCTGCGGATGGTAAGCAGTGGACGTCTTGTGGCGCACCCCATAGTGCTTGAAAACTTGCGCCACGACCTTGTTGCAAAAGTGTGTCCCCTGGTCGCTGATTACTGCCTTAGGCACTCCGTACCTGCAAAATATGTTAGTTCTGAGAAAATCAGCGACAGTCTTACCATCATCCTTCCGCGTAGCCTTAGCTTCAACCCATTTGGAGACATAGTCTACTGCCACCAATATGTACTCGTAACCTGCAGATGGAGGAAATGGCCCCATGAAGTCGATTCCCCAAACATCGAACACTTCATCCACCAGAATCGGGGTCTGCGGCATCTCATTGCGCGCGGATATTCCTCCTGTGCGCTGGCACCTGTCACAATTCCTGCAGTGATTATAGGCGTCTCTAAACAGGTGCGGCCAATAGAATCCGCAGTCCAGGACCTTTCTGCTTGTGCGCTTGGGACCGAAGTGTCCTCCGCATGCGTGCGCATGACAAAACATCAAAACAGAATTAATTTCGTGGTCAGGCACGCAACGCCTCAATATCTGATCTGGTCCTATTCTAAGCATGTAAGGATCATCCCAAAGGTAATGTTTGGACTCATGTTTTAATCGCATGCACTGAGTTTTATTGAAATGCGGAGGAAACGTACCTGTGACCAGGTAATTTGCGATGTGCGCATACCATGGTACCTTACCTGTCAGCGCCATCAGATGCTCGTCGGGGAATGTTTCCGTGATCTGCCCTGGTTCCTCCTCTTTCACGATCCTGCTCAGGTGATCAGCAACTGGATTCTCCGTGCCCTTCTTGTCTTTGATCTCCAAGTCAAATTCCTGCAGTAAGAGCACTCAGCGCATCAGGCACGGCTTGGTTTCTTTCTTGGACATGAGGTAGCGGATAGCTGCGTGGTCAGTGTAGATGATGACTCTTGCGCCTAGAACATATGCTCGGAACTTCTCCAGCGCAAATACAATTGCCAGAAGCTCTTTCTCCGTGGTGGTGTAGTTCCTCTGCGCAGAGTCCAGTGTGCGCGATGCATAGTAAATGGCATGCGGCTTCTTCTCTACGCGCTGCCCCAAGACTGCACCTACTGCATAATCACTTGGGTCGCACATCAGCTCAAACGGCAGGTTCCAGTCTGGTGCGCGCATTACTAGCGCACTGGTCAGTGCTTCTTTCAGCTTATCAAACGCAGCCCTGCACTCATCAGTAAAGTCGAAGCACACATCTTTTTGCAAAAGGTTAGACAGGGGGTATACAAATTTCAGAGAAATCTTTGATAAAACGCCTGTAGAACCCAGCATGCCCTAAGAATGATTTCACGTCGCGCACGTTGGTGGCATAAGGTAGATTAGAAATAAGATCTATCTTAGCTTTGTCTACCTTGATCCCTCCTCTGAAATGATATGACCTAGTACTACTCCGTGCGTTACCATGAAATGACATTTTTTGTAATTTAGCACTAAGTTCTTAGAAATGCAGCGCGCTAAGACTTTATCTAGATGTGTTAAGCATGCATCAAAGGTACTTCCATATACGGTAAAATCATCCATGAACACTTCTATGCATATACCAATCATATCAGAGAAAATGCTCATGACAAGGCGTTGGAACGTACCTGGCGCGTTGCACAGCCCAAAAGACATGCGCCGAAACGCAAACGTACCGAACGGGCATGTGAATGTGGTCTTCTCTTGATCTTCTGCAGCTATGGGTATCTGGTTGTACCCTGAATAACCGTCCAAGAAACAAAAATAAGGTTTACCTGCTAAGCGATCCAGCATCAGGTCCATGAAGGGTAGCGGGAAGTGGTCCTTGCGCGTTACTGCGTTAAGCTTCCTGTAGTCGATGCACATGCGCCAGCCAGTTTGTATGCGCTTGGGAACTAGCTCGCCCTGCGCATTTTCTTCCATTGTGATTCCTCCTTTCTTTGGCACAACATGCACCGGACTGACCCATTTGCTGTCCGAGATTGGGTAAATGACCCCTGTGCCAAGCAATTTCAGGACTTCCTTTTGCACTACCTCCATCATATTTGGATTCAACCTGCGCTGAGCCTCTCTGGATGGTTTGGCACCATCTTCCAATAGAATCCTATGCATGCACACGTCTGGGCTCGCTCCGCGCAGATCGGCAAGTGTCCATCCTATGGCGCGCTGGTTCTTGCGCAGTACCTGCTGTAAGCGTGCCTCCTGCTCCTCTTCTAATCCTTTCTTTATGATTACTGGCAGGGTGTCCTCATCTCCCAAGAAAATATATTTGAGGTGCTCTGGGAGTTGCTTCAGTTCGATCTTGGGTGCCTGTTCAATAGAGGGCAAGATTTTGTTAGCGGTGCAAATATGAACTATATCACGTACCTGTGTGGGTGCTGGTTCCGCACTGCTCAGCTCTTCCTCTTGCTCCTCCAGCTCTGCCTGTGTCAGTAGCTCTGGTCCTACGGTTGCGCTCGCAAATTGCGCTTCTGTGACTAAATCGTCAATGCTGTCCATTGCGTGCACTATAGCGTCCTCATGTGGATGCTGCATCCCCTTGAATATGTTGAAATGGATTTCTTCCCCATCTACCTCCATGGAGAGCGTGCCCCTCCACACGTCTATCTTTGTGCGCGCGGTCATCAGAAACGGTCTGCCTAGGAGGATCTGCGCACCGCTAGCGCTTGATTCACCCTCCATTTCGAGCACATAAAAATCTGCTGGGAACACCAGCTCTCCTACTCGAACTAGGACATCTTCTATCATGCCTGCAGGTTGTTTGCACGATCTATCTGCTAGCTGAATGGTGAGACCTGCAGGCTTTAGTAGTCCAAGGCGCAATGTCGTATATAGGGAATAAGGTAGCAAATTGATGGATGCGCCTAAATCGATCATGCAATTACTCACTGTGGTCTTACCTAGCGTGCATGGAATAGTAAATGTACCTGGATCTCGGCACTTAGGTGGTACCTTTTGTTGCACGATTGCTGAGGCCTGCGCATTTAGCATTACCTGTGCGCATTCGCCCTTCCTCCTTTTGTTTGTGCACAGCTCTTTTAAAAACTTTGCATACCTGGGAATTTGCCGAATAGCTTCAATGAGGGGAATATTGATTTCCACCTTGCTGAACAACTCATAAAGCTCCTTGTCCAACGCTTCCTTTCTAGCCAATGGTGCCTGCACAGGGAAAGGTGCAGGTATGTTAGTACAATTTATGTCCTTGTTTCTGGACTGAGACATACCTGGCATGTTGCCCTGCTGGTTTGTGGCTGGCGCTTCTGGTTGCGTATCTTGCTCTGGTTGCGCATTCTGATCTGCTGGATCCGGGACTTGCGCAACTGGTTGCGCGGGCGCCTGCGTGGTCTGCTCTGTTCCTACTGTGCGCCCAGTCCTCAGTGTCACTGCATTGACTCCTCCTTTAGGGTTCTGAATCACTTGCGAAGGCAGGTTGCCATCGCTCTTTTTTAGCTCATATACTGTGGTTGCGATCTGTGATATCTGCTTTTCGATGGACTCGAACCTTTTTTCATATTTCTCGTCATTTTTGCGCACTGTGTCTGCTAGCTGCCCCACGATATCTTCTAGGGATCGCCTCGGTTGCTGGTTGTTTTGCGCTGGTGCGTCATTGCGGCGATGCGGTGGATTGTAGGGCGCAGCTGGTTGCGTCTGCTGTGGCGCGCGCTGATCAGTGGACTGCCTCTGGAAATTGTTTTCTTCCCTCCATCTGAATCCATTTGCGGAAAGCCCAAAGCGCGGCTGATTCTGCCTCTGCGGCCCTCTGTTGTCCCATCCTCCAAGAGCGTTGACATCTCCAGATTCTTCAAAAAGTGTTGGGCATTCATCTGTCTTGTGCTCGGTGGACCTGCAGAATTCACATACCTTTGGCGCAACTGGTTGTGCGCTCTGCGCACTCATCAATTTCTGCAGCATGGCCTTCATTTCCTTGATCTCAGCGCTTGTTTCGACCTGATGCACAGAACGAGCAAGACTATTTTCAAGCGTTAGTTGATGTCTTACCTGCCCAGCAGAGTCTTCTATCAGCTGCCACGCATCCTCTGGGTACATGTTGCAAATGTCCCCGCCTGCGCATGCATTCAGTAGTCGCAGCTCCATGGGAAGCAGCCCATTCAGGAAGTTCTCTATCAACACATTCTGGGGCAGGCCGTGATTGTAACAGTTGGCCTCTAGCTCCCTGAAACGCTCGTAATATTCTGACAGAGACTCCCCTGCGCTCTGCCTTGGCGCGGCCAGTTCCCTTCTGAGCAGCGCAATCTTTGCTGCTGGATAGAATTTATCTAGGAATTTCTTCTGCAGCTGCTCCCATGTGTGAATGGATCCTGCGGGTAAATTCATCAACCAATGTCTGGCTGTATCACACAATGAAAATGGGAATGCCTTCATTTTCAGTGCCTCATCACTCTCCCCTTCGGTCTTCATGTTCTCGCAAATGACTAGGAACTCTCGCACATACTTGACTGGATTTTCATTGTTCATCCCGTGGAACTTGGGCATGTGATGGATGAGCGAGCTCCTTAGCTCAAAATGACCGCCTGGTGGAAGCACGATGCACCATGGCTGGTTAACAGTGATAGGGGCTGACATCTCGTGCACTGTTCTGCGTCGCGCGGCTTGTTGCACGGGTGGCGCATGATACACTTCAGCGGCCCTCCTTGCTTCAACCTCGCGCTGCACTTCCTCTCTGAACAGGGCTGCGCGGTTATGTGCTCTTGCTTCCTCTGGGGTTTTGTCCCCCAAGTTGTCTCCTACGACACTGTTATCCTCCATACCCTGTTCTGAATCTCAAAGAAAATGAAATTAAAAGATAACTAATGTTGTTGCGTCTGTCAGTGCGCAACTAGAATCTGCGCAGCGCAACTGTTTCAAGGTTGCGCAGGCTAATGGTGATTGCGCGCTGTCAGAAACAACAACGAAAACAAAACAAACTGAAATAACTAGTTACTAAAAAAGGAAAAAAATGTAAACTAACTAGAACTTAGCTGTGTTGCTCCCCGGCAACGGCGCCAAAATTTGATCGCGCGTCGTTGTGCGCGTCAAATATAATCCTTCCTCTTCCACCTAGTAGAGGGGTTAAGTAAGGGTCGATCTCCACAGGGAGCAAGTAGTTCAGTTCTAGCTAGCAACCTACACTTACGACAATGGGGGGTGTGTGAGTGATTGAAATGCGCGATGCGCAAGTGAACAGTAACTAGTGTAACGCAGGAAATTTGCACTAGACGTGCGCAAGCAGTAGAGATTAAATACTATGATTATGAGAAGCATTGGGCAGACAATCCTCTATGAGTGCATTCCTTATCATCGACTCTAAACGTCTATAGTTTTCGGTTTACTTGGGCTAGTGTCCGGTCAAGGCTTTCTAACACGTGCGCATGTTCTGTTCAAAGTTCATGTGCTATTAATCCTTAGAACATAGACTAAAACAGCTGCGAATCCGTTCAAAGTAGCAACTGATCACCCTAGCTCGTTACTCGTAGTTGTCACCGTAAAGCTATCAACTAGTTTAACATATGAAAAGCAAGCAACACAAGTAAGATTGCGGTTCAAGGCTTCCCCTACTCATGCAACTGGCTGTCTCCGTATGCACAGGATTAATACAAGTAAGTAAACTATGCATTAAGCTCAAGTCTCAAAGAAAATACATCATAGATTCATGCCCAACCAACACTAAGAGTTTAGCTAGACATGCTACTGATAAACATCATAGAATAGTAAATAATGACTAATGTGTCTGAGAAAACAGAAGCAAACAGTGCGTGCAGCTTGTCTTCTCGGCTGGCGCAGTCGGTCTGGTGCAAATCCTCTCAACACGTCCGTGTGTTTTCCAGTTCTGCTGCGCAGTGCCTCTTGGTGATCTCTGATGCGTCTCCAGAAAGTCTCTTGTTTCTCCCTCCTTGTTGCCCTAGCCTTCCTCTTGTTTATTTACTGCTTGGGAAGCTCACTTTTGGCAACTTCCAAATCTGGTCACGTCAAGATTAGGCAGTACTGGACTTTGCGCTTGGCGCACGGCATCGGCTAGCGCACCTCTGCTGACTCTCGCCAACTTCTCTCCTGTTTGTGCTGCTAGCTTCGCAGGCGGATCTTTCACTCCTAGAACGCTGCCTGTTAGCGCGTATCCGACTCAAAGACTCGTTTTGCCCTGTAATACAAAAACACTAGAAACGAGTAATCTTGCTCATAAAATATTGCAAACAAGCATAGGGTTATGATCTAAATAATGCGTACAAATAGCCTCTATCAACCGCATATTCACTTTGCTACGTCAATAGAGTCTTCATTTGAGTGTCAGCGATCTGAATCTCTTCACTGAAATGGAAGGGCGTCCTTGCCCTTTCCTCTCTCCCCTGTGGAACTAAAGCCAAGGTGGGTTGCGCGCGAGAAGAATTCCCCCACTGGTTTGGCTTCCTCGAATGAAGATGAGGATGTCTCATGGGCTGGAGACGGCGGAGGAGATGATTGATTGATAATGCCAGCGGTGGCAGCTTGTTATGCCTTGGTTTGGGGTTTGGATATGGTTTTAGGTTTAGCTATTCCTTTACCCTTCTCAGCCGTGGAAAGCCTTTGGGTAGGTGGCTGTCTCGGTTTTCGGGGGGAGTTCAGGTTGGTGCAAGCCATGGGAATGATTCGGCTAGGAGGCTAAACTGATTCGGGTAAGACAGAAAGTGATTCACCCAGATTAGAATTGATTTGTGCATGGGATAGTGACTCGGGAGAGACAAGTCGGTGATTTGGGTGAAGCGAGGTCGTCGGACGGGTTTTGCGGTAGGTGGCCGAATGCGGTCGGTGACGGACGGAGACAAACTGAGCGGGCAAGGTTTTAGGGTTCGGTGTCGGGAGAGATGTGAGAGAGAGAAAATGTTAAAACGAGTCAACTTAAAACCCCAATGAAGTTGATTCGGGAAAGTCAGCGAATGGCTATGCACAAATCAGACCTGATTCTCCCGAGTCAAGTACTCAGTGGGCAATTGATGCAGCGTGCGTGCGTGGGCGGGTGAATAGGTGGATCAAGACCCGTTGATTCCGAGGAATATTGGGAGATGAAGGGTCAGTACTCGTTGATTCCAGAGGAATGCCGAGGAAAGAAGAAAAGGAAGGAAACCTTTGATATTTTATTAATAAACTGAATTGCCTTCAAAAGGCGTACAGAGCATGTTTAAATAGGAAAAGAAACAGACAAAAAAAAGGAAATTAAAACCCTAGAAAAAATAAAGAAACTGAAATCCTAAAACATAATAATTCGAAAACAAGTAGGAAACGAAGTCAAATGGCCCGAAAGCTCGCGTGAGATTCATCTTTGGCCCCATTTTGCTTAAAAAATATATTATAATGGTTCATCTAACTCCAGCAGCCGAAAACCTGCTTGCCTGCACTGCCAGCTTGCAACTTATTCGGACGACGCCATTTGGTCCGCATAAGCAATGAAATTTCCTTCGACTCATCGAATCAAATGTGATTCATGGAACCCTTGCCCGAATCAATTTTGATTCGGAAAAAATTCTCCTACGGTTCGTGCAGACTTGACCTAATGATTTCGACTCGCATACTTTGCTCGAATCAAAAGTGATTCGGGGTTAAAATGTGATTCGCCCGAATCAAACACTCAGTGGGCAATAAAAAATTTTAAGTTGCACGAATCAAAAGTGACTCGGAGTGGCCAAAATTTGATTCGCCCGAGTCAGTTTCTGTGTGTTAACAGGCACTCTGCACGAAATTCTTCACAAAAATCTACCAGATTCCATAAATCGAATTACCCCACACTTAAAACTCCTATATATAGATAATCAAACCAAAGGGGTAATTCGAGTGCACTCAAGCGCAAAATCCGTAAAACCACTAATCAAATATTTGCACGGCGCAACACAAAGTCCAAAACGATCTATACTACCAACAAGTAGAAATAAAAGCACAAATACTCACCAGCCCAGTTTAACATCTTGGCTAAGAACCACACTTAAGAAGTCCTTTGCGAGGATCCCTTCTCAAGTGGCATGCGATAGTGTGGGAATTAGATGGAATCGTCAAGCTTGAAGTCTCCAAGCTCCAAGCTTTGCTCGTCTCCATGGTACGCTTTGATTCGGTGGCCATTCACCTTGAAAGTATCACCGTCTTTGTTCACCAATTCGAACTGACCATCTTCGTACACTTTATTGACCTTGAAAGGCCCCGACCACCTTGATTTCAGCTTTCCCGGAAATAGTCTAAGTCTGGAGTTGAAAAGTAAAACGCTATCTCCCTTCAAGAAAGTTCTCCTCTGAATTTTCTTGTCATGCCACTGTTTGGTTTTCTCCTTAAAAATTCTGGAACTTTCGTACGAGTCAAGTCTGATTTCATCAAGCTCGTGAAGTTGGAGTAATCTCTTCTCCCCCGCTGACTTCAAGTCAAAGTTCAGTTTTTTTACAGCCCACATGGCTTTGTAGTCATGTTCCATAGGGAGATGGCAAGGTTTGCCGTACACAAGTATGTAAGGGGACATACCGATTCGTGTCTTAAACGCTGCTCGGTAAGCCCACAATGCTTCATCTAGCTTTGACGACCAATCCTTGCGAGAACTACTAATTGTGGAGAAGGAGTTATACTAGGAAGGCCTTTCTTGAATACGGTTAAAGCCGTTATTAATTGTGGAGAAGGAGTTATAGAACTTAACCTAGGAACCGACAAAATTAAATTTTACTTGAAAAAGGTTTTAAATGCTCCTAGTAGTTCTATGGATTGTCATTTGCTTGAAATAAATGATGCTTGTGATGTTTATGATGCTCATGATGAGTTGACAAGTTTTGAGTACGAGTTGCTCACCCAAGATAGTGTGATCGCGCGTCGTTGTGCGCGTCAAATATAATTCCTTCCTCTCCCACTAGTACAGCGGTTAAGTAAGGGTCGATCTCCACAGGGAGCAAGCAGTGAGTCTTAGCCAGTAACCTACACTTAAGAAAACGGGGGTTGCGTGAGTGATTGGGGGTTTTGCGCGATGCGCGAGTAACAGCAAATATCGTAACGCGGGAAATTTCACTAGACGTGCGCAAGCAGCAGAGATGAAGTACTATATTTATGAGAAGTATTGGGCAGACAATCCTCTATGAATGCATTCCTTATCATCGACTCTAAACGTCTATAGCTTGTGTCTTACTTGGGTTAGTGTCCGGTAAAGGCTTCCTAACACATGCGCATGTTCCGTTCAAAGTTCATGTGCTATTAATCCTTAGAACTAGGTTAAACAGCTGCGAATCCTGTCACAGTAGCATCTGCCTACCCTAACTCGTCACTCCTAATTGTCACGGTAAGTTTGCGGTTCAAGGCTTCCCCTACGCGTGCAACTAGTTTAACATGTGACAAGTGAGCAACACGAGTAAGATTGCGGTTCAAGGCTTCCCCTACTTATGCAACTAACTGTCTCAATACGCACAGAATTAATACAAGTAAATAAACTATGCATTAAGCTCAAGTCTCAAAGGAATACATCACAGATTCATGCCCGACCAACACTAAGTGTTTAGCTAGACATGCTAGTGGTAAACATCATAAAATAGTAAGGTAACATCTAATGTATCAGAGAAAACGGTAGCAAACAGAGCGTGCAGTGTGTCTTCTCGGCTGGCGCAGTCGGCTGGCGCAAATCCTCTCAACAGGTCCGTGTGTTTTCCAGTCCTGCTGCACAGTGCCTCCTTGCGTCCTCTGGTGCCTCTGGAACAGCAGTCTTTCCAACTCCTTGAAACCCTAGACTCTCTTTCTTCTTATACTGCTCAGGAGGTTCATCTTTTGGCAGCTTCCAAATCTGGTCACTGGGATTTTGCGCTTGGCGCATAGTATTGGTCGGCGCAATCGGGTAGCGCACCTCTGCTGTCTTTCGCCATCTCTTCTTTTGTTTGCGCCGCTAGCTCCACAGGCTGATCTTTCACTCCTAGAACGCTGCCTGTTAGCGCGTATCCGACTCAGGGGCTCGTTCTGACCTGATATACAAAAAACATTGGAAACGAGTAATCTTGCCCATAAAATATTGCAAATAAGCAAGGGGTTATGATCTAAATAACGTGTATAACTAGGCTCTATCAAACCCCCCACACTTACCCCTTGTTCGTCCCGAACAAGTACTGAAACGCGGATACAATTACCTTTTCTGGAGACTAGCGCACAGCCTTGCATTCTGGCGCAAGATGCACAGTTGCTCAACTTGTGCTGCTCCATCACCTGCGCACAACTGCACTCAATAGTTCTAGTATAATAATTCCGAAAATTCATTACCTCTCAGCCAGGATGAAGATCTTTGGATGACTGGGAGATAGCTCTTCTTAGGCTCCTGGTTGTCAGCTTCCGCTCCGAAGATAGGTATATGGTTTCTTGCGCGAGCTTCTTCCAGTGCGTGATTCGTTCGCACACTTCCTGGGAACCTGAGCCTTTGATGATATCCTTGTGGTCTTGCGCACGCAGGTACTAAGTAGTGCGCATGCTGATTCTTTGTAACGCAAATCATCTGCTTCTGCTGGTATTTTTTCTTTTGTACAGCTTCCTTTCCAATTTTTTATTTTATTCCCAGAACAGTTCCAATCTCAGCCTTCGGATAGCAGCTATGGAACTCGTTCCGCTCTCCCTCCTTGGTCTGTCTGCGCCGGTCAGCGCACGCGTTTACATCCGCGCCCGCTTTCCTTAGCTTGATTTCCAGAGAGAAGGTGGTCTGTTTTCCCACCTCGCCACGCTTGGGTATTTTGCCTTTTTGCATCTGCGTGACTGAGCGCGCTCTGTTGTTCCGAAGGTTGCGAAGCACCGGCCTCCACTAGCGCACTCGACCATATACCTCGCCTTCGAAGCAGAAGCGACTAACCGCCTCTCTGGAGCATTTCTATCAACTCCACATCCCCTGTATATCCCAACTAACAGGAGCAGAAAAAACGAAAAAATTATGCTAAAACAGTAGATAGCAGTGCACACAATACGGATAGCGCAAAACAAGCTAGAGCGCATGCGCATCCTGCACCTTAGCGCACTACTGCTACTAATTCTCTTCAACTTAAACTAAGCTATACTAAAAAAAATGCTCAGAAACATAAAATGTAAGAGTAACGCCCCCCCCCCACACTTGAACAGAGACGTGTCCCCACGACTCAAGCTCAAGCGCACGGAGGCGGCGCACATGCATGCAATGCAACGACAATAAAGAACATAAGAGTAAACACGAATAGTCACACAAAATATAGCAAGGGGTTCACAGAATGTAGGGCTCAAATATCCAGCGCACAAAGTAGTCACTAGACGCAGCAATTAATAAAAGACACCACCCTAAAGTAAAAGCACTGCGCCTGCCTTTGGCCTTAGAAGTCTTCCGAGCTAGATGCAGCCTCTGAATCCTGCGCTACAGCCTCTGAAGAATCAGTCGTGGAGGCGGTGCTGGAGGATGGGGGTACAATGGTGAGGGGGTCAGGCTGCTCGTCCTCGGAGAGTGACTCCCATAAGGAATCGGAGTTGACGCTGGGAAAATTAATTGGGGACTCCGGAACAGAAGGCCGGGCAGGGGAAACGGCTGGTGGTGGTACTGGGTCTGGGACAGGGGTGGGCTCTGCTACTGGGGCTGCTGGTGCGGGTGTAGGCTCTGCTGGGGCTGGGGTTGGAGCTGGTGCTGGAGCTGGAGCTGCTGAAGTTTCTGGGGTACGGGTAGGAGGTGGATGGTGCAGGCTGAGGAGAGGGGGAATTGCGTCTCCAAATTTCCACCCGGATGGTGGACTCATACTTAAATCCGCCCCCTCTGGCGCTAAGTATTCGAGCACGCGCATGACGTTGAACAACATGCGCTGCTCGGCAGTGGCCTCCTCAGGCGCCGCCTCAGTCTCAGTCCTTGGGCGCTTGGCAGGTGCACGCGGGGGAGAGTCCTCTATGGAAATGGTTACTGGCTCCCCTTGTGGTGCACGGGCCCTCTGTTGTGCTCCAGTCTGCGCCCGAGTCCTTGGGCGCCTGACTAGAGGCACCTCTGGTTCTAGGGCCTCCTCCATCTCATCGTCTGCTGCTGCGGCTGCTGCAGCTGCTGCTGCGCCTGCAGCTGCGCCCTGCGCACTGCTCTCCGCTCTGGCCCGCGGTGGTCTGGCTGGCTGCAGATGGTAGCACCACTCTAGTGTGCCATCGTCCCGAACGGCTACCGCCCTGATTTGCAGCATGTGAGCGCGGTCCAGAGGTATAGGCTGCACCAAGGTGTGCTCGGGCACCTCGGGCTCTCCATGTAAGCTCCGCAGCAAGTGCGTGATAAGCCCTCCACACGTCAGCGGCCCTCTCATGCTGACTCGGCTCCAATGGTGCACCATGTTCAGGATGAACAGCACCTTCCGCTCATAATAAAGCCCCGTCAAAATCTCCATATCCAGGAGGCTGATCTTTGGTGCGCCATTGAAACGGCCAATGATTGCGTAGGCCACGATGCGCCATAAGTAGAACAGCCACGGGTCGCGCAGCTCTCGGCCCCTGCTGCGCCCCGCGGCGAACGCTGGCCCTGTTGCCATGTCCCTCCAAGCCTCCTGGTTAGGGTGCGTGTCTAACTCCTCCTCACGCACCTTGGCGCACCCAAATGCGCGCCTCAGCCTCCTTTCCGAGGCTATGAACCAGACACCCCTGTGTCTATATCTAATCTCCCTGTCCCCCGCCTCCATAGATGCCAGGAACTCACACGTGTCCTCCTGGTCTGATGCGCTGCGGAGGTCCATTAGCGCCTCCCAGCCGGCAATCGCTAGCCTCTGCGCCACGAGGTCCTCTAACCCTACCTCGCGCAGGAAATCTCGACAGATGTACGGTGTCCCGTACATGTCCAAGCTAATGAATGTTGCGTACTTGTTAGCGAAAGCCGCTGGGGTTACCTGGTCTGCGGCGGGTCTCATCGTGCGCTGGCTCCGGTCAATCGTGGTCAATGCTCCCCAAAACCCTAAAAATCGAAACTGCTCAGAATCCTCCGAAATTTGCACCGAACGAGCGCCTACTGGTCGCCTACACAACGCACAAAACAGCACTCCAAGCCGCGCACTCTAGCCTGGTGCGATTTCAAAACCCTAAAAACTGTCTTCTCCGCGCAAACCCTAACAGAAGCGGCTCAAAGCGGGATCGGGGGTTACCTGGGTGCTGTGCGGTCGTGTGGTCCTTGAATCTCTCTAGACGGACGGTGGGATGAGCGCTGATCGACGGCAGAGGTCTGAGGGCGGGAGCTTGTGTGTAACGGTCGAGTGAAAAAGTGCTGGGAATTTTTCTAAGTCTGGCCTTATATACCCCCTATGGCTGGCGCAACTGACCTGCGCATTGAGAGGCGCACGGTCCTGCGCACTTGTGTGACTAAAAACTACCAAACCCTAAACTAAGCTAAAAACACTCAAAAAAAACAAAACAAGCAGAATAAAATGTGCCAAAATAAAATGTGTCGGGTTACCTCCCGACAAGTGCCTTTGTTTAACGTCGTTGGCTCGACGGTACCTCGTTACGTGCCAAGTAGTGCGTCTGCAGCCTCCCCCACTCTTGCTCCTGAGTGTCCCTGCGCCAGTGCTCGTGTTACGATCTCAGTGGTCCTGCGCAAAGGATAAAAGGGGAGGTCAGCATGTGATACATTATTCGTAAGGAGGGCAGATGCAGAGGAAGAGGAGATATAGGCGATGGGTGCTAGTTCTCCCTCTGAAACATCTGGTGGTGCGTCTGGCGCAGCAGCTTGCTCGTCTACTATCTCTGGCTCGGCCAAGTCAATGTTGCGTGCTGCGCCATCCCAAGGTTCGCCCAAGTACCGTTTGACTCTCTGCCCGTTAACCTGAAAACGATGTTGGTGCCCGTCTTCTAATTCAATTGTGCCGTAGGGGAAAACCTTGGTGACGGTGTATGGTCCCGTCCACTTGCTGCGCAGCTTCCCAGGCATGAGCTTCAGGCGTGATGAAAATAATAATACCTGATCGCCTGGTTCAAATGTGCGCCGGAGGATGTGCTTGTCATGAAACGCCTTGGTGCGCGCTTTGTAATCGCGCAGTCCCTCATAGGCGTCCAGGCGCAGCTCTTCTAGTTCGCTCAGCTCAAATGCGCGTTCTTGGCCTGCCTCCTCCAAGTTCAAGTTGCAAATACGTAAGGCCCAATATGCCTTGTGCTCGAGCTCCACTGGTAGGTGGCATGCCTTCCCATAGACCAGCCGGAATGGTGAGGTTCCAATGGGTGTCTTGTGTGCCGTGCGGTATGCCCATAGCGCATCATCCAGGCGCTGGCTCCAATCCTTGCGCGACGGCCTCACAGTCTTTTCCAAGATGCGCTTGATCTCTCTGTTAGAAACTTCGGCCTGTCCATTCGTCTGCGGATGGTAAGCGGTGGACGTCTTGTGGCGCACCCCATAGTGCTTGAAGACTTGCGCCACAACTCTGTTGCAGAAGTGCGTCCCCTGGTCGCTGATAACTGCCTTAGGCACTCCGTACCTGCAAAATATGTTAGTTCTGAGAAAATCAGCGACAGTCTTACCATCATCCTTGCGCGTGGCCTTAGCTTCGACCCATTTGGACACGTAATCCACGGCCACCAGTATGTACTCGTACCCGGCAGATGGGGGAAATGGACCCATGAAGTCGATTCCCCAAACATCGAACACTTCATCCACCAGAATCGGGGTCTGCGGCATCTCGTTGCGCGCGGAGATTCCTCCAGTGCGCTGGCACCTGTCACACTTCCTGCAGTGGTCATAGGCATCTCTGAATAGGTGCGGCCAGTAGAATCCACAGTCCAAGATCTTCCTGCTCGTGCGCTTGGGACCGAAATGTCCTCCACAGGCATGCGCATGACAAAACATCAATACAGAGTTAATCTCATGGTCAGGCACGCAACGTCTTAATATCCGATCTGGACCTATTCTAAGCATGTAAGGATCATCCCAAAGGTAATGCTTGGACTCATGTTTCAATCGCATGCACTGAGTTTTATTGAAATGAGGAGGGAACGCACCTGTGACCAGGTAATTTGCGATATGCGCATACCATGGTACCTTACCTGTTAGCGCCATTAGGTGCTCGTCAGGGAACGTCTCCTTGATCTGCCCCGGCTCCTCATCCTTTACGATCCTGCTCAGGTGATCAGCGACGGTATTTTCCGTGCCCTTCTTATCTTTGATCTCCAAATCGAATTCCTGAAGCAACAGTACCCAGCGCATCAGGCGCGGCTTGGTCTCTTTCTTGGATATGAGGTAGCGGATAGCTGCGTGGTCCGTGTAGATGATGACTCTGGCGCCTAGAACGTATGCTCGGAACTTCTCCAGCGCAAATACAATTGCCAGAAGCTCCTTCTCCGTGGTGGTGTAGTTCTTCTGCGCGGAGTCTAGTGTGCGCGATGCATAGTAGATGGCATGCGGCTTCTTGTCCTCGCGCTGCCCCAAGACTGCTCCCACTGCGTAGTCACTTGCGTCACACATCAGCTCAAATGGCAGGTTCCAGTCTGGTGCGCGCATCACTGGCGCACTGGTCAGCGCTTCTTTCAGCTTATCGAACGCCGCCCTGCACTCATCAGTAAAATCGAAGCACACGTCTTTTTGCAACAGGTTAGACAGGGGTATGCAAATCTTAGAGAAATCCTTAATAAAACGCCTGTAAAACCCAGCATGCCCTAAGAACGATTTCACGTCGCGCACGTTGGTGGCATAAGGCAGATTAGAAATAATATCTATCTTAGCTTTGTCTACCTTAATACCCTCCTCTGAAATGATGTGACCTAGTACTACTCCGTGCGTTACCATGAAATGACACTTCTCGTAGTTTAGCACTAAGTTCTTAGAGATGCAGCGCGCTAAGACTTTATCTAGATGTATTAAGCATGCATCAAAGGTACTCCCATATACAGTGAAATCATCCATGAACACTTCTATACATATACCAATCATATCAGAGAAAATGCTCATGACGAGGCGTTGGAACGTACCTGGCGCGTTGCACAGCCCAAAAGACATACGCCGAAACGCAAAAGTTCCGAAGGGGCATGTGAACGTGGTCTTCTCTTGATCCTCCGCAGCTATGGGTATCTGATTGTAACCTGAATATCCGTCCAAAAAACAAAAGTAAGGCTTACCTGCCAAGCGATCCAGCATTTGGTCCATGAAGGGTAGCGGGAAGTGGTCCTTGCGCGTTACAGCGTTCAGCTTCCTGTAGTCGATGCACATGCGCCAGCCAGTCTGTATGCGCTTGGGAACTAGCTCGCCCTGCGCATTCTCCTCCACCGTGATTCCTCCTTTCTTTGGCACAACGTGCACCGGGCTGACCCATCTGCTGTCTGAGATTGGGTAAATGACCCCTGCGTCAAGCAACTTCAGAACTTCCTTTTGCACGACCTCCATCATATTTGGGTTTAACCTGCGCTGAGCCTCCCTGGATGGTTTGGCGCCATCTTCCAACAGAATTCGGTGCATGCACACGTCTGGGCTCACTCCGCGCAGATCAGCAAGAGTCCATCCAATGGCGCGCTGGTTCCTGCGCAGCACCTGTTGTAAGCGCGCCTCCTGCCCTTCTTCCAATCCCCTCTTGATGATCACTGGCAGGGTGTCCTCATCTCCCAAGAAAATGTACTTGAGATGCTCCGGGAGTTGCTTCAGTTCGATCTTGGGTGCCTGCTCAACAGAGGGCAAGATTTTGTTAGCGGTGCAAATATGAACTATATCACGTACCTCTGTGGATGCTGGTTCAGCACTGCTTAGTTCCTTCTCTTGCTCCTCCAGTTCTGCCTGTGTCAGTAGCTCTGGTCCTATGGTTGCGCTCGCACACTGCGCTTCCGTGACTAAATCGTCAAAGCTGTCCATTGCGTGCACGGTAGCGTCCTCATGTGGGTGCTGCATCCCTTCGAAGATGTTGAAATGGATTTCTTCGCCATCTACCTCCATGGAGAGCGTGCCCCTCCACACGTCTATCTTCGTGCGCGTAGTCATCAGAAACGGTCTGCCTAGGAGGATCTGCGCACCGCTGGCGCTTGATTCACCCTCCATTTCGAGCACATAAAAGTCTGCTGGGAACACCAGCTCTCCTACTCGAACTAGGACATCTTCTATCATGCCTGCAGGTTGTTTGCACGATCTATCTGCTAGCTGAATTGTGAGACCTGCAGGTTTTAGTGGTCCAAGGCGCAAGGTCGCATAGAGAGAATATGGTAATAAATTGATTGATGCACCTAAATCGATCATGCAGTTGCTCACCGTGGTTTTACCTAAGGTGCAAGGGATAGTGAATGTACCTGGATCTCGGCACTTAGGTGGTACCTTTTGCTGCACGATTGCTGAGGCTTGCGCATTTAGCATTACTTGTGCGCATTCGCCTGTCCTTCTTTTATTCGTGCACAGCTCTTTTAAAAACTTCGCATACCTGGGAATCTGTCGAATAGCTTCTATGAGAGGTATGTTGATTTCCACCTTGCTGAACAGCTCATACAGTTCCTTGTCCAGTGCTTCTTTTCTCGCCAGTGGTGCCTGCACAGGGAAAGGAGCAGGTATGTTAGTACAATTTTTGTCCTTGTTTTTCGAGTGAGACATACCTGGCGCATTGCCCTGCTGGTTCGTGGTTGGCGCTTCCGATTGCGCCTCTGGCTCTGGTTGCGCACTCTGAGCTGCTGAATCTGGGACTTGCGCAACTGGTTGCGCGGGCGCTTGCGCGGTCTGCTCTGTTCCCACTGTGCGCCCAGTCCTCAGTGTTACTGCATTAACTCCTCCCTTAGGGTTCTGAATCACTTGCGAAGGCAGGTTGCCATCGCTCTTTTTCAGCTCATACACCGTGGTTGCAATTTGTGATAGATGCTTTTCTATGGATTCGAACCTCTTGTCATACTTTTCGTCATTCTTGCGCACTGTGTCTGCTAACTGCCCCATGATATCTTCCAAGGATCGCTTTGGTTGCTGATGGTTCTGCGCTGGTGCGTCTGTGCGGCGATGCGGTGGATTGTAGGGTGCAGCTTGTTGCGTCTGCTGTGGTGCGCGCTGATCAATGGGCTGCCTCTGGAAATTGTTCTCTTCTCTCCATCTGAAACCATTTGCAGCAAGCCCAAAGCGCGGCTGATTCTGCCTCTGCGGTCCTCTGTTGTCCCATCCTCCAAGGGCATTCACATCTCCAGTTTCTTCAAAAAGTGTTGGGCACTCGTCTGTCTTGTGCTCAGTGGACCTGCAGAATTCACATACCTTTGGCGCAACTGGTTGTGCGCTCTGCGCACTCATCAGCTTCTGTAGCATGGCCTTCATTTCTTTGATCTCAGCGCTTGCCTCTACCTGATGCACAGAACGATTACGACTACTTTCAAGTGTTAATTGATGTCTTACCTGCCCAGCAGAATCTTCTATCAGCTGCCATGCATCCTCCGGGTACATGTTGCAAATGTCCCCTCCTGCGCACGCATTCAGTAGTCGCAGCTCCATGGGCAGCAGTCCATTCAGAAAGTTCTCTATCAGCACATTCTGGGGAAGCCCGTGATTGTAGCAGTTGGCTTCTAGCTCCCTGAAACGCTCGTAGTATTCTGACAGAGACTCCCCTGCGCCTTGCCTTGGCGCGGCCAATTCCCTTCTGAGCAGCGCAATCTTTGCTGCTGGATAAAATTTGTCTAAGAATTTCTTCTGCAGCTGCTCCCATGTGTGAATAGATCCTGCAGGTAAATTCATTAGCCAGTGTCTAGCTGTATCATTTAGTGAGAATGGAAATGCCTTCATTTTTAGCGCTTCATCGCTTTCCCCTTCGGTCTTCATGTTTTCGCAAATGACCAGGAACTCCCGCACATGCTTGACTGGATTTTCATTGTTCATTCCGTGGAACTTGGGCATGTGATGGATGAGTGAGCTCCTTAGCTCGAAGTGACCGCCAGGTGGAAGCACGATGCACCATGGCTGGTTAACAGTGATAGGGGCCGACATCTCGCGCACTGTTCTGCGTCGCGCGACTTGTGGCACGGGCGGCGCATGATACACTTCAGCGGCCCTCCTTGCCTCAACCTCGCGCTGCACTTCCTCTCTGAATAGGGCTGCGCGGTTATGCGCCCTTGCTTCCTCTGGGGTTCTGTCTCCCAGGTTATCTCCAACCACACTGTTATCCTCCATGTCCTGATCCAAACTCAAGAAACGAAATTAAATGGCAACGAAGTTGTTGCGTCTGTCAGTGCGCAACTAGAATCTGCGCAGCGCAACTGTTTCAAGGTTGCGCAGGCTGATGTAATTGTGCGCTGTCAGAAACAACAACGAGAAAACAAAACAAAATGAAATAGCTAGTTACTAAAATGAGAAATGTAAGCTAGCTAAAACTTAGCTGTGTTGCTCCCCGGCAACGGCGCCAAAATTTGATCGCGCGTCGTTGTGCGCGTCAAATATAATTCCTTCCTCTCCCACTAGTACAGCGGTTAAGTAAGGGTCGATCTCCACAGGGAGCAAGCAGTGAGTCTTAGCCAGTAACCTACACTTAAGAAAACGGGGGTTGCGTGAGTGATTGGGGGTTTTGCGCGATGCGCGAGTAACAGCAAATATCGTAACGCGGGAAATTTCACTAGACGTGCGCAAGCAGCAGAGATGAAGTACTATATTTATGAGAAGTATTGGGCAGACAATCCTCTATGAATGCATTCCTTATCATCGACTCTAAACGTCTATAGCTTGTGTCTTACTTGGGTTAGTGTCCGGTAAAGGCTTCCTAACACATGCGCATGTTCCGTTCAAAGTTCATGTGCTATTAATCCTTAGAACTAGGTTAAACAGCTGCGAATCCTGTCACAGTAGCATCTGCCTACCCTAACTCGTCACTCCTAATTGTCACGGTAAGTTTGCGGTTCAAGGCTTCCCCTACGCGTGCAACTAGTTTAACATGTGACAAGTGAGCAACACGAGTAAGATTGCGGTTCAAGGCTTCCCCTACTTATGCAACTAACTGTCTCAATACGCACAGAATTAATACAAGTAAATAAACTATGCATTAAGCTCAAGTCTCAAAGGAATACATCACAGATTCATGCCCGACCAACACTAAGTGTTTAGCTAGACATGCTAGTGGTAAACATCATAAAATAGTAAGGTAACATCTAATGTATCAGAGAAAACGGTAGCAAACAGAGCGTGCAGTGTGTCTTCTCGGCTGGCGCAGTCGGCTGGCGCAAATCCTCTCAACAGGTCCGTGTGTTTTCCAGTCCTGCTGCACAGTGCCTCCTTGCGTCCTCTGGTGCCTCTGGAACAGCAGTCTTTCCAACTCCTTGAAACCCTAGACTCTCTTTCTTCTTATACTGCTCAGGAGGTTCATCTTTTGGCAGCTTCCAAATCTGGTCACTGGGATTTTGCGCTTGGCGCATAGTATTGGTCGGCGCAATCGGGTAGCGCACCTCTGCTGTCTTTCGCCATCTCTTCTTTTGTTTGCGCCGCTAGCTCCACAGGCTGATCTTTCACTCTTAGAACGCTGCCTGTTAGCGCGTATCCGACTCAGGGGCTCGTTCTGACCTGATATACAAAAAACATTGGAAACGAGTAATCTTGCCCATAAAATATTGCAAATAAGCAAGGGGTTATGATCTAAATAACGTGTATAACTAGGCTCTATCAAACCGTAGTCCATCTTTTGCCATGTTGATGAATCTTGAGGACGGTAACACTCTCGACGAGGAGACCATCGAAGAAGATACACAAAAAGGTAAGGAATTCGGTGAGGGGTTGAAACCCCTTCCACCGAATCTAAGGTATGAATTCCTCGGACCAAACAACTCACTACCCGTTATTATCGAAGCATCTCTTGATGAATGTGAGACCTCTAAGCTTATGCATGTGTTGCAATTGTATAAGGGTGCTATTGGGCATTCCATTAATGATTTGAAAGGGATTAGCCCCAAGGTTTGCATGCATAGGATAAGACTTGAGGAGAATGTGAAACCTAACCGCGAATTTCTTAGGTGATTAAATCCTAAGCTAGGTGAGGTTGTGTTAAAGGAAGTGACTAAGTTAAGAGATGCGGGAATAATTTACTCGATCCCCGACTCCGAATGGGTGAGCCCAATTCACGTGGTGCCTAAGAAAGGCGGGCTCACCGTTGTGGACAATGATAAGAATGAATTGATCCCTATGAGCGCACGGTCACGGGGTGGAGGATGTTCAAAGCCATTAAGAAAGATCATTTCCCAATTCCTTTTATTGATCAAATGTTAGAAAGATTAGCGGGACATGAATACTTTTGCCTTCTAGATGGTTATAGTGGTTTTTTCGAAATTCCCATCCACCCCGATGACCAAGAAAAGACAACATTTACTTGCCCCTATGACACTTTTGCATATAGGAGAATACCTTTTGGTCTTTGTAATGCGCCGGGTACTTTTCAAAGATGCATGATGTCCATATTTTCCGAATTTCTTGAAAATTCCATGTAAGTGTTTATGGATGATTTTTCGATGCATGGATATTCTTTTGATGATTGTCTTACAAATCTTTCACGTGTTTTGGCTAGGTGCATTGAGATGGACTTAGTCCTCAATTGGGAGAAATGTCATTTCAGGGTGAAAGAAGGCATAGTTTTGGGACATCGTGTGTCGAAAAGAGGGATCGAAGTTGATAGAGCAAAAATCGACGTGATTGAAAAGCTGCCACCTCCAAGGGATGTTAAAGGAATAAGAAGTTTTCTCGGGCATGCGGGATTTTATCGAAGGTTCATTAAGGATTTCTCAAAGATAGCAAAGCCGCTCACAAATCTTCTACGCAATGAGGTGGAATTTACCTTTGATGAGCCTTGTCTTGAGGCATTTAAGGTATTGAAGAAACCTTTGGTGACCGCACCTATTATTCAACCACCGAATTGGGACTTACCGTTCGAAATGATGTGCGATGCAAGTGATAGCGCCATTGGAGCCGTCTTGGGTCAACGAATCGATAAACGGCTCCACGTAATCTATTACGTTAGTAAGGCCCTTGAAACTACCCAAGGAAACTACTCAACAACGGAGAAGGAAATGCTAGCCATTGTCTATGCCTTTGAAAAATTTAGGCAATACTTGACTGGTTCTAAAACAATAGTCTACACGGATCATGCCGCCATCAAGTATTTGGTTTCTAAGAAGGAAGCAAAGCCTAGACTTATCCGTTGGGTACTCCTATTGCAAGAATTTGATATAGAGATTAAGGACAAGAAAGGAGTAGAGAATGTAGTGGCGGATCACTTATCAGGGCTCGAACTATCCAAGGGAGAAGATTCAATAACAATTCCCGTAAATGACACATTCATTGGGGAATACTTGATGAGCATCGACACCGCGCAAGCTCCATGGTATGTGGACTTCGTGAATTTCCTAGCTTGTGGAATTCTACCGGAGGGAGCAAATTACAATCAAAGGAAGAAATTCCTTCATGATATCAACCGGTACTTTTGGGACGAGATCTATATAGGCTTTGCGCGGATGGACTTTATAGATCATGCGTCGCGGAATGCGACCAACAAGGTATTCTTGAAGGATGTCACTCTTCTCCCTATGGTGGGCATGGCTCAAGCTCCAAAACAGCCGCAAAGGTTCTTCAATGCGGATTTTATTGGCCGAGTTTGTTCAAGATGCGTATGAGTTCGTGAAGTCTTGTGATGCATGTCAAAGAACCGGAAACATTTCAAAGAGAGATGAAATGCCTCAAAATAGAGGTTGAGATATTCGACGTATGGGGGATCGACTTCATGGGACCATTCCCATGTTCTTATGGGAATAAGTATATTCTAGTCGCCGTCGACTATGTCTCGAAATGGGTGGAAGCCGTTGCCTCTGCGATGCCAAAGTTGTGATGAAGTTATTCAAGAAGGTCATCTTTCCGAGATTTGGAGCCCCGAGGACCGTGATTAGTGATAATGAATGGAACTCATTTCAAAGAGAGGCAATTCGAAGCGATGCTTCGAAAATATGGAGTTTATCACAACATTGCAACGCCTTATCACCCACAAACTAGTGGACAAGTTGAAGTATCTAATAGGGAGATAAAAGCGATACTCGAGAAAACGGTAGCGAATTCAAGGAAGGATTGGTCGTCAAAGCTCGAAGAAGCTTTATGGGCATATCGCACGGCTTTCAAGACCCCGATTGGCATGTCACCATATCGCCTAATCTATGGGAAGCCATGCCATCTCCCCGTCGAAATGGAGTACAAGGCCATGTGGGCAATCAAGGATTTGAATTTTGACTTGAAGACGGCGGGCGAAAAGAGAGTCCTCCAACTCCACGAGCTAGATGAGATTAGACTCGATCCTTATGAGAGTTCGAAGATTTACAAGGAGAGGATGAAGAGATGGCATGATAAGAAGATTTTAGCGCGTACATTCCAAAAGGGGGATAACGTACTTCTCTTCAACTCACGATTGAGGATCTTCCCGGGAAAGCTCAAATCAAGGTGGTCGGGACCTTTTAAAATCGATAAAGTTTATGATGATGGCCATGTAGAGCTCATGAATAATGATGGGGAAACCTTCAAAGTTAATGGCCATCGAACCAAGGTGTATCACGGAGCCGAACAAAGCTTGGAGCAAGAGGACTTCAAGCTTGATGACTCCAACTAATCCCAAGTTTTTCTTTTTCACCGCTTGAGAAGGGATCCGAGCATAAGACTTCTTAAGTGTGGTTCTATTAAAATGGGAGAATCGGCCACGTCTTAGGCAAGACGTTAAACTAGGCTAGTGAGTATCTTCGCTCCTTGAGTTTAATGAGTAGATTGCATGCGGATTGCATTTGTTGTTGTTCAATTTCCATGAATTGTGAAGAGTTTGTTGATGATTTGATTGGGGTGCCCCTTTGAGTGAGTATACCTATATGTAGGGAGATTAAGTGTGGGCATTTATGACGAATGATGGCGAGGAAGAGCCTTAGGCACACATTGAAGATGAGAGCGAGTCACACAAAGGAGCGCGCAAGGCTTAGTTTTTGTCACAATCAAAGAAGCATCGCCTACAAATCATTGGACATAGAGCGCCGTCTACCTTCACATCGGAGAAGTTTCTGATACCTTTCTCTTTTTTTACTTTCATTTGCTTAGAGACTAAGCTTACTTTTTAAGTGTGGGGTGGGTAGTGTGCATGCTTTACATTCTTATCAATGCATTTCCATGCTTTGTTCATTTCATGGGGATGATACTTGCGAGACTTAGTTATTGTTCATCCTAGCCTTAATTATTGTTCACACGATGTAATGTTTGCTAAGCGATTAAGTAGTACCATTCGAAAAAATCTTAGATTGAGTGTGCAATGATTTCATGAATCGTATCTTTAAGATGATTGACGTTCTTTGCGATGACTTTATTCACATGATTCGATGCCTTGACTAGCTTAGTTCGATTGTTTTTTATGTTCTTTCCGTGCATGAAAAATGAAATCAAGACTAGCGATCACACAAAATTACATCCTATGAAACCTTGTGCGTGTCTTTGTATTCTTTTAGGTGACTTTATTGTTCTTATTTAGCCTTTGTATTTTCCTAGCTCGCATGTTACGCTCCATAATTATCACTTAGGCACATTGTCAAGTTTTAAATGTGAGGTTGAATAAAATTTTGCAAGCAAAAAGCTGAAAAAAAAGAAGAGAAAAAAAAGTATTCTAGATGAAAAGTTTTACATTTGCTGAGGGTTAGGAAGGTAAGTTCCCCCTTGAAAGCATTTGTACAAAAAAAACCCATAAAAACTTCATGCTTGACTTTGTGCCTTTTTCCGCAATTTCTTTTGCGTGCGTGCGAGCTTGGCATTTGCATCTCGCTTTTAGGAAAATCCTAAGGTATGACCCTCGTAATTTTATTACGTAAGCATTATTGGTTCGTACGAGTAGGTTTTAAAATCTTAAATGTCAAAACTCCTCTTCTCTTATGAGTTGCGTCGCATAGTCTTACACTTGAGAACAAGTTTGTTATCATGAGCCAATGGACTTGCCCTTAGCAAGCATAGATGATTGACTTGACATATTTTCTGTGCGTTTGTGATGATTTTCTTCATGCTACTTGAATAGGAAATTGAGCGATGATTTGAATTTGCGAATGCTAGTTTTTGCTATTGATCGCATGAATATCTATTGTCAAAAATGAATTGAATGAATCTTATAGTTTGCATGAAGTGAATGACTTGCATAACTCTTATGTTATATGAACTCATAGAGAACTACTTGCTTAGCAAACTATATTTGAACCTTGAACTCTTATGGATGATTGCGAGTGGGATTTGTGAGTATTCCTTTTCTGAAAACTCTCACAAGACTAAACTCGAAAGTGAATTAGGAGTAGGTGTAATTTTAGTTAACTTGTTCCTTGTTAGGTTAGGAAAAGGTAGTAGAATTGAATGGATCTTCATGATAGTAAGTATTGCTATGCGCCATTACATAGTTTCATATTTGATAGCATCTTACTCCTTTCGTGACTTACACATTTACTTGTTCGGGACGAACAAGAATTAAGTTTGGGGTATTTTGATGTGCGCGCAAAGTAAATAGTATTTAGCGCATTCCCCTTTTATTTCTTGTTCATTCCGTGATGTTATATAAGTCTTTTGATGCTTTTCGCGTGCGTTTCAGGTTTATATTGAGTAATGGGAGTCACGCAGCAGTTTAGGAGTTTCCGACAAAATCCAATCGATTGTGGGCGAAAGTGCAAAAGAATCATGGTAATGAAGATTTGCTCGAGTCACATTGTGACTCGCCCGAGTCAATATTGTGACTCGGCCTGGACTATTTGACTCGCCCGGATCAAAGCACTCGGGCAAATTGGAAGTCTATGGAAAGTTGACTCGCCCGAGTCAATTATTTGACTCGCCCGAGTCAGTTCTGCCCGAGTCAAGAAGCGCAAGACTGAGTCACTGACTCATTCGGCCAAATTGGAACTCTCTGGAAAGTTGATTGGCCCGAATAAACTATTTGACTCGCCTGAGTCAGTTCTGCCCGAGTCAAGAAGCGCAAGACCGAGTCACTGACTCGGCCAAATTGGAACCCTCTGGAAAGTTGACTCGCCCGAGTCAACTATGTGACTCGGTCAACACTGGTCAACTCGGTCAATGCTGGTCAAACCTTCTAGGTATAAATGGAAAGCTTTGAAGAGAGAGAAAGAGAGATCTCAATTTCAAGAAAGCTCAAAAACTCTCTCAAACCCTAAAGAGCAAAGATCAAACATTTGGAGAAGATCAAGCTTAGTTGAAGATTGGAGCTTGGATTGAAGATCATTAGAAACCTAGACTACTTTTCTAAACCCTTAAGTTTGTATTTACATTCATGTTTCACTTATTAATCATGTATTTGTGCACACTCATTATGAGTGAGTAGTTGTTTATGTGACTGGGGATCAAATGGATCCCCTAGGATTGGATATGATGTAGAACACTATTTTATTGTATTGAATGAAGTTTGGTTTGATTATTTGTGCCCTAGTTATGTATTTATTGTATGCACACCAAGTGTTTGACGAAATGCCTAAGTGAGTATGCATGAGTACAACTCCTAAGGATGGAATGAGAATTGAACTTAGGAAGTTTAATAGCTATTGTATGATCATATATGGAGTGTTTGTGTGCGAGAGTGACATACACTCTTGACATTAGGCTAAGTTTTAAGCGGATTTGAGTAACCGGCCAATAGACCGAAAGGGTGCGGTTATGGGACTCAAGTTCTACACGGTTCAATAGAGCGAGAGTTTGAGAACCGTGTCATTTGTGTATCCTCTCCTCTCTAGGGGAGGAGCGAGAGTTGAACCTAGAGTAGACGATGCATTAGCCTTGCTTTTATCAACCAAACGTAGTTCATGCATGTATTAGTGAGGTATTTCATTTTGCGCATATCTTAGGGGAGAAGTTGAATCCCTAGTCACCTTTTATTCATTAGACAAACCCAACTATCATTTATCTTTAGTACTTACTAGAGATACCTCTATAGGAGGACAAACCCCCACACCCCCCCCCCTTAAACCTTACAATTTCAATAGTAGCATTAATTAGTTATCAATTAGTCTAGGCTTTTCTCTTGGGATCGACCCGAGTTCACTCGGTTATAAATATTGCTTGCCTAAAACGGCAACGTCAAAATGGCAGTGAAGAGAGAAAACACGAGAGCATACACGGAATACCTAGAGAGTAGGTTTGGTGTGCGAGAAGATCTTCGATCATCACCGACACAGAGCGGAGCGCAGAGCTGAGGTGACTGAAGTAGTGAGTGATCAGGACTTGCAGAATCTGATCTAAGCTTGATCTGGAAGTCAATTCAGAGCAGCAAGTGCTTGTTGGTTGATCAAGGGAAGCCGCGGAAGAACTGACGAGTGGGCGACTCAGTCAAGTGTTTGAACGGCTGTTTTCGCTAGTGACAGGAGGTCACTGAGTGAAGGGGAGTATTTCAGAGTGTGCAGCGCTCGTGGAATTGTTCGATCGGCTCAGCGGAAGGCTTTGGAGCGACGCGGACAGATAGTGCATCAGCTATGTGCTATAGCAAACCTGCAGTGACTGGATACTAATTAGAATAGGCTGAGTTTGTGGAGACAGTAGCTATTCTAGATTGATATAGTGTAGGTTGTTTAGACACAAGTCAGAGCCTGTACTGATTGTGATCAAGGTTCCACTTAAGGTTAAGTAGCATAGGTTGCGTGGAGATTGTAACCGAGTGTACTTTGAGACCTTTGAGATTAGTGGATTGAGGACTGGAGTACAATCCTCCCCAGACGTGGGCAGTTGGCCTTGCTGGGTGAACAAATCAGTGTTCCTTGACGTGTCTTGTTGCATCAGATTCTGGCGAACAAGCGTGTGCTGTAGCAACTGCTTATTTACAATCTGCATCTCAGAGGTTCTGCGAATTTCAATTGGTATCAGAGCCGGAGCTCAACATACAGAGTCAAGATCCTGTGCACCTAGCTGAGAAGAACAAGACAATGTAGGAAGGACAAAGCACAAGCCGTCCTCCAGTACTAGAAGAAAGCAACTATGGCTACTGGAAGGCTAGGATGAAGGCGTTTCTCAAGGCTTCTGATGAGAAAGTGTGGAAAGCTATGGTGACAGAGTGGGCTCCTCCCAAAACCACTGATGATAAAGGAGTCACACAGAAGAAACCTGAAGAGCAGTGGACTGTAGAAGAGGATGCAGCAGCAAATGGCAATTCAAAAGCCCTGAATGCAATCTTTGCTACTGTGGATGCCAACAACTTCAGATTAATCTCCAACTGTGACATTGCAAAATAAGTTTGGGAGATCTTGGAAGTTGCTCATGAGGGGACTGACAAAGTGAAGATATCCAGAATGCAGATGATTACTTCACAGTTTGAAGGTCTGAAAATGCAGGAGGAGGAAACCCTCACAGAATTCAATGCTAAGCTGTGTGACCTGTCCAATGAAGTCCATGCTCTTGGGGAACCCATCCCTGAAGAAAAGTTAATTAGGAAGGTCCTCAGATCATTGCCATCCAGATTTGACATGAAGGTGACAGCCATTGAAGAAGCTCAGAATGTCCAGGACATGAGGTTGGAAGAATAAATTGGATCTCTCAAGCAGTTTGAGATAAAGCTAGTCAAAGAAGATGCTCCCCTCAAAAGCAAAAATGTTGGATTGAAAGCTGAAACAGAAGAGAAGAAGCCCTCAGCTGATGATCAACTAAGCTTGCTGGTAAAAAATCTGGGAAAGTTCTTGAAAAACATGGAATCAAGGTCTGGTCAGACCTCAAAAACTCGAAAACAGTCCAGACGAGGTGGAGAAAATCAGAGAAAAGCCAAAGAACCAGCTGAAGAGGAAGAAGATAAGAAAGAAAGAAGGAAAGGTATCTAGTGCTGAAATTGTGAGGGATATGGTCATCGAAAGGCTGACTGTACCAGCAAACTATTGTCAAACTCAGATCAGAAAAACAACAACTCTATGTCAGTAAACTGGAGTGAAGAGGATACTGATCTCAGTGGAGATGAATGTCACATGGTCAGGTCCAGATGCACTCGAAAAGTGGTAAGAAAGAGGTACAGAAATGTGAGCAAGGATCTTCTACAGCAACCGCTGCATCATCTCCACACCACTGGAAGAGAGACCTTTCGCAGATATCAAAGGTGTTACAAATGTGGTCAGAGTGGACACATTAAGAGAAACTGTCCCTTCACCTCGACTCGTCAGAATCTCCCTAAGATCTCTTGTCAGCAGAAAAGATCCAAGATGATACACATTGCCTTGGTTAGCACAGCAAGAGGAGCTCATAAAAAGAAAGCTGGTACTTTGACAGTGGATAATCAGGGCACATGACTGGAGAAAGATCCTACCTCTAGAATGTTAAACCCTGCTCAGAGCAACATGTTAAGTTTGGAAATGGGCTGAAAGGGAGAATTTTGGGAAAGGGGACCCTGGCTGTCACAGGACTACCTCCTCCGGAAAATGTCATGCTAGTGGAAGGATTAAAGGCAAATCTCTTAAGCATCAGCCAGTTCTATGACGGGACTCACCAGGAAAAATTCACTCAAAATTCCTATCAAGTCTACAACAATCTGGGGGACTGCATACTGCATGGATCCAGATCAAAGAACAACTGCTATCTTCTCAAAGTTGGCGAAGCTCAATCCTTATCAGCATGCTTGATGACCAGCACAGAAGAAATGAATCTGTGGCACAAGAGGATGGGTCACATCAACCTAAGAACCCTGAAGAAGATTGCAGCAGAAGGGTTGGTCAGGGGCATTCCAGAAATCAAAGGTGAAGTCAGATCTATTTGTGGAGAGTGCCAAATAGGAAAGTAGAAAAACGCTTCTCACCCCAAAACAACCATCATCAACACTGTCAGACCTCTACAGCTGCTACACATGGACCTAATGAGACCAATGGAGGTAGAGAGTCCTGGAAGGAAGAGGTATGCTTTTGTGTGTGTGGATGATTATACAAGATTTACCTAGATTGATTTTATCAGGGAAAAATCAGACACAGGGGGAGCTATTGCAACCCTAATCTCTCGTCTTGAGCAATAGAAGAATCTCAGAACATCATATATAAGGAGTGATCATGGAAGAGAATTTGAGAATGAATCTGTTGACAAATTCTGCAATGACTGGGGGATTACCCATCAATACTCCTCATCAATCACCCCTCAGCAAAATGATGTTGTGGAGCGCAAGAATCGAACCATCCAAGAAATGGCCCGAGTTATGATTCATGCCAAGAAAATTCCTCTGCGCTTTTGGGCTGAAGCAATGAATACTGCGTGCTACATCATCAACAGAGTCACCATTCGAAAAGGGACAAATCAAACATGCTATGAGCTCTGGACTCAGAAGAAGCCTACGGTGAAATACTTTCACATTTTTGGAAGCGACCGCTACGTTTTGAGAGACCGTGAAAACCGAAGAAAGCTCTATCTCAAGAGTGACCATGGAATATTCTTGGGTTATTCAGTCAACAGCCATGCCTATCGTGTTTATAATGAAAGAACTGGTACAGTGATGGAATCCATCAACGTTGTCATCAATGACATGGAAGGGGAAATCTCCACAAGTCCTAAAGATGATGACTCTGACTCAGAAGGAGGCACAAGTAATCATGACAGAAGTTGATGATGCAGTATGGCAGTGTTTGACAAAACCAGCACAAGTGAACAAGAAGCAGCTACAGCAGGGGATGCTATAGCAAGAGCTTATTCAAGTGGCTGGCATCTGTCCGAGTAACAGCAGCAACCTGGGCTTTTGGCTAGAAGGCCTGGCAGCCCTGCGGAGAGCATCAAAAGAATTTCTAAGTTGCTGCCAAGAATATTCCAGTGGGGAATTCCTAGCTAGAGAAGGAGATTTGTTTTGGAGATCAAATCAAATCTAATCTCCAAAAAATTAGGAGATAATTGTTTTCTTTGGGACATTACTAAATTCGGTACTGGATTGAAGCTGGTGTTGTTTTTAAGGAAGAACAGGACAGAGCAGTTAGGTTGATCGAAGCTGAGGGATATACGAGTGCGTACGCAGAATTCAGAGAGAGTAATTTTGGTGTGCGACGGACGAGTTCTTCGATCATCACCCGGAAGCAGAGCGTGAGCGCAGAGCTATGGTGACAGAAGCAGAAGGAGATCGGGACTTACGTAGTCTGATCCGAGCTTGATTTGGAAGCCAATTCAGAGCAGTGGTGCTTGTTGGTTGATCAAGGAAGGCGGCGGAAGAACTGACGGGTGTGTGGCTCGGTCGAGTGTCTAGGCGGCAGTGCTTGCTAGTGGCAGGTGGTCACTGAGCAAGGGGGAGTATTCCAGAGTGTGCAGCGCTCGTGGAATCGTTCGATCGGCTCGGCAGAAGGCTTTGGAGCGACGCGGAAAATTGGGCATCAGCTTTATGCTACAGCAACCCTGCAGAGTTGAGTGTAGTTTAGAATAGGCTGATTTTCGAGGAGACAGTAGCTATTCTAGATTGACATTTGTAGAGGGTGTGCAGACACAAGTCAAAGCCTGTTCTGATTGTGTCCAGTGATCCACACAAGGTGGAGCAGCATAGGTTGCGTGGAGTTGTAACCGAGTGTACTTGGAGACCTCTGTGATTAGTGGATTGAGGACTGGAGAATAGTCCTCCCCAGACGTAGGCAGTTGGCCGAACTGGGTGAACAAACTTCTGTCTTGTTCATTGTTTGCTGAGACAATTTCTGAGTGAACAAGAGTGCGCTGCAGCAACTGCTTGTTCACAAATCTGTTTGTCAAGACACACTGCAAATTTCAGAAGTCAGCAGAGCGGGAGCTCAACACACAGAGTAAAAGATCCTACAGTGTCTCTGAAGAAGCCATGATAATGAAGGAAGGACAGAGCACAAGCAGACCTCCAATGTTGGAAGAAAGCAATTATGGATATTGGAAGGCTAGGATGAAAGCCTTTCTCAAGGCCATTGATGAGAAGACCTGGAGAGCTATCGTGGTCCAATGGTCTCCCCCAATCACCATGGATGAACAGGGAGTCACACGGATAAAGCCTGAAGAACAATGGACTGCTGAAGAGGGAGCTGCAGCAACTGGTAATTCAAAGGCTCTGAATGCGATTTTTGCTGCAGTTGATGCTAACAATTTCAGGTTGATATCAAATTGTGATATGGCCAAACAAGCTTGGGAAATTCTGCAAACTCCACATGAAGGAACTGATAGAGTAAAGCTTCCAAGATTGCAGATTATTGCCACACAGTTTGAGAATCTGAGAATGCTGGAAGAGGAGACTGTCACTGAGTTTAATGCAAAACTTTGTGATCTGGCAAATGAAGCCCATGCTCTTGGTGAACCTAATCCTGAAGAGAAGCTGATCAGAAAGGTCCTCAGATCGTTGCCCACGAGATTTGACATGAAAGTGACGGCCATTGAAGAAGCTCAAAATGTCAGATTCATGAGGCTGGAAGAGTTGATGGGATCCCTCAAACAATTTGAGATGAAACTGGTTAAAGAAGATCTCACTCCTAAGGACAAGAATATTGGACTGAAGGCTGAAACAGAAGCTAAGAAGCCAGTTCCAGATGATCAGCTGAGTATGCTAGTCAAGAACCTTGGAAAGCTCCTGAAGAACATGGACTCAAGAACTGGGCAAAGCTCATCCTCACGAAAACAATTCAAAAGAGGTGGAGAAAATAAAAGGAGAGGGAAGGAACCTGCTCAGAATGAAGATGAGAAGAAAGAAATGAAAAAAAGAGTCCAATGCTGGAACTGTGTAGGGTATGGCCATCAACAAATCAACTGCACCAGCAAACTGATGAAAAAGAGGGCTCTCTCTGCCAGTGGTAGTGAAGACGAGACAGATCTGAGTGAGGATGAATGCAACCTGGCCAGATACAGATCAGCCAGGAGAGGCAGAAAAACACAAGGAAGAGTGAACCAGCTCCTGCTTCAGCAACCTCTGTATCACCGTGACAAGAAAGTCTCAAAGTATAAAAGATGCTATAGCTGCGGACTCATAGGTCACATAAAGAGGAACTGTTCTTCACCATACACCGGGAAAGGTTCAGCTAGGAAACCAATCAAGCAGAAGAATGCGCAGACTCAGATTCTCGCGCTTGTCAGCACAGCAAGCACCTCGGATAAGATAAGCTGGTATTTTGACAGTGGTTGTTCAGGACACATGACAGGAGAAAGATCCTTTTTGAAAAACATAACACCCTGCCTGGAACAACGGGTGAAGTTTGGAAACGGCCTGAGAGGAAGAGTTCTAGGAAAGGGAACTTTAGCAGTTGAAGGAATGCCCAACCTGAGCAATGTCCTGCTAGTGGAAGGATTAAAGGCGAACCTCATAAGCATCAGTCAGCTGTGTGATGGAACTAAATAGGTGAAATTTACGAAAGACTCGTGCAAAGTATTCGACAAAACTGGAGAATGTATAATGGAAGGAGCCAGATCAAAAAGCAACTGTTATCTTCTCAACGTGAGTTCAAACTCACTGGCTCCGAAATGTATGCTGACAAAGGCTGAGGAAATGATTTTATGGCACAGAAGGATGGGGCATGTTAACCTGAGGACTCTGAAGAGAATTGCAACAGAAGGGCTAGTCAGAGGAATACCGCTGATAAAAGGGGAGACAAACTCTATTTGTGAAGATTGTCAGATTGGGAAACAAAAGAAGGTTTCACACCGAAGAGTCAAAGATGTAGGTACTACGAGACCTCTACAGTTGATTCACATGGACCTGATGGGTCCGATGGAAGTTGAGAGTCTGGGCAGAAAAAGGTATGCTTTGGTATGTGTTGACGACTACTCCAGATTCACCTGGATTGATTTTATCAGAGAAAAATCAGATACTGTGAAAGTTATAGTGGCACTGGTGTCCCGTCTAGAGCAAGAGAAAAATCTCAGAATCAGCAGCATTCGCAGTGATCATGGTAGGGAATTTGAAAACAAAGCTGTGGATGATTTCTGTCGTTAAAGGGGTATCTCACATCAGTATGCTTCTCCCATCACCCCTCAGCAGAATGGAGTAGTGGAACGAAAGAATCGGACAATTCAAGAAATGGCCAGAGTCATGATTCATGCTAAGAGGGTTCCCCTGAGATTTTGGGCAGAGGCCATGAACACCGCATGTTACATCATTAACAGAGTCACCTTACGGAGAGGAACCAACCAGACCTGCTATGAGCTCTGGAATCAGAAGAAGCCCACAGTTAAATATTTCCACATCTTTGGAAGTGACTGCTTCATTCTGAGAGATCGGGAGTATAGGAAGAAGCTTGACCCAAAGAGTGATCCTGGAGTGTTCTTGGGTTATTCAATGAACAGCAGGGCTTATCGAGTCTGAAATTCACTGTGTCTCAGTTCGACAGATTTGTGAACAAGCAGTTGCTGCAGCACACTCTTGTTCACTCGGAAATTGTCTCAGCAAACAATGAACAAGACAGAAGTTTGTTCACCCAGTTCGGCCAATTGCCTATGTCTGGGGAGGACTCTTCTCAGTCCTCAATCCACTCAAAACAAAGGTCTCCAAGTACACTCGGTTGCAACTCACGCAACCTATGCTACTCAACCTTGTGTGGATCACTCAACACAATCAGAACAAGCTCTGACTTGTGTCTGCACACCCTCTACAAAATGTCAATCTGGAATAGCTCCAGTCTTCTCAAAAAACTCAGCCTATTCTAAACAACACTCACTCAGCAGGGTTGCTGTAGCAATTGCTGTAACACACAGCTGAAGCACAATTTGTCCGCGCCGCTCCAAAGCCTTCTGCTGAGCCGTTCGAACGATTCCACGAGCGCTGCACACTCTGGAATACTCCCCCTCACTTAGTGACCACCTGCCACTAGCGAGAATCACCGCTTAGACACTTGACCGAGCCACACACTCGTCAGTTCTTCCGCGGCTGCCCTTGATCAACCAACAAGCACAACAGCTCTGAATTGGCTTCCAGATCAAGCTCGAATCAGACTCAGCAAGTCCTGATTCCCTTCTGCTTCTGTCACCACAGCTCTGCGATCAAGCTCTGCTCTCGGGTGATGATCGAAGAATTCGTCCGTCGCACACCAAAGTTGCTCTCTCTGAATTCTGTGTATGCACTCGTGTATCCCTCAGCTTCGATCAACCTCTCAGCTCTGAACATCTCTCGCTTAAATAGCAGCACCAACTTTAAGCAATGTCCAGGTTTAGGCAATGTCCCAAAAGGAACAATTATCTCCTAAAATCTAGGAGATTAGATTTGATCTTTATCTTCAATGCAAATCTCCTTCTCTGACTAGTAAACCTCACTGGAAAATACTCCACAGCATATTAGAAATTCTTCAGATGCTCTCCGCAGAGTTTCCAGCCCTTCTAGACATGCCCAGGTTGCTGCTGTTTCTCGGACAGATGATGCAGCCAGTTGAACAAGCTCCTGCTGTAGCATCCCCTGCTGCACCTACTGCTAGTTCACTTCTGCTGGACTGCTTGTTTACTTGTGCTGTTGCAACTCCTTGTTCACTTGTGCTGGTTTTGTCAAACACTGTCATACTACATTATCAGAGTCTATAACCAGCGGACAAATACAGTAATGGAATCCATAAATGTAGTTGTCAATGATGCTGAAGAAGTCACTGCCACTGATACTGATGATGAAGACTCTGACTCTGAAGAGGAGCCTGATCGCGCGTCGTTGTGCGCGTCAAATTAATTCCTTCCTTTTCCACTAGTACAGTTGTTAAGTAAGGGACGATCTCCACAGGGAGCAAGCAGTTCAGTTTTAGCTAGTAACCTACACTTATGAAATTGGGGGGTGAGTGATTGGTTTGCACGATGCGCGAGTAAACAGTCATAAATGCAGGAATTGCACTAGACGTGCGCAGGCAGTAGAGATTAAGTACTATGACTATGAGAAGTATCGGCGCAGACAATCCTCTATGAGTGCATTCCTTATCATCAACTCTAAATGTTTATAGTTTGGTTTGCTAATGTTAGTGTCCAATCAAGGCTTCCTAACATGTGCGCATGTTCCGATCAAAGTTCATGTGCTATTAATTCTTACACTAGACTAAACAACTACGAATCCGATCAAGGTAGTAATTGCCTGTCCTAGCGCGTTACTCCTAGTTGGCACCATCAGGCTATTCAACTAGTTTAACAAACAACAACAAGCAACAAGAGTAAGATTGCGGTTCAAGGCTTCCCCTACTCATGTAACAAGCTGCCAGTAATGTGCACAGAATTAATATAAGCAAGCAAGCTATGCATTAGGCGCAAGTCTCAAAGGAAATACTCATAGATTCATGTCCAACCGATACTAAGCGTTTAGCTAGACATGCTAGTGATAAACATCACAGAAACAGTAAATAATAACTAGAGTGTCCAAGAAAACAATAGCAAACAGTGCGTGCAGGTTGTAGTCTTGGTTGGCGCAGTCGGCTGGCGCAGATCCTCTCAACAAGCTCGTGTGTTTTCCAGTCCTGCTGCATAGTGCCTCCTAGGTGTACGAATTGTGAATCCTGATTATTGTTTTTTCAACCCTAGCCTCCTTCTCCTCTTTATATACTGCTCAGAGGCTCATCCTTGGCAACTTCCAAATCTGGTCGTGTCAGGATTTGGAAACACCACCATCTGCGCCTGGCGCATGGCATCTGCTTAGCGCAATCGGTTAGCGCACCGTGGTCGACTCTGCCAATTCTTCTGTTTGCGCCGCTAGCTCCGCAGGCTGTGTGATGCGCGTCCTAAACGCTGCCTGTTAGCGTGTATCCGACTTAGGCCCTTGTTTTGCCCTGAAATACAAAAATACTGGAAACCAGTAATCTTGTACACAAAATAATGCAAACAAGCACAGGGTTATGATCTAAATAATGTGTATAAATAGGCTCTATCAAACCCCCCACACTTGCCCCTTATTCGTCCTCGAACAAGCACTCAAGCACGGATACCATTACCTCTCTGGAGTCTAGCGCACAGTCTTGCACTCTGGCGCGATCTGCACTACTGATCACCTTGCGCTGCTCTACCACCTGCGCACAACCGCATTCAACAGTTCTAATATAATGATTTCGCAATTCATTACCTCTTAGCTGGGATGAAAATCATTTCGGATGGCTGGGAGATAGCTCTTTATAGGCGCCAGGTTGTCAGCTCTCACTCCGAGGATGGGTATATGGTTAACAGCGCAAGCTTCTTCCGGTGCGTGATTCTTCCGCGCACTTTCTGGGAACTCAAGCCTTTGATTATTTTCTGTGGACTTTGCGCACGCAGGTACGTATTTGTGCGCATGCTGATTCTTTTGTAGCGCATATCATCTACGGTTCGTATGTTTTCCAGAACGGTTCCAGTCTCGGCCTCCGGATAACAGCTATGGAACACCGCCCCGCTCTCCCTCCTTGGTCTATTTGCGCAGGTCGGCGCACGCGTTTACACCCGCGGCCCGCCTTCCTTTGCTCGACTACCAGAGGGAAGGTGGTCTGTTTTCCCACCTCGCCACGCTTTTGGGTACTTGCCTTCGGCATCTGCGTGACTGAGCGCGCTCTCTTGTTCCGAAGGTCGCGAAGCGCCGGCCTCCACTCGCGCTCTCGACCATATACCTCTCCTCTGAAGCGCGAGCGACTAACCGCCTTTCTAGAGCGTTTCTGTCAACTCCACATCCCTTGTATATCCCATCTAACAGGAGCAGAAAAAACGAAAAAATATACTAAAAACAGTTGATAGCAGCGCACGGCGCAATATGGATAGCGCAAACAAGCTAAACAGTGCGCGCAACCCGCACTCAAGCGCACTACTGCTACTGTTTCCTTCAATTAAACTAAGCTAAACTATAAAGCTCAAAAAACGTGAAATGTAAGTGTAACGCTCCCCCCCCCACGACTCAAGCTCAAGCGCACGGAGGACACGCACATGCAGAACATATGCATGCAAGCAAAATAAAAAATAGAAAAACTAAGAACATAAAGTCAAAGCAGTGTAGCACAGGAGTTCAGCACACAAATATAGCAACAGAATATCAAATAAAGTTCACCATATAAAAGAAAATAGACACCACCCGAAAGAAATAATGTGCTCCCCCCCCCGCAGCTCTAGAGGTCATCGGAGCTGGACGCAGCCGCTGAACTATGCGCCTCCTCCTCTGAAGAATCCGTCATATATTTGGAGCTGGAGGAAGGCGGTACAACTGATAGTGCGACAGGCTACGCCTCGACGTCATCCTCTGAAACAGGGTCCCATAGCGAGTCTGAACTGGTGCTAATGATGGGTTCGGCTATAGGGGACCTTGGAATGGACGGCTGGGCAGGGGAAGGTGCAGGTGCGGGTACTTGTTCCTGTTCGGGGGTGGGTTCTGCTGGTGCTGGGGCTGGTGCTGCTGGTGCTGGGGCTGATGGTGCTGGTGCTGCTGGATGCACTGGGGGCTGAGTAAGAGGGCTGGCTGGCTGGTGTGGACTGCCGGGAGAACCTGGAGGTGGCCGGTGTAGGCTGAGGGGAGGGGGGATCGCGTCTCCAAATCTCCACCCTGATGGTGGGCTCATGCTTAAGTCCGCCCCCTCTGGCGCTAAATATTCGAGCACGCGCATGACGTTGAACATCATGCGCTGCTCTGCTGATGCTACCTCAGGCGCCGCCTCAGCCTCAGTCCTTGGGCGCTTCCCTGGGGCACGCGGGGGAGAATCCTCGATGGAAATGGTAACTGGCTCCCTCTGCGGTGCGCTCCAGTCTGCGCGCGGGTCCTTGCGCGCCTGACTGGAGGCACACATGGCTCTGGGGCCTCGTGTTCCTCCATCTCCTGCGCAGCCTCTGCTGCCTGCGCACTGCTCTCTGCCCTTGGCCTTGGCACTCTGGCCGGCTGCAGGCGGAAGCACCATTCCAATGTGCCATCTTCCTTCACGGCTACCGCCTTGATCTGCAGCATGTGGGCGCGGTCCAGAGGGACAGCCGGCACCATAGTGTGCTCTGGCACCTCGGGCTCTCCATGTAACGCCCGCAGCAGGTGCGTAATAATTCCTCCGCAAGTCAGCGGCCCCTTGGTGCTGACTCGGCTCCAGTGGTGCACCATGTTCAGAACAAAGAGCACCCTCTTCCCATAATAAAACCCCTTTAAGATCTCAATATCCAGCAAACTGATCTTCGGCGGACCATTACAGCGCCCAATGATGGCATAGGCGACCAGGCGCCACAGGTAGAACATCCACGGGTCACGCAGCTCTCGTCCCCTGCTGCGCCCCGCGGCAAACACAGGCCCGGTTGCCATCTCGCGCCAAGCCTCTTGGTTGGTGTGCGCGTCCATGTCAGCTTCTCGCACCTTAGCGCACCTCAATGTGCGCTTCAGCCTCGTAGCCGAGGCAATGTACCACACCCCTCGGTGCCGGTACCTTATCTCCATCTCTCCTGGCTCTAATGATGCCAGGAACTCGCAGGTGTCCTCCCTGTCTGCTACGCTGTTGAGTTCCATCAGCGCCTCCCAGCCCGCCAGCGCGAGCCTCTTCAAAATGAAGTCTTCCAAACCGACCTCCCGCAGGAACTACCGACTGATGCACGAAGTCCCGTACATCTCGAGCCTCAGGAAAGCCGCGTACATGCTGGCGAAGCGAGCTGGGGTAGCTTGGTCCTCGGCAAGCTGCATTTCTCTGGTTAACTCCGGTCAACACTTCTCAAACACTCCAAAAATCCAAACTCCTCCGAATGCACTGAAATTCTCACCAAAGGGGCGCCTACCGCCCGCCTACAAAACCCTCTAAACAGCACTCCAATCGGTGCACTCTAGCCTGGTGCGATTTCAAAACTCTAGAACACTCCTCCACCGCACAAACCCTACAAAAATCTGCTCAAATCTGGGGGAAAGGTTACCTGAGGGGAGTGCGGCTGTGTGCTCTGCAAATCTCTCTAAACTGGAGCCGGGTTGGGCGCCGGACAGTGGGCGGAGGTGTGAAGGCGGGAGCTGCTGGTAACGGTCGAGTGTGAAAAAGTGCTGAAATTTTCTAAGTCCTGCCCTTATATACCCCCTGACTGGCGCAGCGGTCCTGCGCACGGACCTGCGCACTGCTGCTCGACTAAAAACTACAGGTCCTAGAATAACTAAAAGACACTAGAAAAACTAAAAGAAAGACATGTAAAAGGAAAACGAGTCGGGTTACCTCCCGACAAGTGCCCTTTGTTTAACGTCGTCGGCTCGACTGTACCTCGTTATGTGCCCAAATGTGTGCCAGCGACCTCCCCCACTCTTGCTCCTGAGTGATCCTGCGCTTGTGCATGGGTTGTGCTCTTCTTGGTCCTGCGCAAAGGATAAAAAGGGTAGTCAGCATGGATAATATGCGAGAAGTTTGCAGTAACGAGGGTAGATGAAGAGGAAGAAGAAATGTGAGCAATAGTTTCCAGTTCTCCCTCTGGTGCATCTGGTGGTAACTCTGGCGCAGCAACCTGCGCATCTGCTATCTCAAGTTCTGCCAAGTCAATGTCGCACACTGTGTCGTCCCAAGGTTCTCCTAGATACCGTTTGACTCTCTGCCCATTGACCTGAAAACGATGCCGGTGCTCGTTTTCTAATTCGATTGTTCCGTAGGGGAAAACCTTGGTGACTGTGTACGGTCCTGTCCATTTGCTGCGCAGCTTTCCAGGCATGAGCTTCAGGCGTGATGAGAATAATAATACCTGGTCTCCTGGCTCAAAAGTGCGTCTGAGGATATGCTTGTCATGAAACGCCTTTGTCCGCTCCTTGTAATCGCGCAGTCCCTCATAGGCATCCAGGCGCAGCTCTTCTAATTCGCTCAGCTCAAACGCGGGTTCCTTTCCGGCCTCATCCAAGTTCAGGTTGCAAGTGCGTAAAGCCCAATATGCTCTGTGCTCTAGCTCTACTGGCAGGTGGCATGCTTTTCCGTAGACCAACCGAAACGGTGAAGTCCCGATTGGTGTCTTATGCGCAGTGCGGTATGCCCACAGCGCGTCATCTAGGCGCTGGCTCCAATCTTTGCGCGATGGTCTCACAGTCTTCTCCAGCATGCGCTTGATCTCTCTGTTGGAGACCTCGGCCTGTCCATTTGTCTGAGGATGATAAGCAGTGGACGTCTTGTGGCGCACCCCATAATGCTTGAAAACTTGCGCCACGATCTTGTTGCAAAAGTGCGTCCCCTGGTCGCTGATGATTGCCTTAGGCACCCCGTACCTGCAAAAGATGTTAGTTTTTAGAAACTCAGCGACCGTCTTACCATCATCCTTCCGTGTGGCCTTAGCTTCGACCCATTTGGAGACATAGTCCACCGCGACCAATATGTACTCGTATCCTGCAGACGGAGGAAATGGCCCCATGAAGTCAATTCCCCATATATCAAACACTTCATCCACTAGAATTGGCGTCTGCGGCATCTCGTTGCGCGCTGATATGCCTCGTGTGCGCTGGCACCTGTTACAATTCCTGCAATAGACATATGCGTCTCTGAACAGGTGCGGCCAGTAAAATCCGCAGTCCAGGACCTTCCTGCTGGTGCGCTTGGGACCAAAGTGTCCTCCACATGCGTGCGCATGACAAAACATCAAAACAGAGTTAAATTCATGGTCAGGCACGCAGCGCCTCAATATCTGATCTGGTCCTATTCTAAGCATATAAGGATCATCCCACAGGTAATGCTTGGACTCATGTTTCAATCTCATGCACTGGGTTTTATTGAAATGCGGAGGAAACGTACCTGTGACCAGGTAATTCGCAATGTGCGCATACCATGGTACCTTACCTGTCAGCCCCATCAGATGCTCGTCAGGAAATGTCTCAGTGATCTGCCCTGGCTCCTCCTCCTTCACGATCCTGCTCAGGTGGTCCGCAACTGTGTTCTCTGTGCCCTTCTTATCCTTGATCTCCAGGTCGAATTCCTGCAGTAGGAGCACCCAGCGCATCAGGCGCGGCTTAGTTTCTTTCTTGGACATTAGGTAACGGATGGCTGCGTAGTCTGTGTATATGATGACCCTGGCGCCTAGAACATATGCACGGAACTTCTCTAGCGCAAACACAATTGCCAGAAGCTCCTTCTCCGTGGTGGTGTAGTTCCTCTGCGCAGCGTCCAGTGTGCGCGATGCATAATAGATGGCGTGCGGCTTCTTGTCCACTCGCTGCCCCAGGACTGCACCTACTGCATAATCGCTTGCGTCGCACATCAGTTCAAATGGCAGGTTCCAGTCTGGTGCGCGCATCACTGGCGCACTGGTCAGCGCTTCCTTTAGCTTATCAAATGCGGCCCTGCACTCATCAGTAAAATCGAAGCACACATCCTTTTGCAAGAGGTTAGACAGGGGTATACAAATTTTAGAGAAGTCTTTTATAAAACGCCTGTAAAATCCGGCATGTCCTAAGAATGACTTCACATCGCGCACGTTCGTGGCATAAGGTAGATTAGAAATAAGGTCTATCTTAGCTTTGTCTACCTTGATCCCCTCCTCTGAGATGATGTGTCCTAGCACTACACCATGCGTTACCATGAAATGGCATTTTTCATAATTGAGTACTAGGTTCTTAGAGATGCAGCGCTCTAAAACTTTATCTAAATTAGTTAAGCATGCATCAAAGGTACCTCCATATATAGTGAAATCATCCATGAACACTTCTATGCATATACCAATCATATCAGAGAAAATGCTCATGACAAGGCGTTGGAACGTACCTGGCGCGTTACACAGCCCAAATGACATGCGCCGAAACGCAAACGTCCCGAACGGGCAGGTGAACGTGGTCTTCTCTTGATCCTCCGCAGCTATGGGTATCTGGTTGTACCCTGAATATCCATCCAAGAAACAAAAATAGGGCTTACCTGCTAATCTGTCCAGCATCTGGTCCATAAAGGGTAGCGGGAAATGGTCCTTGCGCGATACTGCATTAAGCTTCCTGTAGTCGGCACATGCGCCATCCAGTCTGGATGCGCTTGGGAACTAGCTCGCCCTGTGCATTCTCTTCCACTGTGATTCCTCCCTTCTTAGGCACAACGTGCACTGGACTGACCCATTTGCTGTCCGAGATGGGGTAAATGACTCCTGCGTCAAGCAACTTTAGAATTTCCTTCTGCACTACCTCCATCATATTTGGGTTCAATCTGCGCTGAGCCTCCCTGGATGGTTTGGCACCATCTTCCAATAGAATTCTATGCATGCATACATCTAGGCTCACTCCACGCAGATCAGCCAGTGTCCATCCTATAGGGCGCTGGTTCCTGCGCAGCACCTGCTGTAAACGCACTTCCTGCTCCTCTTCTAATCCTTTCTTTATGATCACTGGCAGGGTGTCCTCATTTCCCAAGAAAATGTATTTGAGGTGCTCTGGAAGTTGCTTCAGTTCGACCTTGGGTGCCTGTTCAATGGAGGGCAAGATTTTATTGGCAGTGCAAATATGAACTATGTCGTGTACCTGTTTGAGTTCTGGTTCAGCACTGCTCAGCTCGTCTTCCTGCTCCTCCAACTCTGCCTGTGCCAGTGGCTCTGGTTCTATTGTTGCGCTTGCACATTGCGCATCTGAGAATAAATGGTCAATGCTGTCCATCGCGTGCACTGTGGCGTCCTCGTGTGGGTGTTGCATCCCCTTGAATATATTGAAATGGATTTCTTCGCCGTCAACCTCCATGGAGAGTGTGCCCCTCCACACGTCTATCTTCGTGTGCGCGGTCATCAGGAAAGGTCTGCCCAGTAGGATCTGCGCACTGCTGGTGCTTGATTCACCCTCCATTTCTAGCACATAAAAATATGCTGGGAACACTAGCTCTCCTACTCGCACGAGAACATCCTCTATCATGCCTGCAGGTTGTTTGCAAGACCGATCTGCTAACTGAATAGTGAGACCTGCAGGCTTTAGTGGTCCAAGGCGCAATGTCGCATATAGAGAATAAGGTAACAAATTGATGGATGCGCCTAAATCAATCATGCAATTGCTTACTGTGGTCTTACCTAAAGTGCAACGGATAGTGAACGTACCTGGGTCTCGGCACTTAGGTGGTACCTTATGTTGCACGATCGCTGAGGCCTGCGCATTTAGCATTACCTGTGCGCATTCGCCTTTCCTCCTCTTGTTTGTGCACAGCTCCTTTAAAAACTTGGCGTACCTGGGAATCTGCCGAACTGCTTCGATAAGGGGAATGTTGATTTCCACCTTGCTGAATAACTCATATAGCTCTTTGTCCAGCGCCTCCTTTCTAGCCGATGGTGCCTGCATAGGAAAAGGTGCAGGTATATTAGTACGATTCGTGCCCTTGTCGTTTATTTGTGTTATACCTGGCGCCTCGCCCTGCTGGCTTGTGGTTGGCACTTCTGGTTGCGTATCTTGCTCTGGTTGCACATTCTATTCTGCTGGATCCGGGACTTGCGCAGCTGGTTGATGAGCGGACAAATAACCTTATATTTGTCCATATTTTCCCCTTACTTCTTGTTTGTTTCCCTATTTTATAAAGTCACTTGATGTTTTCTTTGCCCATTTTAGGTTAAAAATCTATATTACATGATATGAAGTGGTGTGAAGAAAATCTGGATGAATTCTAGTCGATCGAGAGCAAAATCAAGCAAAAGGCTAGTTTGATTCGTCCATGATTGACCTATTCAGCTTCGAAGGCTCGCCGAGCACACGTTTCTTATCCGATTAAGGCGTGTCATGTCTTGTTGGAAAGCTAACTCAAAGGGCTACAACTTCATAGTTTACATCAAGACATAATTCGAAGGTTTAAGGGGTCAAAACAGGCGAGAATTCCAGCGCTACAAAGTTGATTCTCCCAAAGAGGAATTCAGGATAGGCCGAATCACTTTTGATTCGGCCAAGGAAAAGTGATTCGGCCAGTTTCCTTCCAGCACTGAGTAAATGATTCGGGCGAATCAAAATTATGGGGCTGCCCGAATCACTTGATTCGCGGAGAATTCGCCTGTAGATCAAATCTGGGCAGACTGACCTGTTTATCTTCGAAGGCTTGCCGAGCGCGCGATTCTTATCCGATTGGGACGTTCTATAGCTTGTTGGAAAGGTAATTCAAAGATCTACAACTTCCTAGTTTACTTCAAGACGTAAATAAAAGTTTTAAAGTGTCAAACAAGCGAGTTGCTAACGCAGCAGAAGTGATTCGGACACCCTGTCCGAATCAACTTACTAAGCCTTGTCCGAATCACCTGATTCGGGCAGTGAGTGTAAATGTTGGAAAAGGTATAAATAGAATGAAATGGAAGTGAAGAGAGAGAGCTTCCACATTTTCTCAACCCTAGGCGACTGGAGCTCGGAGAAGACCAAGCTTGGGTGAAGAACCAAGCTTGAGTCGAAGATTCTACATCAACTTCTCTTAAACCCTTTACCCTTTGTATTTACATTCATGTCTCATTTAGTTTTCATGTATTTGTGCACACTCATTATGAGTGAGTAGTTGTACTTGTGGTTGGGGATTAAATGGATCCCCTAGGATTGGATATGATGTAGAACACTATTGTTATTGCATTGAATGAAGGTTGGTTTGATTATATTATGCCCTAGCTATGTATTCATTGTATGCACACCAAGTGTTTGACGAAATGCTTAAGTGAGTATGCTTGGTTAGAACCCCTAAGGATGGAGCGAGAGTTGAACTTAGGATGTTTCATAGCTATTGTATGATCATAGATGGAGTGTTTGTGCGTGAGAGCGACATGCATTCTTGACATTAGGCTAAGTTTTAAGCGAATTTGAGTAACCGGCCAATAGACCGAGAGGGTGCGGTTATGGGACTCAAGTTCTACACGGTTCAATAGAGCGAGAGTTTGAGAACCATGTCCTTTGTGTATCCTCTCCACTCTAGGGAAGGAGCGAGAGTTGAACCTAGAGTGGACGATGCATTAGCCTTGCTTTTATCAACCAAATGTAGTTCATGCATGTGTTAGTGAGTTATTTCATTTTCCTCATATCTTAGGAGAGAAGTTGAATCCCTAGTCACCCTTTTTATTCATTAAGAAAAAAACCAAAAATATCATTTATCTTTAGTACTTACTAGAGGTACCTCTAAAGGAGGACAAATCCCCCCCAAATCCGTAGACTTTCAATAATAGCATTAATTAGTTGTAAATTAGTCTAAGCTTTTCTCTTGGGTTCGACCCGATGTCACTCGGTTATAAATATTGTTTGATATTTGCGTGACTAGAATAGCACTTCATTTTGCTTGCCTAAAACGCCAACGTCGCTGGTTGCGCGGGCGCCTTCGTGGTCTGCTCTGCTCCTATTGTGCGCCCAGTCCTCAGTGTTACTGCATTGACTCCTCCTTTGGGGTTCTGAATCACTTGCGAAGGCAGGTTGCCATCGCTCTTCTTTAGCTCATATACCATGATAACGATCTGTGATAGCTGCTTTTCAATGGACTCGAACCTCTTGTCATACTTCTCGTCATTCTTACGCACTGTGTTTGGTAGCTGCCCCACCATATCTTCCAAAGATCGCCTCGGTTGCTGGTTGTTATGCGCTGGTGTGTCAGTGCGGCGATGTGGTGGATTGTAGGGCGCAGCGTGTTGCGTCTGCTGTGGTGCGCGCTGGTCTGTGGACTGCCACTGGAAATTGTTTTCCTCCTTCCATCTGAATCCATTTGCTGCCAGTCCAAAGCGCGGCTGATTCTGTCTTTGTGGTCCTCTGTTATCCCATCCTCCAAGAGCATTGACATCTCCAGATTCCTCGAAAAGTGTGGGACATTCATCAGTTTTGTGCTCGGTGGACCTGCAGAATTCACATACCTTTGGCGCAACTGGTTGTGCGCTTTGCGCACTCATCAACTTCTGCAGCATGGCCTTCATTTCCTTGATCTCGGCGCTTGTTTCTACCTGATGCACAGAACGAGTACGACTATTTTCAAGTGTTAGCTGATGTCTTACCTGCCCAGCAGAGTCTTCTATCAGCTGCGACGCGTCTTCTGGATAAATGTTGCAAATGTCGCCTCCTGCGCATGCGTTCAATAACCTCAGCTCCATGGGCAGCAATCCATTCAGGAAGTTCTCTATCAGCACATTTTGGGGCAGGCCATGATTGTAGCAGTTGGCCTCTAGCTCCCTGAAACACTCGTAATACTCTGACAGTGACTCTCCTGTGCTCTGCCTTGGCGCGGCCAGTTCCCGCCTGAGTAGCGCGATCTTTGCTGCGGGATAGAATTTGTCCAGGAACTTCTTCTGCAGCTGCTCCCATGTGTGAATTGATCCTGCTGGTAAGTTCATCAACCAATGTCTGGCTGTGTCATACAGTGAAAATGGGAATGCCTTCATCTTCAGCGCCTCATCGCTCTCCCCTTCTGTCTTCATGTTCTCGCATATGACTAGGAACTCTCGCACATGTTTGACTGGATTTTCGTTGTTCATCCCGTGGAACTTGGGCATGTGATGGATGAGCGAGCTCCTTAGTTCAAAATGTCCGTCTGGCGGAAGCACAATGCACCATGGCTGGTTAACTGTGATTGGGGCTGACATCTCACGCACTGTTCTGCGTCGCGCAGCTTGTCGCGCGGGTGGCGCATTATACAATTCAGCGGCCATCCTTGCTTCAACCTGGCGCTGCACTTCCTCTCTGAACAGGGCTGCGCGGTTATGTGCCCTTGCTTCCTCTGGGGTTCTGTCCCCTAAGTTGTCTCCAACGACACTGTTATCCTCCATGACCTGTTCTAAATCTCAAAGAAGACGAAATTAAAAGATAACTAATGCTGCTGCGTCTGTCAGTGCAACTAGAATCTGCGCAGCGCAACTGTTTCAAGGTTGCGCAGGCTAATGGTGATTGCGCGCTGTCAGAAACAACAACGAGAAAATAAAACAAACTGAAATAACTAGTTACTAAAAAGGAAAAACGTAAACTAGCTAGAACTTAGCTGTGTTGCGCCAAAATTTGATCGCGCGTCGTTGTGCGCGTCAAATTAATTCCTTCCTCTTCCACTAGTACAGCGGTTAAGTAAGGGTCGATCTCCACAGGGAGCAAGCAGTTCAGTTTTAGCCAGTAACCTACACTTAGGAAATTGGGGGGTGAGTGATTGGTTTGCGCGATGCGCGAGTAAACAGTCGTAAACGCAGGAATTGCACTAGACGTGCGCAGGCAGTAGAGATTAAGTACTATGACTATGAGAAGTATCGGCGCAGACAATCCTCTATGAGTGCATTCCTTATCATCGACTCTAAATGTCTATAGTTTGGTTTGCTAATGTTAGTGTCCAATCAAGGCTTCCTAACATGTGCGCATGTTCCGATCAAAGTTCATGTGCTATTAATTCTTACACTAGACTAAACAACTACGAATCCGATCAAGGTAGTAATTGCCTATCCAAGCGCGTTACTCCTAGTTGGCACCGTCAGGCTATTCAACTAGTTTAACAAACAACAACAAGCAACAAGAGTAAGATTGCGGTTCAAGGCTTCCCCTACTCATGTAACAAGCTGCCAGTAATGTGCACAGAATTAATATAAGCAAGCAAGCTATGCATTAGGCGCAAGTCTCAAAGGAAATACTCATAGATTCATGTCCAACCGATACTAAGCGTTTAGCTAGACACGCTAGTGATAAACATCACAGAAACAGTAAATAATAATTAGAGTGTCCAAGAAAACAATAGCAAACAGTGCGTGCAGGTTGTAGTCTTGGCTGGCGCAGTCGGCTGGCGCAGATCCTCTCAACAAGCTCGTGTGTTTTCCAGTCCTGCTGCATAGTGCCTCCTGGGTGTACGAATTGTGAATCCTGATTATTGTTTTTTCAACCTTAGCCTCCTTCTCCTCCTTATATACTGCTCAGAGGCTCATCCTTGGCAACTTCCAAATTTGGTCGTGTCAGGATTTGGAAACACCACCATCTGCGCCTGGCGCATGGCATCAGCTTAGCGCAATCGGTTAGCGCACCGTGGTCGACTCTGCCAATTCTTCTGTTTGCGCCGCTAGCTCCGCAGGCTGTGTGATGCGCGTCCTAAACGCTGCCTGTTAGCGCATATCCGACTTAGGCCATTGTTTTGCCCTGAAATACAAAAACACTGGAAACTAGTAATCTTGTACACAAAATAATGCAAACAAGCACAGGGTTATGATCTAAATAATGTGTATAAATAGGCTCTATCAGCGCCTGTCAGTCAGAACAGAAGTGAACAAGTTGTAGCTCCAGAAGATGCTACAGCAAGTGCTGAAGCCGAAAATCAAGATGAACAATTAGAAAGCCTGTCTGAAGATCTGAATAATGAGGCTCCTGATCCACCATCAAGGCATCCGAAGAAGATTCAGAAGAATCATCCCCTGACCAATGTGATTGGAGATCCGGCAGAAAGAAGAAGAACCAGAAGCCATGCTTATCTCAATACTGCTTTCTGTCCAGTGTGGAACCTAAGAGCTTCAAGGAAGCCATGAGTGATGAATTCTGAATGATAGCGATGCAGGAAGAACTTGCAGAGTTCGAAAGACATGATGTTTAGGACCTGGTGGACAGACCCAATGGAGTGAATATTATAGGCACCAAGTGGATCTTCAAAAACAAAACTGATGAAAAGGGAAACATCACAAGAAATAAAGCCAGACTGGTTGCTCAAGGATACTCTCAGATTGAGGGCCTAGATTTCGAAGAAACGTTTGCTCCAGTTTCTCGTCTGGAGGCCATCAGACTCCTTCTAGCTATGTCTTGTTTCCTAGGATTTAAACTGTATCAAATGGATGTCAAAAGTGCGTTCCTGAACGGAGACCTCTCTGAAGAAGTATATGTTTCTCAGCCAAAAGGCTTTGAAGATCCTCATCACCCAGAGCATGTATACAAGTTGAAGAAAGCCCTATACGGACTTAAACATGCTCCTCGGGCATGGTATGAGAGGCTGACAGTATTTCTGGAAAAACATGGCTACAAACGAGGGGGAGCTGACAAAACTCTATTTGTAAAAAGAACCAAGTCAGATGTGATCATTACACAAATTTATGTGGATGACATTGTCTTCGGATCGAAGTCTCAGCACCTGGTGAAGCAGTTTGTGGACCACATGCAGTAGGAATTCCAAGTGAGCATGGTCGGAGAACTGTCCTATTTCCTTGGTCTGGAGATTATCCAAAGAAGATGGCATCTTTATTGCACAAAGCAAATACAGCAAGAATCTTGTGCAGAAATTTCAGCTAGATAAGGCCAGTCACAAACGAACCCCTGCTGCCACTCATGTCAAAGCCATCAAAGATGAACATGGAGTGGAAGTGAGTCAGACAATCTACAGAAGCATGATTGGGAGCTTACTGTACCTGACTGCCAGCAGCCCCGACATTTCCTTTGCAGTAGGAGTCTGTGCCAGATTTCAAGCCTGTCCCAAAGATAGTCACTTGCAGTTGGTCAAGCGAATCATTCGGTATGTTGGAGGAACTGTGAACTATGGCTTATGGTATACTAAGGACACAAATGCTAATCTGATGGGATACAGTGGTGCGGACTGGGCAGGATGCTCAGAGGACAGGAAGAGCACTTCTGGAGGATGCTTCTTCCTAGGAAATAACCTGGTGTCCTGGTTTAGCAAAAAGCAAAACAGCATTTCATTATCCACAGCCGAGGCTGAATACATAGCTATCGGGAGCTGCTGTGCTCAAATGTTGTGGATGAAGCAAATGCTGAGTGAGTATGGTCTTTATCAAGTTGAAATGACTCTCTACTATGACAACATGAGCGCCATCAGCATCTCTAAGAACCCGGTTCAGCATAGCAGAACCAAGCACATTGACATTCGTCATCACTTCATCCGTGATCTAGTGGAAAAGGATATCATTGCGCTACAGCATGTGGTGTAGGCCAAACAGCTTGCTGATATCTTCACAAAAGCTCTGGATGCAGTTCGGTTCGAAGACCTGAGAGCCTCTCTGGGGCTCTGTGTTTTGCCTCCCTAAGGCAGCCAGGAGCACCCCCTTGTCATTTTTTTCAAAAAGGGGGAGGAGAAGAAGGAGAAGAAGAAGGGGGAGGTTACTGAGGAAAAAAAAAATCTCTGCATTGCAATACGTCCTAGGGTTTTGTCAAAATACCAAGGGGGAGATTGATGATGCAGTATGGCAGTGTTTGACAAAACCAGCACAAGTGAACAAGGAGCAGCTACAGCAGGGGATGCTATAGCAGGAGCTTGTTCAAGTGGCTGCAGCATCTGTTCGAGTAGCAGCAGCAACCTGGGCTTTTGGCTAGAAGGCCTGGCAGCCCTGCGGAGAGCATCCGAAGAATTTCTAAGTTGCTGCCAAGAATATTCCAGTGGGGAATTCCTAGCTAGAGAAGGAGATTTGTTTTGGAGATCAAATCAAATCTAATCTCCAAAAAATTAGGAGATAATTGTTTTCTTTGGGACATTGCTAAATTCGGTTCTGGATTGAAGCTGGTGTTGTTTTTAAGGAAGAAAAGGACAGAGCAGTTAGGTTGATTGAAGCTGAGGGATATACGACTGCGTACGCAGAATTCAGAGAGAGTAATTTTGGTGTGCGACGGACGAGTTCTTCGATCATCACCCGGAAGCAGAGCGTGAGCATAGAGCTGTGGTGACAGAAGCAGAAGGAGATCAGGACTTGCGTAGTCTGATCCGAGCTTGATCTGGAAGCCAATTCAGAGCAGTGGTGCTTGTTGGTTGATCAAGGAAGGCCGCGGATGAACTGACGGGTGTGTGGCTCGGTCGAGTGTCTAGGCGGCAGTGCTTGCTAGTGGCAGGTGGTCACCGAGTAAGGGGGATTATTCCATAGTGTGCAGCGCTCGTGGAATCGTTCGATCGGCTCGGCAGAAGGCTTTGCAGCGACGCGGAAAATTGTGCATCAGCTGTGTGCTACAGCAACCCTGCAGCGTTGAGTGTAGTTTAGAATAGGCTAAGTTTCGAGGAGACAGTAGCTATTCTAGATTGACATTTGTAGAGGGTGTGCAGACACAAGTCAGAGCCTGTTCTGATTGTGTCCAGTGATCCACACAAGGTTGAGTAGCATAGGTTGCGTGGAGTTGTAACCGAGTGTACTTGGAGACCTCTGTGATTAGTGGATTGAGGACTGGAAAATAGTCCTCCCCAGACGTAGGCAGTTGGCCGAACTGGGTGAACAAACTTCTGCCTTGTTCATTGTTTGCTGAGACAATTTCCGAGTGAACAAGAGTGCGCTGCAGCAACTGCTTGTTCACAAATCTGTTTGTCAAGAGACGCTGCAAATTTCAGAAGTCAACAAGAAGTGGTGCAAGAAAATGCTACAGCAGATACTAAAGTAGAAAGTCCCAATCAACAAACAGACAACTCAGTGACTGGGCCAGATAACAGAGAACCTCTCCCATCATTGAGACAACCTCCAAAGAAGATATAGAGAAATCATCCACTGGACAATGTAATTGGAAATCCTACAGAAGGGAGAAGAACCAGAAGCTCATCTCTCTTCAGCTCCAATGACTCGATCTGCAATTCCTGCTTCATATCTCTCACAGAGCCAAGGAACATCAAACAAACAATGAGTGATGAATACTGGTTGCTGGCTATGCAGGAAGAGCTGGCAGAGTTCGAAGGACATGATGTGTGGGACCTTGTGCCCAGACCTGAAGGGACAAACATCATAGGGACCAAGTGTATTTTCAAAAACAAGTCAGATGAAAAAGGAAACATTACAAGGAACAAGGTCAAACTCGTTGCTCAAGGGTACAATCAGATTGAGGGAGTGGATTTTGAAGAAACATTTGCACCTGTAGCTCGATTGGAAGCCATTAGACTCCTGCTGGCTTTGTCGTGTCATCTTGTCTTCAAACTCTACCAAATGGATGTCAAGAGTGCCTTCTTAAATGGGGATCTGTCAGAAGAAGTATATTTGGCTCAGCCAAAGGGATTTGAAGACCCTCATTATCCCCATCATGTTTACAAGCTGAAGAAAGCCCTGTACGGGCTTAAGCAAGCTCCAAGAGCCTGGTATGAAAGATTAACCATCTACCTGGAGAAACATGGCTATGAACGAGGAGGAACCGACAAAACTCCCTTTCTAAAAAGAACTAAGTCAGATCTCGTCATTGCTTAAATTTATGTGGATGACATTGTGTTTGGCTTCAGGTCACAATAGTTGGTGAAGCAGCTTGTGGAGTAGATGAAGCAAGAATTCAAAATGAGCATGGTGGGTGAGCTGTCCTATTTTCTGGGTCTTGAAGTAGCTCAGAAAGATGAAGGGATATTCATATCAAAGATCAAATATAGCATGAATCTGGTGAAGAAGTTTCAACTTGATAAAGCCAGCCACAAACGCACTCCTGCGGCAACTCACATCAAGGTTGGCAAAGACGTAGCTGGGGTTGAAGTAAATCAGTCCACCTACCGAAGTATGAAGTGTTTCCCCCAGAACTCTGAAGTGTTTCCCCTGAACTCTGTGTCATGCCCTCCTGAACTCTGAAGTGTTTCCCCCTTGTCCATTTGTGTCAAAAAGGAGGAGAAGTAAATGATGAATAGATGAACTGAACTCTTAGATGTTTTTTTTTTGCCCTGCGTGGTTTAATTGAGGCCGAGTGTGGCCACATCTTACTCTTACTTTGAAGCTGTTCTTAAGTAGTTTTATATTTGTTCTTTGTAGAAGACTTCATCTGTGGCTAAGGGTTTTGTCAAAATGCCAAGGGGGAGATTGATGATGCAGCATGGCAGTGTTTGACAAAACCAGCACAAGTGAACAAGCGGCTGCTATAGCAGGAGCTGGTTCAGGAAGCTGTAGCATCTGGTCTACAGCAGTTATTCGGATCTTCAGAAAAAGGGCTTGGCAGTTCATCAACGAGCATCAAGGGAGTTTCTAAATATTCAACAGAGAATATTCCAGTGGAGATTCCCAGATGAAGAAGAAGATTTGTTTGTAGAAGATTAAATTTGCCAATCAAATCTGATCTCCTACAAATTAGAAGATATTGCTCTTTAGAGGAAATTGCTAAAAATGTGAATGATAGAACTGGATGTTCCTCTTTAAATGTGGCTCTTCAGAGAGTTGAAGGTGATCGAAGTGAAGAGAGCAAACACGGAATACCGAGAGAGTAGGTTTGGTGTGCGAGAAGATCTTTGATCATCACCAGAGCAGAGCGTGAGCACAGAGCTGAGGTGACTGAAGTAGAGATTGGCCAGGACTTGCATAGTCTGATCTAAGCTTGATCTGGAAGCCAATTCAGAGCAGCAAGTGCTTGTTGGTTGATCAAGGGAAGCCGCGGAAGAACTGACGAGTGGGCGACTTGGTCAAGTGTCTGGACGGCTGTTCTCGCTAAGGAGGTCACTGAGTGAGGGGGAGTATTCCAGAGTGTGCAGCGCTTGTGGAATTGTTCGATCGGCTCAGCGGAAGGCTTTGGAGCGACGAGGACAGATAGTGCATCAGCTGTGTGCTACAGCAGATGCTATAGCAAATCTGCAGCGATTGGGTATTAATTTGAATAGGCTGCGTTCGTGGAGACAGTAGCTATTCTAGATTGATATCAGTGTAGGTTGTGTAGACACAAGTCAGAGCCTGTTCTGATTGTGATCAAGGTTCCACTTAAGGTTAAGTAGCATAGGTTGCGTGGAGATTGTAACCGAGTGTACTTTGAGGCCTTCGAGATTAGTGGATTGAGGACTGGAGTACAGTCCTTCCCAGACTAGGCAGTTGGCCGAACTGGGTGAACAAATCAGTGTTCGTTGACGTGGCTTGTTGCATCAGATTCTAGTGAACAAGCGTGTGCTGTAGCAACTGCTTGTTCACAATCTGCATCTCAGAGGTGCTGAGAATTTCACAAAGCATTACCTTCCCTTCTCTTATCTATGAGGCGATCACCCGACAACTACTAGAGTTGGTAAGGCCATCAGAAGGGCTTCCTGAGGCTCCCCAAAGATTTGTGGTTGATCATAAAATATTCAAGCGAAGCCCCACAGTTGATGTGACAGAGGGAGAGCCAGTATTAGAAACTGTCTCAGGAGATCTTGAATTTGCTGCAGCAGATTCTTCTGCTCAGCTTGACACTCTGAGGGATGCAATGAAACTGAGAGTCATCAGATTTTTGGAGTCAGAGCTGGAGCACCTGACGGCTGAGGCAAAGGAAAATACAGCACGGCGAGATCAACTAAGAAGCCTCCTGAGAGATTTGAAGTTCCCAACGTCGGGAAGCTCTCCTCCTGCAGTTTGAAGACCCCTGTCATTTGTGACAAAAAGGAGGAGAACAGATTTGTAATGAACTGAACTGTCACATTCTTCGAGAAGGCTGATAGTGAATGGCCTTTCAGTAGAACCTCTTATGATAAGTAGCTATAGCCTAATAGAGTAGGTAGATATATGAAAGGTTTTGTCAGTCTGAGTAGTTTTGTCAAAAATGCCAAGGGGGACATTATTAAGGATATAACTGAAATTTGCAGTGTCTCAGTTCGACAGATTCGTGAACAAGCAGTTGCTGCAGCACACTCTTGTTCACTCGGAAATTGTCTCAGCAAACAATGAACAAGACAAAGTTTGTTCACCCAGTTCGGCCAACTGCCTACGTCTGGGGAGGACTATTCTCCAGTCCTCAATCCACTCAAACCAAAGGTCTCCAAGTACACTCGGTTACAACTCAGGCAACCTATGCTACTCAACCTTGTGTGGATCAATCGGCACAATCAGAACAAGCTCTGATTTGTGTCTGCACACCCTCTAAAATATGTCAATCTAGAATAGCTACAGTCTTCTCAAAGAACTCAGCCTATTCTAAACTACACCTACTCAGCAGGGTTGCTGTAGAAACTGCTGTAACACACAGCTGAAGCACAATTGTCCGCGTTGCTCCAAAGCCTTCTGCCGAGCTGTTCGAACGATTCCACGAGCGCTGCGCACTCTGGAATACTCCCCCTCACTCAGTGACCACCTGCCACTAGTGAGTACTGCCGCTTAGACACTCGACCAAGCCACACACCCGTCAGTTCTTCCGCGGCTGTCCTTGATCAACCAACAAGCTCCGCAGCTCTGAATTGGCTTCCAGATCAAGCTTGAATCAGACTCTGCAAGTCCTGATTCCCTTCTGCTACAATCACCACAGCTCTGCGCTCACGCTCTGCTCTCGGGTGATGATCGAAGAATTCGTCCGTCGCACACCAAAGATTGCTCTCTTTAAAATCTGTGTATGCACTCGTGTATCCCTCAGCTTCGATCAACACTTCTGCTCTAAACCCCTTCTGCTTAAATAGCAGCACCAGCTTTAAGCAATGTCCAGGTTTAGGCAATGTCCCAAAAGGAACAATTATCTCCTAAAATCTAGGAGATTAGATTTGATATTTATCTTCAATGCAAATCTCCTTCTCTGACTAGTAAACCTCACTGGAATATACTCCACAACATATTAGAAATTCTTCAGATGCTCTCCGTAGAGTTTCCAGCCCTTCAAGACACTCCCAGGTTGCTGCTGCTTCTCAGACAGATGATGCAGCCAGTTGAACAAGCTCCTGCTGTAGCATCCCCTGCTGCAGCTGCTGCTAGTTTACTTGTGCTGCAGCAGCTCCTTGTTCACTTGTGCTGGTGTTGTTTGCTGCTGCTGGAATTTCCTAAATGCATTAGGAAACAATCCCATCAATTTTAAGGAAGATCCTCCAAGATCTCTACAAGATCATATCTTCTAATTTATAGGAGTTTTGATTTTCCAATCAAATCTTCACTCAACAAATCTGCCCTTGTTCTTGAGAGACACTCCAGAAATATTCTCCTGAATATTCATCTCTTTCCGGAAGCCCTTCGCAATCTCCGAGAAAGCTTTGAATTTCTGCTACAGCATTTTAGCTCCAGCATCTGCTGTAGCACATGCTGTCTGAAAGTGTGCTCTGGATTTCTGCTACAGGGACTGCTATAGCACATACTCTGAAGAAGTGCAATACTTCTGCTGTAGCTCCAGGCACCAGCGTCTGCTGCAGCACTTGCAGCTTTTCTGCCTTGTGTACATGCACTGGATTTCTGAAGGAGAGCTGATCTTCTGCTACTGAAATTCTGCTCCAAAGATTGCTATAGCACTTGCTTACTCCACTTGAGCACTCAGATAGTCACTCTGCCCAGATTGCACAAGCTGATGGCTTCATGATCTCTTCCAGATTTTAGAGCGCCCCAAGGCAACATTAGGTGGCGCTCCTGGTGAAGACATTAAGCTCAGGCGCCACTTAATGTCTTCATCTGGAGCGCGACTTAATGTCTTCATCTGGAGCGCGACTTACTGAGTTTGCTCACTCTGGAATGCTCTTCATCAGCTGTTTTCTTTCCATACTTGCTGTAGCAGGCTCTAGTGTACTTTGTAGGAGTTTGTCAATGATGCCACATACCTTAACAATAACATTTGTGACAAAGAGGAAGAAGCCGAGTGGAAGAAGAGGTTACAACAACCTCTAGTACTTGGAGCTGGTACTTGCAAATACAGACTGACAAAACAAAAGAGGCAGAAGAAGCTATAGCATCCTGTGGCGATTGAAGTTGGTACAGATGATCAGAAGGGATCAAGACAAGACCCAGAAGAGGCTATAGCATCCCCTGGTGATTCACTGCTAACGCATCAAGAAAGTTTCTTTATAGCCGATCAATCTGGAGGAGCTCGGAGGAGGTCCGGGTGAATGCTCCCTGCGTAGCAACGGTTAGAGCGGAGTCCCATCTGATCAGAGTCCTTTGACAAGAGGCTCGGATGAAGGCAAGTAAGATTTGTTTATAAATTGTGTTTTAGGAAAGAAGATCGGAGCATATTCTAGGAATCCTGGGAGAGGATTCGAATCTCAACAAACTTCCAGGAATCTAGTGGAGAATTCAAAAGATAGCATTATTCGTTGGAAGAAGTTGCTGAGGTGCTGAAGCAAAATATGCAAGCAGAGACCGAAGCAAAAGACAACACGCAAGAACAGAAGAAAACACACACACACTGAGCAGAGATCAAAGTTCACGGAAGCAGTGCTGGAGCGATAGTTGTGTGTTGAGATGAGGAGCGATCAGGACTAGTGTAGCCTGATCCTATATTGATTCGAGGGAGTCAACGGAATGGAACCTCATTGATGGTCAAATGGTTGATAGGCACGGAGTGTAGCTTGCGCGGACTGGTCCAGCAGGCTCCTTGATAGTGGCGGGAGATCACTGATCGAGGGGGAGCTTTGTAGAGTGTCCGACTACTCAGCAAAGAGTGCTTAGAAGAAGTTGCTGCAGCAACATCTGGGTACACTTTGTAATAGGATAGGCTGAGAGTTATAGGACTGCTAGCTATCTATTATGTTGAGGATATGACATCCTTGGCAAAACTTATCAAAGAGAATGCTGAAGCACTCCTTGAAGATCGGTGGCTGGAGCAATCTGAAGACTGACAAAACAACAACAACAAAGATTCAGAGTATGCCTCAATAATCCTTGAAGATCTGAAGCCTCAGGAGACGCCAGCACGTGCACAAAAAGATAAAGATCCAAAGGGTTCAAATTTGGCAATGGAATCTTCAACATCTTGCTAGAATCTATGAGCAAAATTCTTATATTAATGCTTGGCGCTTTTGGGGGGGTGCGAGTGCTAAAAGAGGAGTATATAGGGCAGCAGCACTATACAGAATCACAGAGAGAAAACATTGAGCGCAAGAGAAGAACACACGGAGAGATTAACTCACGGTAGCAGGGTTTTTATACACTGAGTTAAAGGCTTGTGTTGCGCAGAGGAATCAGAACTCGTGGAGTTTGATTCTAGACTGGTTCCGAGTTCAACTGGAGCGCTGCTCGTTGGTGGAAAAATTAGTATCTTAGTGATCAGCTGCGGACAGGCAGAGACGCGGGCTGAGAAGCAGTGATTGAGGCTACTCAATATCGGCAGAGTGTGTCATTGATTGAGGGGGAGCTGAGGCTGACTTTGAATAACTCAGAGGGTCCGACTACTTGGCAGAAGACCTTGGAGTGTCGTAGACTAAAGATATAGCAACTCTGGTGAAGAGTGTGCTTAAGCATTCAGTGAGCTATACACTGTAATAGAATAGGTTGAGTATGAGAGGTAGAACTGTAGCTATTTGTTACTGAGAGTGTGTAGGCTGTACAAAGAGACTCTGTATGATCAAAATGCTTGATAGTCTAGGAGATTACACTAAGCTTTAGATTTCGGCTAGGTGAGAAGTAGAGGTGTGAGTCCTTGTACTTCGAAAAGTGATAGTGAAATCTTGAGGATTAGAGCGTCCTCCCCAGATGTAGGAAAGTTGCCGAACTGGGTGAACAAATGTTCTGTGTCTTTCTTATTCTTCAGTAGAGTAGTTCCGCAAAAAGATACATAGTGTGCTTAGGCAGAAGTTGTATCTCCGCATCAACAATGCAGCAGAAATTTCAATTGGTATCAGAGCCCTTCGCTCGACATACAGAGCGTGATCATGGAAACCGTTGCTTTCATCAATGGCACATAGTCAAAAGTAAAACAAGCCACGTAAAGCATGTATCACCGAGGAATATCTTGCTCAACATTATAGACAAATGATTGGCAAATGTCTGAAAGTGGTGAAGGTAAATGAAGGGCTGATTGCCAGAGTTAAATGACGACAAAAAGAAATTAATGAGTGATATCTCAAGGTTGAAAGAACAGGTTAGTCAATAAGAAAGAGAATACGACAAAGCAGTGAATGAAGTGCTCATGCTCCAGACGACGACAAAGTGGATCTAGACAGGAACAAAGCTGTAAAGCATTCAGACACTAAGTAAACAAGAAAAAAAATGGTGTTGAAGCAAAAGTCTAGAAGGAAAAGCAAGAAGATGCTTCAGTAAACTGTTCAGCATTCATCCAGAACTCGGCAACACAAACGATGCTTCTATCTTTGCAATCAATCTGGCCACATCCAACGGGACTGTCCCTCACTTAGCAAAAACTAGGAATCAAGAATGGACCATATCAGTCAATTATGCTTCAACTCAACAAAATCCTCAAAGAAAGGAAACTGGTACTTCAACAGCGGATCTTCCGGACAACATGACAGGAAACAGATCCTATCTCACCAATATTCAACCATGCAGAAACCAAGAAATAACCTTTGGAAATGGGTTGAAAGGGAGAGTCCTTGGGAAGGGAACTCTGAAAATCCACGAACTACCAAATCTCAAAAATGTGTTGCTCGAAGAATGACTTAAAGCTAATCTCATCAGCATAAGTCAACTATGTGACGGTACTCATTTTGTAAATTTCTCACAAAACTTATGTCAAGTGTTTGATGCAGAGGGAAGGTGCATTATGAAGGGTGCAAGGTCAGCCAACAACTGTTATTTACTAAAGAATGCTGGACAGGAAGCAATCTCTGCATCATCCTGCTTGCTGACCAAAACTGAAGAAATAAATTTGTGGCATCAAAGACTTGGACATCTCAATCTGAGGACTTTAAAAAGACTTGCAACTGATCAACCAGTACGTGGTATACCCGAGATCAAGGGATAGATAAACATAGTGTGTGGAGAATGCCAGATTGGAAAACAGACAAGGGTTCCTCATCCAAAAGTCACTACAATAAGCTCCACCAGACCGCTTCGGTTACTGCATATGGATTTTATGGGACTAATGGAGGTAGAAAGTTGTGGAAGAAAAAGGTACCCTTTTGTATGTGTGGACAATTACTATTGCTACTCATGTATATAATTTTTACGTGAAAAGGCAGAAACTGTGAAAGTGGTAATGGCCTTACTAACACGGCTAGAGTATAAAAAGGTTGACAGTAGATGGCCCGAGTTGAGAACGAAGCCATGAATGAATTCTGCAGGAACCAAGGGATCACCCATCAATACTCATCACCCATTACTCCACAGCAAAATGGAACAGTGGAACGAAAGAACAGAACTATACAAGAGATGGCCCTAGTTATGATCCATGCAAGAAAAGTTCCCCTAAAGTTTTGGGCAGAAGCTATGAACACATCATGTTATATCATTAACCGAGTGTCTATCAGAAGGGGTACGGACAAAACTTGATATGAATTATGGAAGGAGAAGAAACCCACTGTGAAGTACTTCCATATTTTTGGAAGTGATAGAAACCATGAGTACATGACAAAACATGATCCAAAAAGTGACCCGGGGATATTTCTGGGATACTCTACAAACAGTAGAGTATATTGAGTCCTCAACAGCATAACTTGAACTGTGATTGAATCCATCAACGTTGTTGTGAATAATCTAGGAGAGGAGTGCAAACACTCTGAGGATAAAGAAGATTCTAACTCTGAAGACCAACATCAGTCTCAAATCAGAAGAACAGCTGAACAAGAAGCACCAGAGAATGCTTTAGCAGAACCTGATGATTCCCAGACTTTAGACGAGGAGTCTAGATCAGTTGCTGATACATGAGTTGAGAACCCACCGACTACACCAAGTACTGCTAGACTTCCCCGTAGAAAAGTCCAAAAAGATCATCCAACCGCATACATCATTGGCAGTCTGACCGAAGGAAGACGAACTCGAGGTACTTCCAACATTAATCTTTGTGATATGATTAAAAACTCTTGTTTCCTATCCAGCATTGACTAAGAATATCAAAGAAGCCCTGGGAGATGAACACTGGATAGCGGCCATGCAGGAAGAACTCGGTGAGTTCAAAAGAAACAAGGTATGGGATCTAATTACTCGGCCAGATAATGTGAATGTTATTGGGACCAATGGATTTATAAAAACAAGTCTGATGAGAAGGGCAATATTACAAGAAACAAGGCCAGATTAGTAGCCCAAGGTTATACATAGATAAATCACGCTCATGATAATGTAAGATCCCTGATCGATAGATTCTCCCCCTAAAATCCATAAAGGCTGGTAGATAAAAGACATAACCCTCGTATTTTGATGAGACCTTTCCTCATGTTGCTCGCATGGAAGCAATCAAACTTCTTCTGGTGCTTGCCTGTTTCCTGAAGTTCAAGCTATGGAAAGTGACAAGGCCGTTGCACAGGCCATTACTAAAGATTTTGGTGATGAGATGAGTTCTGAGTATGGACATGTATGGGTCAGGGGGAGCCTGATCAAGATTACTCTAAAGGCTATTAATGATTTTATGGCATAGAAGTTGAGGAGGTTGTTGAAGTTAATGTTGAGGAGAATGCTGACTTGGATGCAGTAGCAAGGAAGCTGGTAATACCTGACCCCTCATTCTATGAAGTACTTTATTTCTTTCAGTTGTTGGAACATTTAAACTTGTATCCCCTTGCTGAGTTCATGGAAAATAGGGGGAGAATATTTGGGGAAGTAGTTCTAACTTGAACAACTAACTTTGTAAATTGCCAAAAACTGACAAGGGGTTGATTGTTAGTCCCTTCATTATATATGACATGTTTTCGTGCAAAGAGTTGTTCAAGTAAGTTAGAAATATGCGTAGAATAGTTAGATATTAAAACTACAAGAAGTCAGGAGATGCTACGCAAGATGTTAGAGTAAGTGCTGAAGTACGTGCTGGCTGTGAACCGAAGGAGTATATCCGCAGATTCCGAGAATCAAGGATGCAGAGTATATCCGCGAGATCACTAGTGTCTTGGCTGGATAAAGACCCAGAATATCTTCACTATTCAGGAGAATGAAGCTGTTGTGATAAGCCATAGAGAGGGATCTCTACACTGAGGGGAGCTTGATCGCGCGTCGTTGTACGCGTCAAATTAATCCTTCCTTCTCCACTTAGTACAGCGGTTAAGTCAGGGTCGATTCCACAAGGAGCAAGAAGACTCGTTCTAACTAGTAACTTACAACTTACAAAAATTGGGTTGTGAGTGATTGGGTTGCGCAGGTGCGTGAATAACAGTATTGGAAGCAGAATTTGTACTAGACGTGCGCAGGCAGTAGAGATTAAGTACTATGACTATGAAAAGTATCGGTGCAGACAATCCTCTATGAAAGTATTCCTTATCATCGACTCTAAACGCCTATAGTTCGATTTACTGAAGTTAGTGTCCGATCAAGGCTTCCTAACATGTGCGCATGTTCCGATCAAAGTTCATGAGCTATTAATTCTTGAAACTAGTCTAAGCAGCTACGAATCCTGTCACAGTAGCAACTGATTATCCTAGCGCGTTACTCCTAGTTGTCACCGTCAAGCTACCAACTAGTTTAACATATAACAAACAAGTAGCAAGAGTAAGATTACGGTTCAAGGCTTCCCCTACTCATGCAACTAGCTGTCAACCGTGTGCACAGAATTACTACAAGCAAACAAACTATGCAGTAAGCACAAGTCTCAAAGGAAATACTCATAGAATCATGCCCAACCGATACAAAGCGTTTAGCTAGACATGCTAGTAGTAAACATTATGGAAATAGTAAATAACAACTAAAGTATCCAAGAAAACAGTAACAAACAGGTGCGTGCAGGTTGCAGTGTCTCAGCTCGCGCAGTCGGCTAGCGCAAATCCTCTCAGCAGCTCGTGTGTTTTTCAGTTCTGCCTCTTTCTCTTCTATCTCTGTGTGTGTCTTGATGCTTGATGATGTCTCAAACCCTAGCCTTCCTCTCTTTATATACTGCTCATGAGGCTCAATCTTGGCAGCTTCCAAATCCTATGGTGTTCAAGATTTGGAAACACCACTATCTTGCGCATGGCGCACTGTGCACATTGGTTAGCGCAGTCGGTCTGCGCACCGCAGTCTGAATCTATCCTGTTTGCGCTGCTAGCTCCGCAGGCTGTGTGTTGCGCTCCTTAAACGCTTCCTATTAGCGCGTATCCGACTTAGGCCCTTGTTTTGTCCTGGAATACAAAAACACCGGAAATCAGTAATCTTGTACACAAAATGATGCAAACAAGCACAGTGTTAAGATCTAAATAGCGCGTATAAATAGGCTCTATCAAACCCCCCACACTTGCCCTTGTTCGTCCCGAACAAGCACTCAAGCACGAATACAATTACCTCTCTGGAGTCTAGCGCACAGTCTTGCACTCTGGCGCGATCTGCACTACCGTTCACCTTGCGCTGCTCTATCACCTGCGCGCTTCTGCCTTCAACAGTTTAATATAACAATTTCGAAATTCGTTACCTCTCAGCTGGGATGGAGATTATTTCGGATGGCTGGGAGATAGCTCTTCATAGGCTCGGGGTTGTCAGCCTTTACTTCAAGGACGGGTATATGGTTAATAGCGCAAGCTTCTTCCGGTGCGTGATTCTTCCGCGCACTTCCTGGGAACTCGAGCCTTCTTGATTATTTTCTTGTGAACTTGCGCACGCTGGTACGGAGTTGTGCGCATGCTGATTTTTTAGCGCAAATCATCTGCTGGTGTTTTTTTTTCTTTTTGTACAGCTTAATCTACGGTTCCTATGTTCCCAGAACGGTTCCAGTCTCGGCCTCCGGATAGCAGCTATGGAACAACGCTCCGCTCTCCCTCCTCAGTCTATTTGCGCAGGTCAGCGCACACGTTTAAACCCGCGCCCGCTTTCCCTAGCCTGACTTCAAGAGGAAAGGTGGCCTGTTTTCCCACCTCGCCACGCTTTGGGTATTCGCCTTCGGCATCTGCGTGGCTGAGCGCGCTCTATTGTTCCGAAGGTCGCCAAGCACCGGCCTCCACTAGCGCTCTCGACCATATACCTTGCCTTCGAAGCAAAAACGACTAACCGCCTCTCTAGAGCTTTTCTGTCAACTCCACATCCCCTGTATATCCCAACTAAAAGGAGCAGAAAAACGAAAAAAATACACTAAACAGTTGATGGCAGCGCATGCAAGATGAATAAGGAAATACAAGCTGAAAAATGTGCGCAACCCGCACACAAGCGCACCACTGCTACTGTTCCCTTCAACTAAACTAAGCTACACTACCAAGCTAAAAAAAACGTGAAATGTAAATGTAACGCTCCCCCCCACACTTAAACAGAGACGTGTCCCCACGACTCATGCTCAAGCGCAACGGAGAGCGCACACATGCATGCAATCAAAACAAAGGACATAAGAAAAACATATGGTCATCGCAGCAAAGACAAAGTCAGGGGTTCACAAAATATTCAGCACAAGATAGCAATATAGCAACATCGAGCAATAGTTTTCAAAAGATAAGAAACCACCCGAAAGAAATGAGCGCCCTCCCTGCAGCCCTAGATATCCTCGGAGCTGGACTCAGCCGCGGATCCGTGCGCCTCCTCAGCTGAAGAATCTGTCTCATACTCAGTACTGGAGGCTGGCGGCACTACAGAAACTGCGGCGGGCTGAGTCAAGAAGTCGTCCTCTGAGATAGGGTCCCATAGTGAATCTGAGCTGGAACTTATGATGGGATCGGCTTCAGGGGACTTCTGAACAGAAGGCTGCGCATGGGGTTTGATAGAGGCTATTTGTACGCATTATTTAGATCATAACCCTATGCTTGTTTGCAATATTTTATGAGCAAGATTACTCGTTTCTAGTGTTTTTGTATTACAGGGCAAAATGAGTCTTTGAGTCGGATACGCGCTAACAGGCAGCGTTCTAGGAGTGAAAGATCCGCCTGCGGAGCTAGCAGCACAAACAGGAGAGAAGTTGGCGAGAGCCAGCAGAGGTGCGCTAGCCCATGCGCTAGCCGATGCCGTGCGCCAAGCGCAAAGTCTAGTACTGCCTAATCTTGACGTGACCAGATTTGGAAGTTGCCAAAAGTGAGCTTCCCAAGCAGTAAATAAACAAGAGGAAGGCTAGGGCAACAAAGAAAAGGGAAAAAGAAAAGGGAGAAAAAAAGAGACTTTTGGACACACACAGAGAGGCAACACCCCACGAGAGAGCGACAAACTGGAAAACACACGGACTCATTGAGAGGATTTGCGCCAGCCGACTGCGCCAGCCGAGAGACATTCTGCACGCACTGTTTGCTACTTGTTTCTCAGATACATTAGTCATTATTTACTATTCTATGATGTTTATCACTAGCATGTCTAGCTAAACTCTTAGTGTTGGTTGGGCATGAATCTATGATGTATTTTCTTTAAGACTTGAGCTTAATGCATAGTTTACTTACTTGTATTAATCCTGTGCATACGGAGACAGCCAGTTGCATGAGTAGGGGAAGCCTTGAACCGCAATCTTACTTGTGTTGCTTGCTTGTCACATGTTAAACTAGTTGATAGCTTTACGGTGACAACTAGGAGTAACGAGCTAGGGTGATCAGTTGCTACTTTGAACGGATTCGCAGCTGTTTTAGTCTATGTTCTAAGGATTAATAGCACATGAACTTTGAACGGAACATGCGCACGTGTTAGAAAGCCTTGACCGGACACTAACCCAAGTAAACCGAAAACTATAGACGTTTAGAGTCGATGATAAGGAATGCACTCATAGAGGATTGTCTGCCCAATGCTTCTCATAATCATAGTATTTAATCTCTACTGCTTGCGCACGTCTAGTGCAAATTTCCTGCGTTGCCCTAGTTACTGTTCACTTGCGCATCGCGCATTCCAATCACTCACACACCCCCCCATTTTTGTAAGTGTAGGTTGCTAGCTAAAGACTTACTATTTGCTCCCTGTGGAGATCGACCCTTACTTAACCGCTGTACTGAGTGGAAGAGGAAGGATTATATTTGACGCGCACAACGATGCGCGATCAAATTTTGGCGCCGTTGCCGGGTGCAACACAGCTAAGTTTTAGCTAGCTTACATTTTTTTTCCATTTTTAGTAACTAGTTATTTCAGTTTGTTTTCTCGTTGTTGTTTCTGACAGCGCGCAATCACATCAGCCTGCGCAACCTTGAAACAGTTGCGCTGCGCAGATTCTAGTTGCGCTCTAACAGACGCAACAGCTTCGTTATCTTTTAATTTCATTTTCTTTGAGATTCAGAATAGGTTATGGAGGATAACAGTGTCGTAGGAGACAACTTGGGGGACAGAACCCCAGAGGAAGCAAGAGCACATAACCGCGCAGCCCTGTTCAGAGAGGAAATGTAGCGCGAGGTTGAAGCAAGGAGGGCCGCTGAAGTGTATCATGCGCCACCCGTGCAACAAGCCGCGCGACGCAGAACAGTGCGCGAGATGTCAGCCCCTATCACTGTTAACCAGCCATGGTGCATCGTGCTTCCACCAGGCGGTCATTTTGAGCTAAGGAGCTCGCTCATCCATCACATGCCCAAGTTCCACGGGATGAACAACGAAAATCCAGTCAAGCATGTGCGAGAGTTCCTAGTCATTTGCGAGAACATGAAGACCGAAGGGGAGAGTGATGAGGCGCTGAAAATGAAGGCGTTCCCATTTTCATTATGTGATACAGCCAGACATTGGTTGATGAATTTACCCGCAGGATCCATTCACACATGGGAGCAGCTGCAGAAGAAATTCCTAGATAAATTCTATCCAGCAGCAAAGATTGCGCTGCTTAGAAGGGAACTGGCCGCGCCAAGGCAGAGCGCAGGGGAGTCTCTGTCAGAATATTACGAGCGTTTCAGGGAGCTGGAGGCCAACTGTTACAATCATGGCCTGCCCCAGAATGTGCTGATAGAGAACTTCCTGAATGGGCTGCTTCCCATGGAGCTGCGACTATTGAACGCCTGTGCAGGAGGCAACATTTGCAACATGTACCCAGAGGATGCGTGGCAGCTTATAGAAGACTCTGCTGGGCAGGTAAGACATCAACTAACGCTTGAAAATAGTCGTGCTCGCTCTGTGCATCAGGTAGAAGCAAGCGCTGAGATCAAGGAAATGAAGGCCATTCTACAGAAATTGATGAGTGCGCAGAGCGCACAACCAGTTGCGCCAAAGGTATGTGAATTCTGCAGGTCCACCGAGCACAAGACAGATGAATGCCCAACACTTTTTGAAGAATCTGGAGATGTCAACGCTCTTGGAGGATGGGATAACAGAGGACCGCAGAGGCAGAATCAGCCGCGCTTTGGGCTTGCCGCAAATGGATTCAGATGGAGGGAAGAGAAAATTTCCAGAGGCAGTCCACTGATCAGCGCGCGCCATAGCAGACGCAACCAGCTGCGCCCTACAATCCACCGCATCGCCGCAATGACGCACCAGCGCATAACAACCAGCAACCGAGGCGATCCCTAGAAGATATCGTGGGGCAGCTAGCAGACACAGTGCGCAAAAATGACGAGAAATATGACAAAAGGTTCGAGTCCATCGAAAAGCAGTTATCGCAGATCGCATCCACAGTATATGAGCTAAAAAAGAGCGATGGCAACCTGCCTTCGCAAGTGATTCAGAACCCTAAAGGAGGAGTCAATGCAGTGACACTGAGGACTGGGCGCACAGTAGGAACAGAGCAGACCGCGCAGGCGCCCGCGCAATCAGTTGCGCAAGTCCCGGATCCAGCAGATCAGAATGCGCAACCAGAACAAGATGCGCAACCAGAAGCGCCAGCCACAAACCAGCAGGGCAACATGCCAGGTATGCCTCAGTCCAGAAACAAGGACATAAATTGTACTAACATACCTGCACCTTTCCCTGTGCAGGCACCATTGGCTAGAAAGGAAGCGTTGGACAAGGAGCTTTATGAGTTGTTCAGCAAGGTGGAAATCAATATTCCCCTCATTGAAGCTATTCGGCAGATTCCCAGGTATGCAAAGTTTTTAAAAGAGCTGTGCACAAACAAAAGAAGGAAGGGCGAATGCGCATAGGTAATGCTAAATGCGCAGGCCTCAGCAATCGTGCAACAAAAGGTACCACCTAAGTGCCGAGATCCAGGTACATTTACTATTCCATGCACGCTAGGTAAGACCACAGTGAGTAATTGCATGATCGATTTAGGCGCATCCATCAATTTGCTACCTTATTCCCTATATACGACATTGCGCCTTGGACCACTAAAGCCTGCAGGTCTCACCATTCAGCTAGCAGATAGATCGTGCAAACAACCTGCAGGCATGATAGAAGATGTCCTAGTTCGAGTAGGAGAGCTGGTGTTCCCAGCAGATTTTTATGTGCTCGAAATGGAGGGTGAATCAAGCGCCAGCGGTGCGCAGATCCTCCTAGGCAGACCGTTTCTGATGACCGCGCGCACAAAGATAGACGTGTGGAGGGGCACGCTCTCCATGGAGGTAGATGGCGAAGAAATCCATTTCAACATATTCAAGGGGATGCAGCATCCACATGAGGACGCTACAGTGCACGAATGGACAGCATTGACGATTTAGTCACAGAAGCGCAATGTGCGAGCGCAACCGTAGGACCAGAGCTACTGACACAGGCAGAGCTGGAGGAGCAAGAGGAAGAGCTGAGCAGTGCGGAACCAGCACCCACACAGGTACGTGATATAGTTTATATTTGCACGGCTAACAAAATCTTGCCCTCTATTGAACAGGCACCCAAGATCGAACTGAAGCAACTCCCAGAGCACCTCAAATACATTTTCTTGGGAGATGAGGACACCCTGCCAGTGATCATAAAGAAAGGATTAGAAGAGGAGCAGGAGGCACGCTTACAGCAGGTACTGCGCAAGAACCAGCGCGCCATAGGATGGACACTTGCCGATCTGCGCGGAGTGAGCCCAGACGTGTGCATGCATAGGATTCTATTGGAAGATGGTGCCAAACCATCCAGAGAGGCTCAGCGCATGTTGAATCCAAATATGATGGAGGTAGTGCAAAAGGAAGTCCTGAAATTGCTTGGCGCAGGGGTCATTTACCTAATCTCGGACAGCAAATGGGTCAGTCCGGTGCATGTTGTGCCAAAGAAAGGAGGAATCACAGTGGAAGAAAATGCGCAGGGCGAGCTAGTTCCCAAGCGCATACAAACTGGCTGGCGCATGTGCATCGACTACAGGAAGCTTAACGCAGTAACGCGCAAGGACCACTTCCCGCTACCCTTCATGGACCAGATGCTGGATCGCTTAGCAGGTAAACCTTATTTTTGTTTCTTGGACGGATATTCAGGGTACAACCAGATATCCATAGCTGCGGAAGATCAAGAGAAGACCACATTCACATGCCCGTTCGGTACGTTTGCGTTTCGGCGAATGTCTTTTGGGCTGTGCAACGCGCCAGGTACGTTCCAACGCCTTGTCATGAGCATTTTCTCTGATATGATTGGTATATGCATAGAAGTGTTCATGGATGATTTTACCGTATATGGAAGTACCTTTGATGCATGCTTAACACATCTAGATAAAGTCTTAGCGCGCTGCATTTCTAAGAACTTCATGGTAACGCACGGAGTAGTACTAGGTCATATCATTTCAGAGGAGGAGATCAAGGTAGACAAAGCTAAGATAGATCTTATTTCTAATCTACCTTATGCTACCAACGTGCGCGACGTGAAATCATTCTTAGGGCATGCTGGGTTCTACAGGCGTTTTATCAAAGATTTCTCTAAAATTTGTATACCCCTGTCTAACCTTTTGCAAAAAGATGTGTGCTTCGACTTTACTGATGAGTGCAGGGCTGCGTTTGATAAGCTGAAAGAAGCGCTGACCAATGCGCCAGTAATGCGCGCACCAGACTGGAACCTGCCATTTGAGCTGATGTGCGACGCAAGTGATTATGCAGTAGGTGCAGTCTTGGGGCAGCGCGTAGACAAGAAGCCGCATGCCATTTACTATGCATCGCGCACACTGGACTCTGCGCAGAGGAACTACACCACCACGGAGAAGGAGCTTCTGGAAATTGTATTTGCACTGGAGAAGTTCCGAGCATATGTTCTAGGCGCAAGAGTCATCATCTACACTGACCACGCAGCTCTTACTGCAGGAATTTGACTTGGAGATCAAAGACCAGAAGGGCACGGAGAATACAGTTGCTGATCACCTGAGCAGGATCGTGAAAGAGGAGGAACCAGGGCAGATCACGGAAACATTCCCTGACGAGCATCTGATGGCGCTGACAGGTAAGGTACCATGGTATGCGCACATCGCAAATTACCTGGTCACAGGTACGTTTCCTCCGCATTTCAATAAAACTCAGTGCATGCGATTAAAACATGAGTCCAAGCATTACCTTTGGGATGATCCTTACATGCTTAGAATAGGACCAGATCAGATATTGAGGCGTTGCGTGCCTGACCACGAAATTAATTCTGTTTTGATGTTTTGTCATGCGCACGCATGCGGAGGACACTTCGGTCCCAAGCGCACAAGCAGAAAGGTCCTGGACTGCGGATTCTATTGGCCGCACCTGTTTAGAGACGCCTATAATCACTGCAGGAATTGTGACAGGTGCCAGCGCACAGGAGGAATATCCGCGCGCCATGAGATGCCGCAGACCCCGATTCTGGTGGATGAAGTGTTCGATGTTTGGGGAATCGACTTCATGGGGCCATTTCCTCCATCTGCAGGTTACGAGTACATATTGGTGGCAGTAGACTATGTCTCCAAATGGGTTGAAGCTAAGGCTACGCGGAAGGATGATGGTAAGACTGTCGCTGATTTTCTCAGAACTAACATATTTTGCAGGTACGGAGTGCCTAAGGCAGTAATCAGCGACCAGGGGACACACTTTTGCAACAGGGTCGTGGCGCAAGTTTTCAAGCACTATGGGGTGCGCCACAAGACGTCCACCGCTTACCATCCGCAGATGAATGGACAGGCCGAAGTTTCTAACAGGGAGATCAAGCGCATCTTAGAAAAGACTGTGAGACCATCGCGCAAAGATTGGAGCCAGCGCCTTGGTGATGCGCTATGGGCATACCGCACTGCGCATAAGACGCCCATTGGGACCTCACCATTTCGGCTGGTCTATGGGAAAGCATGCCACCTGCCAGTAGAACTCGAGCACAAGGCATATTGGGCCTTACGCATTTGCAACCTGAACTTGGATGAGGCAGGAAGGGAGCGCGCATTTGAGCTGAACGAACTAGAAGAGCTGCGCCTAGACGCCTATCTGGGACTGCGCGATTACAAGGAGCGCACCAAGGCCTTTCACGACAAGCATATCCTCAGACGCACTTTTGAACCAGGAGACCAGGTATTACTATTCTCATCACGCCTCAAGCTTATGCCTGGAAAGCTGCGCAGCAAATGGACGGGACCATACACGGTCACCAAGGTTTTCCCCTACGGAACAATCGAGTTAGAAGACGGGCACCGGCATCGTTTTCAGGTTAATGGGCAGAGAGTCAAACGGTACCTAGGAGAACCTTGGGATAGCACAGCGCGCAACATTGACTTGGCCGAACCAGAGATAATAGATGCGCAAGCTGCTGCGCCAGACACACCACCGGATGTACCAGAGGGAGAACTGGAACCTATTGCTTATATCTCTTCTTCCTCTTCATTTGCCCTTGTTACGCATAATTTATCACATGCTGACTTCCCATCTTACCCTTTGCGCAGGACCAATGAGATCGCAACACACACACTGGCGCAGGAACACTCAGGAGCAAGAGTGGGGGAGGTCACAGGCACACATTTTGGCACGTAACGAGGTACAGTCGAGCCAACGACGTTAAACAAAGGCACTTGTCGGGAGGTAACCCGACACGTTTTTACTTTTGCATATTTTATTTTCTACTTGTTTTGTTTTTTTTGAGTTTTTAGCTAGTTTAGGACTTGGTAGTTTTTTAGTCACGCGGTAGTGCGCAGGACCGTGCGCCTAGCAATGCGCAGGTCAGATGCGCTAGCCAGGGGGTATATAAGGCAGGACTTAGGAAAAATCCAGCACTTTTCACTCGACCGTTGCACACGAGCCCCCGACTTCAGACCTCTGCCCAACCCTCCTACCCCCCTGAACCAAAACCGATACCATCACCCGCAGTCTCCCCTGCCCGGCCTTCTGTTCCGGAGTCCCCCATAGCCTATCCCAGCATAGACTCCGATTCCATTTGGGATTCACTTTCCGAGGACGACCTCGTAGCGCAGCCTGACCCCCTCACCATAGTGCCACCAGCCTCCAGCACCGACTACGTGACGGATTCTTCAGAGGATGAGGCACTTGGATCAGCAGCTGCGTCTAGCTCGGAGGACTTCTAAGGCCGAAGGGCAGCAGCATTAGTTTTCTTTAGGGTGGTGTCTTTTATTTTGCTGCGGCTTATTGGATATTATGTGCTGAATATTTGTGCCGCATATTTTGTGACCCTGTGCTATCGTTTATGCTGTGTGACTATTTGTTTTTGTTCTTATGTTCTTTATTTTTGCATTACATGCATGTGTGCGCTCTCCATGCGCTTGCGCTTGAGTCGTGGGGACACGTCTCTATTCAAGTGTGGGGGGGGGGGGGGGGCGTTACATTCACTTTTCACGTTTTTGAGCATTTTAGTGTAGCTTAGTTTAAGTTAAAGAGAATAGTAGCAGTAGTGCGCTAGAGTGCAGGATGCGCATGCGCTCCAACTTGTTTTGCGCTATCCATATTGCGTGCGCTGCTATCTACTATTTTAGTATAATTTTTTCGTTTATTTGCTCCTGTTAGTTGGGATATGCAGGGGATGTGGAGTTGACAGAAATGCTCCAGAGAGGCGGTTAGTCGCTTTTGCTTCGAAGGCAAGGTATATGGTCGAGAGCGTTAGTGGAGGCCGGTGCTTCGCAGCCTTCGGAACAAAAGAGCGCGCTCAGTCACGCAGATGCCAAAGGCGAAATACCCATAGCGTGGCGAGGTGGGAAAACAGACCACCTTCTCTCTGGAAATCGAGCTAAGGAAGGCAGGCGCGGATGTAAACGCGTGCGCTGACCTGCGCAGACAGACCAAAGGAGAGAGAGCGGGGCGAGTTCCATAGCTGCCATCCGAAGGCTGAGACTGGAACTGCTCTGGGAATGTAAGAAATTAAAGAGACAAGCTGTACAAAAAAAAATACCAGCAGATGATACGCGCTACAAAAGAATCAGCATGCGCACAAGCATCAACATGCGCAATGTCCATAAGGAAATCATCAGAAAGCTCAGGTTCCTTGGAAGTGCGCGGACGAATCACGCACTGGAAGAAGCTGCGTTATCCACCATATACCTATCTTCGGAGTAGGAGCTGGCAGCCTGGAGCCTAAGAAGAGCTATCTCCCAGCCATCCAAAAATCTTCATCCCGGCTGAGAGATAATGAATTTCGAAATTATTATATTAGAACTGTTGAGTGTAGTTGTGCGCAGGTGATAGAGCAGTGCGAGTTGAGCAATTGTGCATTTGCATCAGAGTGCAAGACTGTGCGCTAAACTCCAGAAGAGGTAATTGTATTCGCGCTTCAGTGCTTGTTCGGGACAAACAAGGGGCAAGTGTGGGGGGTTTGATAGAGGCTATTTGTACGCATTATTTAGATCATAACCCTATGCTTGTTTGCAATATTTTATGAGCAAGATTACTCGTTTCTAGTGTTTTTGTATTACAGGGCAAAACGAGTCTTTGAGTCGGATACGCGCTAACAGGCAGCGTTCTAGGAGTGAAAGATCCGCCTGCGGAGCTAGCAGCACAAACAGGAGAGAAGTTGGCGAGAGTCAGCAGAGGTGCGCTAGCCCATGCGCTAGCCGATGCCGTGCACCAAGCGCAAAGTCCAGTACTGCCTAATCTTGACGTGACCAGATTTGGAAGTTGCCAAAAGTGAGCTTCCCAAGCAGTAAATAAACAAGAGGAAGGCTAGGGCAACAAAGAAAAGGGAAAAAGAAAAGGGAGAAAAAAAGAGACTTTCGGACACACACAGAGAGGCAACACCCCACGAGAGAGCGACAAACTGGAAAACACACGGACTCATTGAGAGGATTTGCGCCAGCCGACTGCGCCAGCCGAGAGACATTCTGCACACACTGTTTGCTACTTGTTTCTCAGATACATTAGTCATTATTTACTATTCTATGATGTTTATCACTAGCATGTCTAGCTAAACTCTTAGTGTTGGTTGGGCATGAATCTATGATGTATTTTCTTTGAGACTTGAGCTTAATGCATAGTTTACTTACTTGTATTAATCCTGTGCATACGGAGACAGCCAGTTGCATGAGTAGGGGAAGCCTTGAACCGCAATCTTACTTGTGTTGCTTGCTTGTCACATGTTAAACTAGTTGATAGCTTTACGGTGACAACTAGGAGTAACGAGCTAGGGTGATCAGTTGCTACTTTGAACGGATTCGCAGCTGTTTTAGTCTATGTTCTAAGGATTAATAGCACATGAACTTTGAACGGAACATGCGCACGTGTTAGAAAGCCTTGACCGGACACTAACCCAAGTAAACGAAAACTATAGACGTTTAGAGTCGATGATAAGGAATGCACTCATAGAGGATTGTCTGCCCAATGCTTCTCATAATCATAGTATTTAATCTCTACTGCTTGCGCACGTCTAGTGCAAATTTCCTGCGTTACACTAGTTACTGTTCACTTGCGCATCGCGCATTCCAATCACTCACACACCCCCCCCATTTTCGTAAGTGTAGGTTGCTAGCTAAAGACTTACTATTTGCTCCCTGTGGAGATCGACCCTTACTTAACCGCTGTACTGAGTGGAAGAGGAAGGATTATATTTGACGCGCACAACGACGCGCGATCAGGGTTCTGCAGGTGCTGGGACCGGGTCTACTGCTGGGGTGGGCTCGGCTGCATGGACCGGTGATTGGGCAGGAGGGCTGGCTGGCTGGTGCTGCTCGCTGGGGGATCCTGGAGGCGGCCTACGCAGACTGAGGAGAGGGGGGATGGAATCTCCAAATCTCCACCCTGATGGTGGACTTACGCTCAGGTCGGCCCCCTCTGGCGCTAAATACTCTAGCACGCGCATGACGTTGAACATCATGCGCTGCTCCTCTGGTACCTCCTCAGGTGCCTCCTCTGCCTTTGTTCTGGGGCGCTTTCCCTGTGCACGCGGGGGAGAATCATCAATGGCTATGGTTACTGGCTCCCCCTGCGGCGCACTCGCCCTCCGGCGCGCTCCAGCCTCCGCACGAGTCCTCATGCGCCTGACTGGAGGCGCAACTGGCTCTGGGGCCTCTTCCATCTCCCTGTCCTCAGCGGCCTCCTCTGGCTGCGCGCTGCTCTCTGCTCTTTGCCTCGGCGCTCTGGCCGGTTGCAGCTGGTAGCACCATTCCAAGGACCCGTCCTCTCTCACGGCCACCGCTCTGAGCTGCAGCATATGGGCACGATCCAGGGGAACGGCCGGCACTACCGTGTGCTCGGGCACTTCCGGCCCTCCATCAGCGCACGCAGCAGGTGCGTGATCATTCCTCCACAAGTCAGCGGCCCCTTCGTGCTGACCTGACTCCAATGCACCACCATATCTGAGACAAACAACACTTTCTTCCCATAATAGAATCCCTTCAATATGTCCATGTCCAGCAGGCTGATCTTCGGCGCACCATTAAAGCTCCCGATGATTGCATAGGCGACCATGCGCCAGAGGTAGAACATCCACGGATCGCGCAGCTCGCGTCCTCGGCTGCGCCCGGCGGCAAAAGCTTGGCCAGTCGCCATCTCACGCCACGCCTCCTGATTGGTGTGCGTGTCTATGTACTCCTCACGCACCTTGGCGCACCTCAGCGTGCGCTTCAGTCTCTTGGCCGAGACTATGTACCAGACCCCTCTGTGCCGGTACCTGATCTCCAAATCGGCAGTCTCTAGCGACGCCAAAAACTCACATGTATCCTCCTTGTCAACCGCGCTGTTGATCTCCAACAGCGCCTCCCAGCCCGCCAGCACGAGCTTTTCCACAATTAACTCCTCCAACCCGACTTCACGCAGGAAGTCCCTGCTGATGTACGGGGTCCCGTACATCTCCAGCCTCATGAAAGCGTCATATTTGCTGGCGAATGATGCTGGGGTCTCTTGATCTTCGGCGGGTCTCATGGTGCGCGGGTGATCCTCCGGTCAACTACGGTCAAAGCTCCACAAATGGCCAAAAATCAAAACTCCGACTAACGCCCTGAAACTGTCACCCACAGGTCGCCTATCCTCGGCCTACAAAACCCACTACCCAGAACTCCAAATGGTGCGGACGAACTAGGGGCGATTCAAACCTAGGGCAACTCGTCCACCGCACAAACCCTAACTGAATCGGCTAAAACTGAGGGGAAGGGTTACCTGATGTGTGTGTGACGGGAAGCTCTTCAAATCTTTCTAAACGGAGGGCTGGTTGATCGTCGGACGGTGAGCGGAGGCTGAGGGCAGGAGCTTTCGTGCAACGGTTAAATGTGAAAATGCTGAAATTTTTCTAAGTCCTGGCCTTTTATACCCCCTGTCTGGCGCAGCTGTTCTGCGCACTGAATTTGCGCACTGACTTGTGCACTGCTGCGCGACTAAAACTACAAGTCCTAAACTAGCTAAAAGATACTAGAAAAACTATAAAAAAAACGTGTAAAAGTAGAAAGTGTCGGGTTACCTCCCGACAAATGCCTTTGTTTAACGACGTTGGCTCGACCGTACCTCGTTACTTGCCTAAAAGTGTGCCAGCGACCTCCCCCACACTTGCTCCTGAGTGACCCCGCGCTCGTGCGTGCGTTGCGTTCTTCTTGGTCCTGCTCAAAGGATCGGAAGGGTGGTCAGCATGGTTAGTAGCATGTGACAAAGCATAAGGAACTAGGTTAGTTAAAGAGGAAGAAGAAATATGAGCAATAGTTCCCAGTTCTCCCTCTAGTGCATCTGGTGGCGACTCTGGCGCAGCAACCTGCGCATCTTCTATCTTTGGCTCTGCCAATTCAACTTCGCGCGCTGTGCCATCCCAAGGTTCTCCTAAATACTTTTTGACTCTCTGCCCATTGACCTGAAAACGATGCCGGTGCTCGTTTTCTAACTCGATTGTTCCGTAAGGGAAAACCTTGGTAACCGTGTATGGTCCCGTCCATTTGCTGCGCAGCTTCCCAGGCATGAGCTTTAGGTGCGAGGAGAACAATAGTACCTGGTCTCCTGGCTCAAAGGTGCGTCTGAGGATGTTTTTGTCGTGAAATGCCTTTGTGCGCGCCTTGTAGTCGCGCAGCCCCTCATATGCATCCAGGCGTAGCTCTTCTGATTCGCTTAGCTCAAATGCGCGCTCCTTACCAGCCTCGTCTAGGTTCAGGTTGCAAACGCGCAATGCCCAGTATGCCTTATGCTCCAATTCCACTGGCAGGTGGCACGCTTTTCCATAAACCAACCGAAACGGTGAAGTCCCAAATGGTGTCTTATGTGCAGTTCTGTATGCCCATAGCGCATCGTCAAGGCGCTGGCTCCAGTCTTTGCGCGACGGTCTCATAGTTTTCTCCAGGATGCGCTTGATCTCTCGGTTCGAAACCTCGGCCTGTCCATTCGTGTGAGGGTGGTAAGCAGTGGACGTCTTGTGGCGCACTCCATAATGCTTGAATACCTGCGCCACTATCCTATTACAGAAATGCGTCCCCTGGTCGCTTATGACTGCCTTAGGCACCCCGTACCTACAAAAAATGTTAGCTCTCAAAAAGTCAGCGACCGTCTTACCATCATCCTTCTGGGTGGCCTTAGCCTCAACCCATTTGGAGACATAATCCACTGCGACCAATATGTACTCATATCCGGAAGATGGAGGAAATGGCCCCATGAAGTTGATTCCCCAAATATCGAATACTTCATCCACTAGTATGGGCGTCTGCGGCATCTCGTTGCGCGCTGATATTCCTCATGTGCGCTGGCACCTATCACAATTCCTGCAGTGGTTATACGAGTCACTAAACAAGTGTGGCCAATAAAATCCGCAATCCAGGATCTTCCTGCTCGTGCGCTTTGGACCAAAGTGTCCTCCACATGCGTGCGCATGACAAAACATCAAAACAGAGTTAATTTCATGGTCAGGCACGCAGCGCCTCAAAATCTGATCAGGTCCTATTCTGAGCATATACGGATCATCCCAAATGTAATACCTGGACTCATGCTTTAATCTCATGAATTGGGTTTTAATGAAATGAGGAAACGTACCTGTGATCAGGTAATTCGCAATGTGCGCATACCATGGTACCTTACCTGTCAGCGCCATCAGATGCTCGTCAGGGAATGTCTCCGTGATCCGCCCTGGCTCCTCCTCTTTCACGATCCTACTCAGGTGGTCAGCGACTGTGTTTTCTGTGCCCTTCTTATCCTTAATTTCCAAGTCGAACTCCCGAAGTAGGAGCACCCAGCGCATCAGGCGCGGCTTAGTCTTCTTCTTGGACATCAGGTAACGGATTGCTGCGTGGTCTGTGTAGACGATGACTCTGGCGCCTAGAACATATGCGCGGAACTTCTCCAGTGCAAACACGATTGCCAGAAGTTCCTTCTCTGTGGTGGTGTAGTTCCTCTACGCAGCGTCCAGTGTGCGCAATGCATAATAGATGGCGTGCGGCTTCTTATCCACGCGCTATCCCAGGACTCCACCCACTGCATAGTCACTTTCATCGCACATCAGTTCAAACGGCAGGCTCCAGTCTGGCGCGCGCATCACTGGCGCACTTGTCAGCCCCCCCTTCAGCTTGTCAAACACGGCCCTACACTCATCAGTGAATTCGAAACACACATCCTTTTGCAAGAGGTTAGACAGGGGTATACAAATCTTAGAAAAATCTTTTATGAAACGCCTGTAAAACCCAGCATGCCCAAGGAATGATTTCACATCATGCACGTTAGTGGAATAAGGCAGATTGGAAATAATATCTATTTTGGCCTTATCTACCTTGATCCCCTCCTGCGAGATAATATGCCCTAGTACTACTCCATGCGATACCATGAAATGACATTTTTCATAATTAAGCACTAGGTTTTTTGTAATGCAGCGCGCTAAGACCTTGTCAAGATGAGTTAAGCATGCGTCAAAGGTACCTCCGTGTACAGTAAAATCATCCATGAACACTTCTATGCATATACCAATCATATCAGAAAAGATGCTCATGACTAGACGTTGGAACGTACCTGGCGCGTTACACAGCCCAAATGACATGCGCCGAAACGCAAACGTACCGAATGGGCAGGTAAACGTAGTTTTTTCTTGATCTTCCGCAGCAATGGGTATCTGATTGTACCCTGAGTACCCGTCCAAGAAGCAAAAGTAGGGCTTCCCTGCTAATCGATCTAGCATCTGGTCCATGAAGGGCAGCCGAAAATGATCCTTGCGCGTGACTGCGTTAAGCTTTCTGTAGTCGATGCACATGAGCCATCCAGTTTGTATGCGCTTGGGAACTAGCTCGCCCTGCGCATTCTCTTCCACTGTGATTCCTCCTTTCTTTGGCACAACATGCACCGGGCTGACCCATTTGCTGTCCGAAATTGGGTAGATGACCCCTGCGCTAAGCAATTTCAGGACTTCCTTTTGCACTACCTCCATCATGTTTGGATTCAATCTGCGCTGAGGCTCCCTGGATGGTTTGGCACCATCTTCCAATAGGATCCTATGCATGCATACATCCGGGCTCACTCTGCGCAGGTCAGCAAGTGTCCATCCTATAGCGCGCTGGTTCTTGCGCAGCACCTGCTGTAATCGCGCCTCCTGCTCCTCTTCTAATCCTTTCTTTATGATTACCGATAGGGTATCCTCATTTCCTAAGAATATGTACTTGAGGTGCTCTGGGAGTTGCTTCAGCTCGACCTTGGGTGCCTGTTCAATAGAGGGCAAGATTTTATTAGCAGTGCAGACATTAACTATATCGTGTACCTGTCTGGATACTGGTTCAGCACTGCTCAGCTCATCCTCAGGCGCCTCCAACTCTGCCTGTGCCAGTGTCTCAGGTCCTTACTGAATAACTCGTAGAGCTCCTTATCAAGCGCTTCCTTCCTAGCCGATGGTGCCTGTACAGGGAAAGGTGCAGGTATGTTAGTACGATTCATGTCTTTATCTTTCGATTGCGCCATACCTGGCGCCTCGCCCTGCTGGCTTGTGGCTTGCGCTTCTGGTTGCGCATCCGGCTCTGCTGGCGTTGGAGCTTGCGCAAATGGTTGCGCGGGCGCCCTTGTGGTCTGCTCTGTTCCTACCGTGCGCCCAGTCCTCAGTGTCACTGCGTTGACTCCTCCCTTGGGATTCTGGATCACTTGCGAAGGCAGGTTGCCATCGCTCTTTTTCAGCTCATACACCGTGGTAGCGATCCGTGACAGCTGCTTTTCAATGGACTCGAACCTCTTGTCATACTTCTCATCATTCTTGCGCACTGTGTCTGCTAGCTGCCCCACGATATCTTTTAAGGATCGCCTCGGCTGCTGGTTGTTTTGCGCTGGTGCGTCAGTGCGGCGATGCGGTGGATTGTAGGGTGCAGCTTGTTGCGTCTGCTGTGGTGCGCGCTGCTCCATGGACTGCCTCTGGAAATTATTGTCCTCCTTCCATCTGAACCCATTTGCGGCTAGTCCAAAACGCGGCTGATTCTGCCTCTGAGGCCCTCTATTATCCCATCCTCCCAGAGCATTGACATCTCCTGATTCCTTGAAAAGTGTGGGACATGCATCGGTTTTGTGCTCGGTGGACGTACAGAACTCGCATGCCTTTGGCGCAGCTGGTTGCGCTCCCTGCGTATGCATCAACCTCTGCAGCATGGCCTTCATTTCCTTTATCTCATCACTTATTTCTACCTGATGCACAGAACGAGCACGACTATTCTCAAGTGTTAGCTGATGTCTTACCTGTCCAGCAGAGTCTTCTATCAGCTGCCACGCGTCCTCTGGGTACATGTTGCAAATGTCGCCTCCTGCGCATGCATTCAATAATCTCAGCTCCATGGGTAGCAATCCGTTCAGGAAATTCTCTATCAGCACATTCTGGGGCAGGCCGTGATTGTAGCAGTTAGCCTCCAGTTCCCTAAAACGCTCATAATACTCCGATAGTGATTCTCCTGCGCCCTGCCTAGGTGCGGCCAGCTCCCTCCTGAGTAGCGCGATCTTGGCTACAGGATAGAACTTGTCCAAGAACTTCTTCTGAAGCTGCTCCCATGTGTGAATAGATCCTGCTGGTAAGCTCATCAGCCAATGCCTGGCCGTGTCACACAATGAAAAAGGGAACGCTTTCATCTTCAGCGCTTCGTCGCTCTCCCCTTCGGCCTTCATGTTCTCGCAAATGACTAGGAATTCTCGCACATGCTTGACTGGGTTCTCGTTGTTCATCCCGTGGAACTTGGGCATGTGATGAATGAGCGAGCTCCTTAGCTCAAAATGACCGTCTGGTGGAAGCACTATGCACCATGGCTGGTTAACCGTGATTGGGGCTGACATCTCGCGCACTGTTCTGCGTCGCGCGACTTGTCGCGCTGGTGGCGCATTATACACTTCAGCGGCCATCCTTGCTTCAACTTCGCGCTCCACTTCCTCTATGAACCGAACTGCGCGGTTGTCCGCCCTTGCATTCTCTGGGGTTCTGTCCCCTAAGTTATCTCCAACGACACTGTTATCCTCCATGACCTGTTCTAAATCTCAAAGAAAACGAAATTAAAAGACAACTAAGGTGTCACTTCTGTCAGTGCGCAACTAGAATCTGCGCAGCGCAACTGTTTCAAGGTTGCGCAGGCTGATGTTGATTGCGCTGTCAGAAACAACAACGAAAATAAAGCAAACAGAAATAACTAACTACTGTAAAAGAAAATTTGATCTAGCTAAAGCTTATCGGTGTTGCTCCCCGGCAATGGTGCCAAAATTTGATCGCGCGTCGTTGTACTCGTCAAATTAATCCTTCCTTCTCCACTTAGTACAGCGGCTAAGTCAGGGTCGATTCCACAAGGAGCAAGCAGACTCGTTCTAACTAGTAACCTACAACTTACGAAAATTGGGTTGTGAGTGATTGGGTTGCACAGGTGCGTGAATAACAGTAGTGAAAGCAGAATTTGCACTAGATGTGCACAGGCAGTAGAGATTCAGTACTATGACTATGAAAAGTATCGGTGCAAACAATCTTCTATGAAAGTATTCCTTATCATCGACTCTAAATGTCTATAGTTCGATTTACTGAAGTTAGTGTCTGATCAAGGCTTCCTAACATGTGCCCATTTTCCGATTAAAGTTCATGAGCTATTAATTCTTGAAACTAGTCTAAGCAGCTACGAATCCTGTCACAGTAGCAACTGATTATCCTAGCGCGTTACTCCTAGTTGTCACCGTCAAGCTACCAACTAGTTTAACATATAACAAACAAGCAGCACGAGTAAGATTGTGGTTCAAGGCTTCCCCTACTCATGCAACTAGCTGTCAACCGTGTGCACATAATTAATACAAGCAAACAAACTATGCATTAAGCACAAGTCTCAAAGGAAATACTCATAGAATCATGCCCAACCGATGCAAAGCGTTTAGCTAGACATGCTAGTAGTAAACATTATGGAAATAGTAAATAACAGCTAAAGTATCCCAGAAAACAGTAACAAACAGGTGCGTGCAGGTTGCAGTGTCTCAGCTCGCGCAGTCGGCTAGCGCAGGTCCTCTCAGCAGCTCGTGTGTTTTTCAGTTTTGCCTCTTTCTCTTCCGTCTCTGTGTGTGTCTTGATGCTTGATGATGTCTCAAACCCTAGCCTTCCTCTCTTTATATACTGCTCATGAGGCCCAATCTTGGCAGCTTCCAAATCCTATGTTGTTCAAGATTTGGAAACACCACTATCTTGCGCATGGCGCACTGCGCACATTGGTTAGCGCAGTCGGTCTGCGCACCGCAGTCTGAATCTATCCTGTTTGCGCTGCTAGCTCCGCAGGCTGTGTGTTGCGCTCCTTAAACGCTGCCTATCAGCGCGTATCCGACTTAGGCCCTTGTTTTGTCCTGGAATACAAAAACACCGGAAACCAGTAATCTTGTACACAAAATGATGCAAACAAGCACAGTGTTAAGATCTAAATAGCGCGTATAAATAGGCTCTATCAGAGCCCAATGCGCATCCAGACTAGTCGGTGGTAGAAGGACTTGAAGAGGGAGTCTTCCAAGTTTGTACTTCGTTGTCCGATCGTTACTAGTGGATTGCTGCTGCTTGTTAGGGTTAGGAGAACCCCCCCACATTACGGACACATTGTCCCGAAGTGGGTTACCAAATTTCTGTGTCTCGTATTTACTTTACAGTATTTCCTTTAACTCGAAACAGTCAAAACATTCCTAACTTTTTTCCTCATGCTTTGTCATAACAACAACTGGGACAAGTTCTTTAATTCTCACTAGAACTACACGGATAAACTCATTGAGTTTGCTAGAAATGATGTTTGGACACTTGTACCAAGACCTGCCAGAGCAAACATCATAGGTACTAAGTGGATATTCAAAATTATGTCAGATGAGAAGGGGAACATCATCAGTAACAAAGCATGGTTGGTGGCACACGGGTACACACAGATTGAAGGAATAGACTTCGATAAAACATTTGCTCCAGTTGCTCGACTTGAGGCAATAAGGCTACTGCTAGCACTTGCTTGTCACCTCAAATTCTAATTATTTCAGATGGATGGTTAGAAGTAGAGGTTGTTCTAGCAGATACTGAGAACTGGTACCTTTGTACTTTAGTCGGTTAGAGTAAAATCTTGGGGACTAGAGAGTAGTTCCCTCCAGAGGTTGGCACTGGCCAAACTGAGTGATCAATTTCGTGTGTACTATACATTGTTGTCTTAGCTACGTTATACGGCAAGTGTCATGTTAGGCTATAGCAACCTGACTGATTCAGACAATAGCAACACATCAATTTTAGATGGTTCGAGCGTACCGGCAGTACTCCTGATGAATGATACGGCTGATATGAACGTAAACACATTTGGGGGCTTCCAAGTTGTACTCTCGCTTTGGTACAACTGTACCAATATAGGCGTACCGGTCGTACCTAGCCTGTATGCGTACGGGCTTCCGTTCACTCTATACCATGATTCATACTTCAATTGCTATTTTAGACATTTAAATCTTCTTCTTTCGTGCTGGTGTAAACTAGGAAGTGGTAGATCCTTGAGTTATCTTTCCAACAAGCTATGGCACTCTTCAAGCAAAGAATGATCATGCACTCGGAAAGCATTTGAAGATGAATAGGTCAATCTGCTCATATTTGGCTTGTTTTCGTCTGAATCTTTGTGTTTAACCTTATGTTATGGATATGAAATCTGTGACCAAGCGAAAGAAGGCGAGCGGAGGAAGAGCCTACATCATCCTAGGGTACCAGAAGTTGGTACTTGCAATTGAAGGCTGACAAAACAAAAGAACCAGAAGAAGCTATAGCATCCTGTGACGATTGGAGCTTGGACAAATGATCAAAAGGGATCAAGACAAGAACCAGAAGAGGCTATATCATCCCCTTCACATTCAAGGCCAAAGCATAAAGAGAGTTTCTTTGTAGCCGATCAATCTAGAGGAGCACGGAGGCTGTCCGGGTGATTACTGCCAGCTTAGCAACGGTCAGAGAGAGGCCCAGATGATCAGTGATCTTCAACAGAGGCGTGTATGAAAGCAATCAAGATAAGGTTTCTAAATTCAGATTTAGAAAACCATATCTCAACAACTCCGCACGAATCTAGGAGAAGATTCAAGTGGTGTTGAGATGTCCTAGGAATTCGAAGGCAACGAGGATTCCAAAAGCTATCCTTGATGAAACTATAAAGAGGCGTGCAAAGGCAGAGCTATTTATCACCTGAATCAAGAGAGAATCAAATCAAGTACACACAGAGAGAAAAGATCAGAGTCCGCGAAAGCAACGGGCGTTCACAAACTTGATTTTCTTGATAGCTGACCACTTCCATATTAGAATTCCATATTAGAACTAGGAGGTATTGATGCAAAATTCTCTATGCATCTATGTTGAAGTTCTTTACCCGTCTTTATCATCTCTTCTGTACTTGCAATATTTCTTCCCATCTCTGGATTTACTAAACCTTGTGGTGGACTTTCGTAATATTGTACATCTTCATAATAGTGCTCCCCCATCAGTGCATAATGGTTGCTTTCCCAATTTTGCTCATATGATTGTTCCCTATAATTGTGCTCTGCATAATAAGAATTTGGTTGAGGGTGAGAAATAGCATAATCATCTCTTTTACCAAGAATCCTTGCTCTCAGCTCAGGGTCATCCATGCAAGATTTGCCTTTAAGAGCAATTCCCGCAAAGTCTCTTTTCTCGGTTGTGACGCAAGCTATCGACAAATGGCTGAATGAAGAAGTTTATGTTGCTCAGCCTAAGCGGTTTGAATACCCACATCTCCCAGATCATGTGTATCGTCTAAAAAAGGTCTTGAACGGATTGAAACAGGCTCCCAGAGCATGGTTTGAAAGTCTCACGGTGTTTCTCGTTCAACATGGTTATGTGTGAGGGGGAGTAGACAAGACTCTATTTGGGAAGCACATTCAGAAGGAATTCATCATTGCACAAATCAATGTGAATGACATAGTTTGGATCTAGATCAAAGAAGTTGGTGGATCAATTTGTTGAATAGATGCAGAGTGAATTTTAAATGAGTATAGTGGGTGAGATGATCTACTTTCTTGGTATACAAGTGTGTCAGAAATCAGGTGGAATATTTGTGACATAGAGCAAGTATGCCAAGAACTTGGTGACGAAGTTCGGGTTGCAAAATGCCAGTCATAAGAACACTCCTGCCGCTACACATGTGAAAATCAAAAAAGATGAATTTGGAGTCAGCGTGGAACACACTCTTTATAGGAGCATGTCTAGCAGCCTACTATATCTCACTGCCAGTAGACCTGACATTTGTTTTGCTATTGAAGTATGTGCTAGATACCAGCCATATCCCAAAGAAAGTTACATGGCAAGTGTGAAACAGATAATCAGATATGTGAGAGCTACAGTAAACTACGGTCTCTAGTACACCAAGGATACCAGCTCTCACTTAGTTGGTACTGTGATGTTGATTGGGCATGCAGTGTAGAAGATCGAAAAAGCACTTCGGGAGGATGTTTCTTCCTAGGAAACGACTTGGTGTCATGGTTCAGCAAAAAAAAAAGCAGCATCTCACTATCCACAGCTGAGGCGGAATACAATGCTGCAGGATGCTATTGCGCCCAAATGATTTAGATGAAATTGATGCTCGAAGTGTATGGTCTGAAACAGGGGGAGATAACTCTATTCTATGACAATATGAGTGCAATCAATATTTAGATTTCCAGGACCAAACACATTGACATCAAGCATCACTTCATTCGAGAGTTGGTTGATTAGAAGATCATGACTTTGAAACACGTATCCACCGATAATAGTTAGCAGATATTTTCACTACAGCCTTGAACGATCTCAGTTTGAAACACTTAGACTCGCCTTGGGTCTATGTGTTGTCGACACTTTAGTCAGGTTCAGGAAGGCTTGACCAGTTCTCGAACAATGTGTAAGGAGCTATTTAACTGGTTAAGCATCTAGAGGTAGTGATTCTGATGTTTGTCTCTCATGCTGGGTGAAGCAGAGTATCAGGCAAAGCATGTGTGTTAGGTCATGACGAGGCAGATATGTTCTAGGTCCTTTGGAAAGTAGAAATCAGCAAGATCCGATTGTCTGATTTGGGTTTCTAATTTTTTTGAAATTTGAGATTTGAATTCGTAATTCGCTCCTATATATTCGAAGAGCATCCGGGTGAAAGCTCCAAGTGCCAAAAAGTGGCAGAGAGGAAGAAAAAGACCTCGGATAAGCCTCCAGTTCTGAAGTCTGGAGCAGTTGAACATGAGCCCACTTTGAAGGTGAGCCTTAATATTAATTCGTCTGTGATTGTGCCTGTTATGGAGGCTGATAACACAGAGGGTGTTGTGATGGAGAAAGAGGTTGGAGTTGTTGCTGGTGGGAGAAAATCTAGGGAAGATCCAGTGGCTGCAGGTTCAGGAAGTCAGGGAGAGTTGCCTACCGAGAGGACTGAGACGACTGAGAGAAAGAAGGTAAAGTCGGTCAAAAGGTCTCTAGGAGACAAGATTGACACATACCTGTTTCAAAGAAGGAAATATGTGAAGACTGTTGGGCATAAAAAGGGTCAGGCCTCGAGATCAGCCAAGCTGTTTGCCCACAAGGCTGAGAAGAAGGTAAAGGAAGCAGAATTTGGGTTGATGCAAGGCTCAAAGGATGTGTTGTCAGAAGAAAGTAAGCATCCGGCTATTAAAATAGTCTCTGGTGGAGCAGACAAAGAGTTAGCTGATCAGGTGCCTACTCCACTCGCTGAGGCAGAGGAAGGCTCAATGGAAGGAGTGGTTTTCTGAGTCAGAATAGCTGCTTAATACTCAGGAGATGGGTGACGGTGAGGCTGTTTCAGTCAGCTTTCCTCACAAGATCACTGAATCTGAGTTAGTTACTGAGACAGATAAACAAAATGAGGAAGTGATGGAGTCCTCTGTTGCAGCACGGCTGTCTAAGCAAAAAGGAACTGTAGAACAAAAAAAAGAAGAGTGCGGCCACTGAGACAGGGAGAGCAGTGTCAAGAAGAAGGGCAAGATTGGTGTCAGGAAGTTCGTGAAGGGATCACCCTATATCATCCTAAGAAGATCTTGAAGGCTTTTGCCACAGGCAATCTGAGTGCCCAAGCAATCAGAAGAAGGACAACAAGTCCCTAACTGCAAACTAGAGCGACGATGAAACTGAGGATGAGTCACAATAGAAGAGCAATATTGCGTTGACCTCTGTAACTGATCTCGACAAAAAAGATTCAATAAACCAAGACATTGATTATGGTGTTGTAGATTTTTACACTAGTGATGATTAAGAACTCACTGAGGAGTGTTGACTAGAGGAGTGATGATCGGAACAAAATTTGCTCTTATGCATGAAAATTGACTAGAGGTGATCGAGATCAACAAAGAAATGAACTCCAAGATATCATCCTTGGAGCATGAACGAAAAGAGTTACTAAAAACTCTGGATACACTGAATTCAAAAAAGGATCACTTGAGTCAGACCATCATCACCCTGACAAACAAATCCAACCAGCAAGATGCAGAGCATGCTGCTACAAAGGAAGAACTGAGCCTTCACAAAAGAATTGCGAAGATGTTGAATAGTGGAACCAGAAACTTGGATAACATTCTGGCATCTCAAAGGTATGGACGAGTCAGTGCAGGACTCGGTTACAAAGGAGAAAGCGGATCTAGAAAAACTATGTTCGTCAAAGCCGAAGATCCAGATCAATCTGAAGACGCAGAACAAGTACTGGCGAAGCAAGTCAAAGTTCAGAAACCTACTTAGTAGAAGTCCTATAGGAGAAGTAGCTAGAGGATGCTGCAGCAACCCCTACGTCAAACTCATAGAAGAAAACCCTTGAATGACTGTAGCGCCTGTTACTTCTGTGGTCAAGTAGGCCATATCCAAAGAGCTTGTCCCATCCTCACTATATATTAGAGACCCCAAAGATCATTCATGGCCAGATTCTCCAGAGAACAGTCAGGAGTCAGACACTACACCTATGTGTCCTTCAGCTCATCAAAATCAATGAAGGAAGCTGGTACTTCGACAGCGGATGCTCATGACACATGACATGAGACAGTTGATGGAGCGTATTTATAAGATCCATTGAGTTGTTTATTCCCATTTTTTAATTACATTTTGTGTGAATATTACTTTTTGGTAGTGTTTTGCATTGCAGGTGTCTCAAGACCGCTTTGGAACTTTATTACGCATTTGGATGAATATAGGCCAAATCTAGGTAGATTGACCTGTTTGTCGTTGAAGGCTTGCCGAGCAAATGATTCTTATCCGATTGAGGCGTGCCTTATCTTGTTGGAATTTTAATTCAAAGGGCTACAACTTCTTAGTTCAAGACAAGATGTAATTCGAAGTTTTAGACGGTCAGAAATGACTTGCCTAGGAGGAATTGATTCGTCCAGCCCCATTGCACACTGCCACTTTGATTCGCCCAGGAATGCACGAATCACTTTGGAGCTAGCCCGAATCACTATTGATTCGCTCAAGCCCTGCACGAGTCACCTTGAAGCTTGCCCAAATCAACTTGATTCGCCCAGCAAGGTTACACCACTGCCACTTTGATTCGTGCAAGCTTGCACGAATCACCTTGCCAAGCCTTGCACGAATCACTTTTTGATTCGTGCAAGGAAAGTCGGCCCGGCCCAAGTCGAAGGGAATAAATAGAAAAGAATTAAAAAAACCCGGATGCTTTTTTCTTTGGACAGTTTTCTGGCCTTCATTCTGAGAAGAACTTGGAGAGGAGAGTGAGCAGCAGCATCGTGGAACGTTCTTTTGTATTTTTCTGGACTTTTTATTTTCAATGTTATTAGATGGATTGTAGTAGCTAAACACTAACTCGATTTGGGGATTTGTGTTGGAATGTACGGTTTGAGATACTTATGTTTAGTCATTCAATTTAATGAGTTACTGTTCTTCTTATGAATTGCATTCTCTTATTATTGTTGTTAGTCAAGTAATCGTTAACCTATTTGAGAACTTAGCAGTTAAGTTGTTGCATAAACTTCCGTGTACTTCAACTTCGTTCGTTCTTCTTTTTATGCCATTTTCAATCTCCTCAAGAATCTCAACAAATATTCGATTTGAAAACTTGTTGATTTTATCTCCATCTTGTTGCCAAATCAAGAGACTGCATTTCCAAAATACGATTGAAGATATTTTGGGTCTTTATCCAGTCACGACTCCAGTAATCTTGGAGATATGCTCCATGCCTTAGATTCTTGAAATCTATTGATTCCAGAGAATATAACCTTTGGTTTACAGCTAGTGCAAACTCCAGCACTTGCTATGACACTTGCGTTGCCTCTCCTAACTTCAGTGTTGCAGTTTTATCTTTTGGCTATTCTACACATATTTCTAACCTACTTGAACAACTCTTTGCACAAAAACATGCCATACGAAGACATGGGATAACAATCTCCCCCTTGGCAGTTTTTGGCAAAATACATCAATACCTATGCTATCTTAGTTGTTCAATGTGATATAAAAAACAAACTACTCCCCCAAATATTCTCCTCTATGTTGGCATAAACTCGGCAAGGGGATATAAGTGCAAATGTTTCAGCAAAATGAGAGGCAAAAAGTTCAACAACCAAAAAACATTTCTCCGTAGGATGAGGGGTTCAGACATTACCAGCTTCATTGTCTTTTGGAGCGAGCTGATGATGATAGCTAAGGTCGATACGCATCTAGAAAATCTTCCTGATGCAACGGTTTTGGCTCTCTACTGACTCCGTCAGTGCTGCTCTCTCTGCCTCCAGGAGATCTATCATCCTTCCCACCATGCTTTTTTCGATAATGGTAGATGTTGACCTTGTCTCCTCAGCAACTGCTCCAACAAACACTGGAGTCTGATGTTCACCTGCGGGCAGGGGAATATCAAGAACATGCTTTCCCTTGAATAGCTTGTGATCGCTCACAAGAACTACTGGGTTGCTAAAAAGCTTCACTCCACCATTCTTTCTCCAAGCTACAAGCGTACCCCGGCTGCCACAAACCAGAAGGTGACTAGAGATGATGCTGGAACAAATGCTAATCAAACGCTGTACAGAAATATGATTGGGAGTCTACTATACCTGACAGCTACCATACCAGACTTTGTCTGTGCAGTGGGAGTATGTGCCCGTTACCAAGCTAATCCCAAGGAAAGCCATGTATCTCAGGTGAAGAGTATTATACGATATGTTGCAGGTACTACTAAACTTGGACTCTGGTACACTAAAGACACAACATCCAGCATTGTAGGATATTGCGATGCAGATTGGGAAGGCAATGCAGACGATAGGAAAAGCACTTCTGGAGGATGCTTTTATGTTGGAAATATTCTTGTCTCTTGGTTCAGTAAAAAATCGAATAGCATCTCACTATCAACAGCAGAAGCGGAATATATAGCAGCGGGGAGTAGTGCTCAGGAGATGATGTGCGTGAAGCACATGCTGGAGGAATATGGTGTTGAACAAGATGTCATGACATTGTACTGCGACAACATGAGCGCCATCAGCATATCGGAGAATCCAGTTCAGCACACACGGACAAAGCATATAGAGAAAACATCACTACATTTGTGAACTTGTGGAAAAGAAGGAGCTGAATTTGACACATGTTCGCACGAGCAGCCAGAAAGCCGACTTCTTTACAAAAGCATTGAGCATGCAACAATTTGAGACCTTGTGGTCAGAGCTGGGACTATGCGTGATCGAAACGTGATCACGGCATGACCTCTTGATTAAATAAAATCGCTAAAGTCTGAGCTACCAGAGATTCTAAGAGACAATGTAACAACTATCCTTCAAATAATGTCATAACATTGCTTGGTTTCGTTCTATTTCAAATCTATGTGTAAAATCTGAAGGAATTATGGGTGGGCCGAATCTGGGCCAGAATATTTTAGGCGGGAAATAAGGGATATGCGGGAGTTTCTTTTGGAAACTGCCTCATTTTTGGGAAATCTATTTTTTATATCTAAAAGCAAGCCCTAGAAGTTGAAGTTTGAAATTCACTCATCCAACCCTCGTCTCTCAGTCGATCAAATCTAAAATCAGTATGGTGAACTCTCGAGAAGCTTTTCCAGCGGTAGGATCCGGCGCGTCGCATGCCACTACGGGCTCCATAGAGCCTGACCTAATTGTTCCTCTCACTGTAGTGCCGCCTCCAAAATCTGACAAGACAGAACAACGTCCAAAGACTAGTCGCAAAGCTCAGCCGTCAAAGAAAACAGGAAGAAAGACAGCTTCCAAAAGGGCCACACTTGCCGAGAAGTATGGAGAAGGATCTGAGCCTCATATGCCGGCCGAGAAAGAAGCACCAACACCCCAGCCCAAAAGAACTGCCTTCAAGAAAGTTATGGACGAAGGTAAAAAGAAGAGAAAAAGGGAGACAAGAAAAAGGGTGAACATGATGCTGAGACCCAGAGAAAAATTGAAGAAGAAAAGAGGACAGACCGAGTTGATGGAAAAAGAGAAGGCTGACCAATTAGCTACTGAGATGGCCAGAGCTGAGGTAGAGAAAAGGGCCTATGAAGAAAGGATTCAAGCTGCCAGAGAGAGGGCAGAACAACTAAGGCATGAAGCAAAGGAACTTGAACTGCTGATTAAGGGGTCAGAGAATGCTGATCCAGTTGTTGAACCAGTTGGAGAGGATATTGCTCAGTCCATTGAGGTAATATCCACTTCTGCTAATATTGTGAAAATTATTGAAGGTGTTGTTGATCACTTTGTTGAGGAAACTGCTGTAACGGTCGCTGGACCGTCTGTGAACAAAGAAGCCACGAAGGGTGGAGTTGAGGAGACTGTCAAGACAGCTGCTGGTGAAGTGTCTGAAGAGAGCTCTGCAGGGGATACAAACCCTATTGAAACTTTCCTTGCCAGTCTTGAATCAGAGTCAGAGGAGGAAGATTTGAAGAGATCTGCAGAGGATGATGCCACGACACAGACCCATGATGAGGAAGGGAGAGATCAATCCAAAGAAGTCGAAGCAGAGGAGATAGAGACATCTGAAGAGAGCTTGGTTCCACTAGAAGAAGCAGGACCAGATGCAGAGGTCGAGCAGCCTGCTCTTGTGAAGATAACTGTAACAGTTGACCAGCCTGGGCCCAGTAGGCAGATCCTTGTAGATGCCCCACCGATAAAAGATCAAAATCAATCAAACCGGTTGGAGTAATGAGAAACTAGGTGTGGTTTGTGGATAGACCAAGAGCTAATCGCTGGAAAAATGTACAGAAAAGGTGTCAGGTCTCGAAAAGGGTACTTAATGAGGATAGACTTTCTTCCAAATACATGATGGAGCTGTTTAAAAGAGCATGTTTGGATCATTCCTTGAAAAAGGCAAAGAGATTTGATGAATCAGTGGTGAAAGAGGTGATAGCCAATTTGAGTGAAGATTTTAATAATGAGACGAGCGCTGAGTATAGACTGACATGGGTCGGGGGAGTCTGATCAAAATCAAGCCGGAGATTATTAACAAATTCTATGACATTGATGCTGAAGAAGTTGTTGAAGTAATTGAGGAGTCTACTGATTGGGACGCTGTAGCCAGGAAGCTGACTGGGGGATCACTATTTTGATGGTCCGCAGATCTGACATCTGGAGTATTGTCTGCAAAACATGCAGTAATTCATGCAGTGAGTCAGCATAATTGGTGGACTTTCATAACTGTCACCAAAATCAGCAAAGGTTATGCCCTACTGCTGGAGGCTATTAGAGATCAAAAGAAGGTCAGCCTGGGGAAAGTGATCTTCGACCAGATAGCAGAGCATGCAATTTTCAAAGGGGTAAATCTAAATATTGGGTTTCCCTCATTAATCTATGAACTTGTTATTGATCAATGTCAAGAGTTAAAGAAAGGCAGACCCAAGCCTTCTAGCAGTCCAGAAGCATTAGTAAGCGACCACAAACTTTTTAAGGGAAAGCATGTTATGGATTTCCCTTTGCCAACTGGTGAACATCCGACTCCAGTACCTATTGGAGCTCTGGCTGAGGAGGGCAGCTCATCATTTGCTGCTATTGGGAAAAGCATGGTTGGACGAATGATTGGTCTTCTGGAAGCAGAGAGAATGGCGCCGACTGAGTCTGTGGAAAGCCAGAACCGTCGCATAAGGAGAGTTATTCAAATGCTCATTGATCTTGGCTATCATCATCAGCTGGCTCCAGAAGAAGATGATGCTGGTAACATCTAAACTCTCATCCCTTGGCGAACTGTGTTGAACTCCAGATGTTGAACTTTTTGCATTCTGTTAAAACATTTGCATCTCCTTGTCGAGTTTATGGCAATTTAGGGGGAGAATATTTTGGGATTATGAGGGAGTAGTAGTTTTACTTTGCACCTTAACTTGAACAACTATGCTAGCGCAGAAGTGATGTATCTTGCCAAAAACTGTCAATGGGGAGATTGTTAGTCTCATATTATGTATGGCAAGTTTTTGTGCAAAGAGTTGTTCAAGTTAGATAGAAAGTTTGTGTAGAATAGCCAAAGAATAAGTACATTACTGAAGTCAGGCGTAGCAAAACAAGATGTTGAAGCAAATGCTGAAGTTGAGCTAGCTGTCGTCCAAAGGAGGATATCGGCAGATTCCAAGAATCTTCTACAGATCTCAAAGATCAGGAAATCTGAGATCTCCAGAGTATCAGCTCCACAGAATATCTTCGACGACATCCCCGATTTGCAACCACCTGGCATGGCAACAAAATAAGATCATACAAATATTCTAATTAAATATTTGGATAAGGTCTTTTCGAGGATTGTTAAGAGCTTTAAAAAGATGCAGTCTGAAGTCGAAGTATTCATCGAGAAAAACATTCAAGCAGCTCTCTGGCTTTATAGCAATATACCAGAGAGGACGGGTTAAGTGTTTGAGTGCACCCATTGGAGGACTAAGCAAAGTTGTCACTCAAGCATAAGAACCAGGAGCACATGTTGAGGCAACGCGTTTAACAAACCCTGTTGCAGAACAAATCTGTCCAGACATCCGGGAGGACGTTGAGTGGACAAGCAACTAAATGAGAGAACGGAGCTGCTGAGACAAGCCATAGGGAGGGATCCCTACACCGAGGGGAGCTCAGTGAGCATCTAGACGAGTCGGTGGTAGAAGGACTTGAAGAGGGAGTCTTGCAAGTTTGTACTTCTTGTTCCGATCATAAATTAGTGGATAGTTGCTTGTTCCACTTGAAACAAATCGTGCTATTCCTAACGCGTTTCCTCAGCAGTTGTCGCAACAACAGCTGGGACAAGTGTTGTGAGCAGCACCAGAACTACACTCTGTGTCTCATATTTACTCTACAATATTTACTTCCACTCGAAACAGTCGAAACATTCCTAACGCGTTTCCTTAGAAGTTGTCATAACAATCGTTGGGACAAGTTCTATCATCCTCAATAGAATGACAAGTGGTATCAGACCAAGCATCCGACACACAGGGTGTGCAGCGCTCGTGGAGAGGTTCGATCGGCTCAGCAGAAGGCTTGGTGCGACGCGGAATGTTTTGGTACCAGCTGTGTGCTGCAGCAGATGCTATAGCAACCTGCAGATAACATTGAATTAATTACATTAGGCTGAGTCTGCTGGATCAGAGTTCTAGCTATTCTGAATTATTTCAAGTCTGTAGGTGTGCAATACACAAGTCAGAGCTTGTTTTGAATGTGTGACTAGTTTAGGTCAAGTAGCATAGGTGTCGTGCGTCGAACCGTGTTGTACTGTGGACCTAAGAAACTAGTGGGTTAAGGGTTGGAATTCAGCCCTTCCCAGACGTAGGCAGATTGGCCGAACTGGGTGAACAAACCTTTGTTCCTTGTTCTATCTTGCTGCATCAGATTATGGTGTTCAAGAGTGTGCTGTAGCAACTGCTTGTTCACTATATGTAACTCAGAGGTGCTGCGAATTACAATTGGTATCAGAGCCGGAGCTCAACATACAGAGTCAAGATCCTGTGCACTGACAGCGCGTCGTCGTGCGCCTCAAATTTGTATTTGTAGTTCCTGTTAACACACTACCAAGTGGTAAGCAGGGTCGAACCCAAAGAGAGCAAATGAGTTAGAGTTCAAATGATCATCACAGAGAATGGAACAATACTGAAGATATCAACTCAAGAGAAAATCAGTTCGGGAATACAATGCAACTAGTTATCATCGACTTAACAACATGTATAAACTAATGAATACTGCCCCAGTCTAACATTCTCCCTAAAGATATGTCGACCGTCATATTCTACCTATTGTTAACCGCTAGGCTCTCGAACAAGTTCAATAGTTACTCGACTAATACCACAAATTGGTTCTACCGCTAGGTTTTCCCCAATAATGCAATTCAGTCAAGTATAACACAATTGACATCAATCTAGCTCACCGCTAAGGTGCACTAAATTGGTCATCAAAGCATTCGTTTCATTCATACATGGGCAGCAAATCAATAGCTCAAATCATGTTGTCATTGACCTCAAACCAATTGTTGCAATGTAAACCCCAAACTGAAATATTGATTTAGCTACTCATATTATCCATGGAATACAATAAAACTGAGTTCATTACACTACAATAAGTTAAAGAACACGAACTGAGTTAAAATGAAACTCGGCGTGAATAGTATTTTCCGTCGTGAATAGTAGCAGTAATAGTGGTGAACAGTAAATGAACAGTAACCGATGTGAACAGTACTTTTCGGCAGCTCTTCTCTCTCTAGCTTTAGTCTTCTCCCCCACTGCCGTCACTGTAGCTCCTCAATAGTAGTTGTCCTTCTTTTTCTCTTTTGTCCATCTTTTAGGTTTAGGGTTTTGGGGTTGAACCAGAATGAACCACATTTGCTTGAACCGGTTCTGATTTCTGATTGAACCAGCAGGTTTTCAATTGACTGCTGTTGACTTCTTGATCTTGGATGAATGCTTTGAATATGCGATAAAATCCAATACGATCTTGAACACACCTGCGATAGGAAAATACTACAAAAGAGTAATCGATTCACGCAAAATGTAATAAAACTATGGGAATAAACAACTGAATGGAAGCATATAAATACGCTTCATCATGCACCTAGCTGAGAAGAGCAAGACAATGAAAAAAGGACAAAGCACAAGCCGCCCTCCACTGCTAGAAGATAGCAACTATGGCTACTGGAAGGCTAGGATGAAAGTGTTTCTCAAGGCTATTAATGAGAAAGTCTGAAGCAGCTTGTGGAGCAGATGAAACAAGAATTTAAAATGAGCATGGTGGGTGAGCTGTCTTATTTTCTGGGTCTAGAAGTATCTCAGAAGGATGAAGGGATATTCATATCACAGACCAAATATAGCAGGAATCTGGTGAAGAAGTTTCAGCTTGATAAAGTCAACCACAAACGCACTCCTACGGCAACTCACATCAAAGTTGGCAAAGACATTGCTGGGGTTGAAGTAAATCAGTCCACCTACCGAAGTATGATTGGAAGTCTTCTGTACCTAACTGCTAGCCGTCCAGACATGTCTTTCTTAGTTGGAGTGTGTGCTCATTTCCAAGCTAGCCCGAAGGAAAGCCACTTCCAACTAGTAAAGAGGATCATTCGGTAGGAATAGTGAATTATGGTCTGTGGTACTCGAGGGATACAAATGCAAATCTAGTAGGATACAATGATGCAGATTGAGCTGGACTGGATGTATTGAAGATCGAAAAAGAACTTCTGGAGGGTGCTTCTTCTTGGGGAATAATCTTGTATCCTGGTTCAGTCGAAAGCAGAATAGTATTTCCCTCTCCACAGCTGAGGCAGAATACATTGTCGCCGGGAGTTGCTGTGCTCAACTGCTCTGGATGAAGCAGATGCTCACCGAGTGTGGGATGCCTCAAAATGAAATGCTCTTGTACTGTGACAATCTGAGTGCTATCAGTATTTCCCAGAACCCAGTACAACATTCGAGGACCAAGCATATTGATATCAGGCACCACTTCATTCGTGATCTGGTGGAGAAGAAAACGATTGCTCTCCAGCATATTGGTACAGAAAATCAGCTTGCAGACATCTTCACTAAACCCTTGGATACCGCCTGATTCGAAGCACTGAGAACCTCGTTAGGTCTCTATGTCATGTCCTCCTGAGCTCTGAAGTGTTTCCCCCTTGTCCATTTCTGCAAAAAAGGGGGAGAGCAAGTCAAGGCCCACTGATAGATCTCCACAGATGAACTTTTGTTTTGATGCTCTCCGTGGCTAAGCTAAGGCCGAGTGTGGCCACATCTTACGTTTACTTTGAAACTGTTACTAAGTAGTTTAATATTTTTTTTCGTGGAAGACTTCATCTGTGGCCCAGGATTTTGTCAAAATGCCAAGGAGATTGATGATGCAGTATGGCAGTCTTTGACAAAACCAGCACAAGTGAACAAGCGGCTGAACAAGCTTCTGTTTATAGCCGGAGCTGGTTCAGGAAGCTGTAGCATCAGTTCGTCTGCAGCAGCTCGGATCTTCGCGGAAGGAGCTTAGCTGTGCATCCCAAAGCATCAAGGGAGTTTCTAAAATACTCAAAGAGAATATTCCAGTGGAGATTCCCAGATGACAGAGAAGATTTGTTTGTAGAAGATTAGATTTGCAAATCAAATCTAATCTCCTACAAATTAGGAGATATTGTTGTTTGGAGGAAATTGCTAAATCTGTGAATGGTGGAACTGGGTGTTCCTAGTTAAAGGAGGCTGCTCAGAGCGTCAAGGGTATCGAAGTGAAGAGAGAAAACACGATAGCGTACACAGAATACGGTGAGGATAGAATTCAAGTACGAGACAATCTTCGATCATCACCGAGAGCAGAGCGTGAGCGCAGAGCTGAGGTGATTGAAACAGAGTGTCATCAGGGATTGCAGAGTCTGATCACAGCTTGATCAAGAAGCCAATTCAGAGCAGCGGTTGCTTGTTGGTTGATCAAGGGAGGCCGCAGAGGTATTGACGAGTGACGAACTCGGTCAAGTGACTGGTCGACAAAACTCACTAGTGACAGGTGGTCACTGAGTGAGGGGGAGTGCTCCAGAGTGTGCAGGCTCGTGGAGAGGTTCGATCCGCTCAGCAGAAAGCTTGGAGCGACGCGAACTATTTTGGTACCAGCTGTGTTCTGTAGCAGGTGCTATAGCAATCTGCAGATAACATTGAATTAATTACATTAGGCTGAGTCTGTGGGATCAGAGTTCTAGCTATTCTAAATTATTTCAAGTTTGTAGGTGTGCAATACACAAGTCATAGCTTGTTATGATTGTGTGACTAGTTTAGGTCAAGTAGCATAGGTGTCGTGCGTCGAACCGTGTTGTACTATGGACCTGAGAAACTAGTGGATTAAGGGTTGGAATTCAGCCCTTCCCAGATGTAGGCAGATTGGCCGAACTGGGTGTACAAACCTTTGTTACTTGTTCTATCTTGCTGCATCAGATTTGGGTGTTCAAGAGTGTGCTGTAGCAACTACCTGTTCACTATCTGCAACTTAGAGGTGCTGCAAATTACACATCTGATGGATATAGTGAATGAAATGGGCATACTTGGGAAGCATGTGTTAGAGGCTGAGCAGGTTGAAAAGGTTTTCAAGTCACTTCCTCAAATGTTTGATGTCAAGGTGACGGCCATTGAGGAAACTGCTGATCTAGAGAACATGAAGATGGACTCTCTCATAGGATCTTTCAGAGTGTATTAGATGAAGATGAACAGCAAAAAGACAGTAGAGAAGAAGACTAGAGGAATTGCTCTAAAGTCCGCTGTAACAAAAACTGACACAGAGTCTGATGATGAGATGGAGGATGGTTGATCGCGCGTCGTTGTGTGCGTCAAATATAATCCTTCCTCTTCCACCAGTACAGCGGTTAAGTAAGGGTCGATCTCCACAGGGAGCAAGTAGTTCAGTCTTCAATCCTGTTGTCTACACTAAAAATGGGGATTGTATGAGATTGGGATGCGCGATGCGCAAATGAACAGTAGCTAGCGTAACGCAGGAAATTGCACTAGACGTGCGCAAGCAGTAGAGATTAGATACTATGACTATGAGAAGTATTGGGCAGACAATCCTCTATGCGTGCATTCCTTATCATCGACTCTAAACGTCTATAGTTTGTGTTTTACTCGGGTTAGTGTCCGGTAAAGGCTTCCTAACACGTGCGCATGTTCCGTTCAAAGTTCATGTGCTATTAATCCTAGAACTAGACTAAAACAGCTGCGAATCCTGTCACAGTAGCAACTGCTTACCCTAGCTCGTTACTCCTAGTCGTCACCGTAAGATTGCGGTTCAAGGCTTCCCCTACTCATGCAACTAGTTTAACATACGACAAGCAAGCAACACAAGTAAGATTGCGGTTCAAGGCTTCCCCTACTTATGCAACTAACTGTCTCAGTGTGCACAGAATTAATACAAGTAAATAAACTATGCATTAAGCTCAAGTCTCAAAGGTAATACTTCATAGATTCATGCCCGACCAACACTAAGAGTTTAGCTAGACATGCTAGTAATAAACATCATAGAATAGTAAATAAGGTCTAATATGTCTGAGAAACACAGTAGCAACAGTGCGTGCAGATTGTCTTCTCGGCTGACGCAGTCGGCTGGCGCAAATCCTCTCAACAAGTCCGTGTGTTTTCCAGTGTTGCCGCTCTCTCTGATGTTCGTTGTCCAATGACGGCTGTGATATCTCTCTCCTGAAACCCTAGACTTACTTTGTTTATATATTGCCCAGGAAGTTCTCCTTTGGCAACTTCCAAATGTGGTCACTGGATTTTTGCGCCTGGCGCATGCCATTCGGCTAGCGCATCGGCTAGCGCACCGCTACCGACTCTCACCAACTTCTCTTCTGCTTGTGCTGCTATCTCCGCAGGCGGATCTCTCACTCCTAGGACGCTGCCTGTTAGCGCGTATCCGACTCAAGGACTCGTTTTGCCCTGTAATACAAAAACACTAGAAACGAGTAATCCTGCTCATAAAATATTGCAAACAAGCATAGGGTTATGATCTAAATAATGCGTACAAATAGCCTCTATCAAACCCCCCACACTTGCCCCTTGTTCGTCCCGAACAAGCACTGAAGCGCGGATACAATTACCTCTTCTGGAGTCTAGCGCACAGTCTTGCACTCTGATGCGAATGCGCAATTTGCTCAACTCGCACTGTTCTATCACCTGCGCACAACTACTTTCAACAGTTCTAATTTAATAATTTCGAAATTCATTACCTCTCAGCCGGGATGAAGATTTTTGGATGGCTGGGAGATAGCTCTTCTTAGGCTCCTGGCTGCCAGCTCCTACTCCGAAGATAGGTATATGGTGGATAACGCAGCTTCTTCCAGTGCGTGATTTGCCCGCGCACTTCCTGGGAACCTGAGCTCTCTGATGATTTCCTTATGGTCCTTGCGCATTGTGATGTTTGTGCGCATGCTGCTTCTTTTGTAGCGTGTATCATCTGCTGGTATTTTTCTTTTGTGCAGCTTCATCTTTAATTTCTTACATTCCCAGAGCAGTTCCAGTCTCAGCCTTCGGATAGCAGCTATGGAACTCGCCCCGCTCTCTCTCCTTTGGTCTGCGCCGGTCAGCGCACGCGTTTACACCCGCGCCCGCCTTCCTTAGCTCGATTTCCAGAGAGAAGGTGGTCTGTTTTCCCACCTCGCCATGCATTGGGTGTTTTGCCTTTGGCATCTGCGTGACTGAGCGCACTCTTTTGTCCCGAAGGCTGCGAGGCACCGGCCTCCACTAACGCTCTCGACCATATACCTTGCCTTCGAAGCAAAAGCGACTAACCGCCTCTCTGGAGCATTTCTGTCAACTCCACATCCCCTGCATATCCCAACTAACAGGAGCAAAAAAACGAAAAAAATATACTAAAACAGTAAATAGCAGCGCACGCAGTATGGATAGCGCAAAACAAGCTGGAGCGCATGCGCATCCTGCACTCTAGCGCACTGCTGCTACTATTCTCTTCAGTTTAAACTAAGGTCTACTAAAAATGCTCAAAAACGTGAAATGTAAGTGTAACGCCCCCCCCTCCCCCCCACACTTGAACAGAGACGTGTCCCCACGACTCAAGCGCAAGCGCACGGAGAGCGCACACATGCAGAAAAATGGAAAAACTACCAAGTCCTAAACTAGCTAAAAAAAAAACTCAAAAAAAAAACACAAAACAAACAGAAAAATAAAATAGGCGGAAATAAAACGTGTCGGGTTACCTCCCGACAAGTGCCTTTGTTTAACGTCGTTGGCTCGACTGTACCTCGTTACGTGCCAAAACGTGTGTCTGCAACCTCCCCCACTCTTGCTCCTGAGTGTTCCTGCGCCAGCGTGTGTGTCGCGAACTCATTGGTCCTGCGCAAAGGGTAAAATGGAAGGTCAGTATGTGATACATTATGCGTAACGAAGGTAGATGCAGAGGGAGAAGAAATGTGAGCTATGATCTTCGGTTCTCCCTCTGGTGCATCTAGTGGTGCCTCTGGCGTCAGCTGGCGCATCGATTATCTCTGGTTCTGCCAGCTCAATGTCGCGCGCTGTGTTATCCCACGGTTCTCCTAAGTACCGTTTGACTCTCTGCCCATTAACCTGAAAACGATGCCGGTGCCCGTCTTCTAACTCGATTGTTCCGTAGGGGAAAACCTTGGTGACGGTGTATGGTCCCGTCCACTTGCTGCGCAACTTTCCAGGCATGAGCTTCAGGCGTGATGAAAATAACAATACCTGGTCTCCTGGTTCAAATGTGCGCCGGAGGATATGCTTGTCATGATACGCTTTGGTGCGCTCCTTGTAATCGCGCAGTCCCTCATAGGCGTCCAGGCGCAGCTCTTCTAGTTCGCTCAGCTCAAATGCGCGTTCTTTTCCTGCCTCATCCAAGTTCAGGTTGCAAATACGCAAGGCCCAATATGCCTTGTGCTCGAGCTCTACTGGCAGGTGGCATGCCTTCCCATAGACCAGCCGAAATGGTGAAGTCCCAATGGGCGTCTTATGCGCAGTGCGGTATGCCCATAGCGCATCATCCAGGCGCTGGCTCCAATCTTTGCGCGATGGCCTCACAGTCTTTTCCAAGATGCGCTTGATTTCTCTGTTAGACACTTCGGCCTGCCCATTCGTTTGTGGATGGTAAGCGGTGGACGTCTTGTGGCGCACCCCATAGTGCTTGAAAACTTGCGCCACAATCCTGTTGCAGAAGTGCGTCCCCTGGTCGCTGATGACTCCCTTAGGTACACCATACCTGCAAAATATGTTAGTACGGAGAAAGTCAGCGACAGTCTTACCATCATCCTTGCGCGTGGCCTTAGCTTCGACCCATTTGGATACGTAATCCACGGCCACCAGTATGTACTCGTAGCCGGCAGATGGGGGAAATGGACCCATGAAGTCGATTCCCCAAACATCGAACACTTCATCCACCAGAATCGGGGTCTGCGGCATCTCGTTGCGCGCGGATATTCCTCCTGTGCGCTGGCACCTGTCGCAATTTCTGCAATGGTCATATGCGTCTCTGAATAGGTGCGGCCAGTAGAATCCGCAGTCCAAGATTTTCCTGCTCGTGCGCTTAGGACCAAAGTGCCCTCCACAAGCGTGCGCATGACAAAACATCAAGACAGAGTTAATCTCATGGTCAGGAACGCAACGCCTTAATATCTGATCTGGACCTATTTTAAGCATGTAAGGATCATCCCAAAGGTAATGCTTGGACTCATGTGTCAATCGCATGCACTGAGTTTTATTGAAATGCGGAGGAAACGCACCTGTGACCAGGTAATTTGCGATATGCGCATACCATGGTACCTTACCTGTCAGCGCCATCAGGTGCTCGTCAGGGAATGTCTCCTTGATCGGCCCTGGCTCCTCCTCCTTGACGATCCTGCTCAGGTGATCAGCGACTGTATTTTCCGTGCCCTTCTTATCTTTGATCTCCAAGTCGAATTCCTGAAGCAGGAGCACCCAGCGCATCAGGCGCGGCTTGGTCTCCTTCTTGGACATGAGGTAGCGGATAGCTGCGTGGTCAGTGTAGATGATGACTCTTGCGCCTAGGACATAAGCTCGGAACTTCTCCAGCGCAAATACAATTGCCAGAAGCTCCTTTTCCGTGGTGGTGTAGTTCCTCTGCGCAGAGTCCAGCGTGCGCGATGCATAGTAAATGGCGTGCGGCTTCTTGTCCACGCGCTGCCCCAAGACTGCACCCACTGCGTAATCACTTGCGTCACACATCAGCTCAAATGGCAGGTTCCAGTCTGGTGCGCGCATCACTGGCGCACTGGTCAGCGCGTCCTTCAGCTTATCGAACGCCGCCCTGCACTCATCAGTAAAATCGAAACACACATCTTTTTGCAACAGGTTAGACAGGGGTAAACAAATTTTAGAGAAATCCTTAATAAAACGCCTGTAAAACCCAGCATGCCCTAAGAATGATTTCACGTCGCGCACGTTGGTGGCATAAGGCAGATTAGAAATGAGATCTATTTTAGCCTTGTCTACCTTAATACCCTCCTCTGAAATGATATGTCCTAGTACTACTCCGTGCATGACCATGAAATGACATTTTTCGTAATTGAGCACTAAATTCTTAGAGATGCAGCGCGCTAAAACTTTATCTAGATGAGTTAAACATGCATCAAAGGTACTCCCACATACAGTGAAATCATCCATGAACACTTCTATGCATATACCAATCATATCAGAAAAAATGCTCATGACTAAGCGTTGGAATGTACCTGGCGCGTTGCACAGCCCAAAAGACATGCGCCGAAACGCAAACGTACCGAACGGGCATGTGAATGTGGTCTTCTCTTGATCCTCCGCAGCTATGGGTATCTGGTTGTACCCTGAATATCCATCCAGAAAACAAAAATAAGGCTTACCTGCTAAGCGATCCAGCATCTGGTCCATAAAGGGTAACGGGAAGTGGTCCTTGCGCGTGACAGCGTTCAGCTTCCTGTAGTCGATGCACATGCGCCAGCCAGTTTGAATGCGCTTGGGAACTAGTTCGCCCTGCGCATTCTCTTCCACTGTGATTCCTCCTTTCTTTGGCACAACATGCACCGGGCTGACCCATTTGCTGTCCGAAATTGGGTAGATGACCCCTGCGCTAAGCAATTTCAGGACTTCCTTTTGCACTACCTCCATCATGTTTGGATTCAACCTGCACTGAGCCTCCCTGGATGGTTTGGCACCATCTTCCAACAGAATTCTGTGCATGCACACGTCTGGGCTCACTCCGCGCAGATCAGCAAGAGTCCATCCTATAGCGCGCTAGTTCCTGCGCAGTACCTGTTGTAAGCGCGCCTCCTGCTCTTCTTCTAATCCCTTCTTGATGATCACTGGCAGGGTGTCCTCATCTCCCAAGAAAATGTACTTGAGGTGCTCTGGGAGTTGCTTCAGTTCGATCTTGGGTGCCTGTTCAATAGAGGGCAAGATTTTGTTAGCGGTGCAAATATGAACTGTATCAAGTACCTGTGTGGGTGCTGGTTCAGCACTGCTTAGCTCCTCCTCTTGCTCCTCCAGCTCTGCCTGTGTCAGTAGCTCTGGTCCTATGGTTGCGCTCGCACACTGCGCTTCTGTGACTAAATCGTCAATGCTGTCCATCGCGTGCACGGTAGCGTCCTCATGTGGGTGCTGCATCCCCTTGAATATGTTGAAATGGATTTCTTCGCCATCTACCTCCATGGAGAGCATGCCCCTCCATACGTCTATCTTCGTGCGCGCGGTTATCAGAAACGGTCTGCCTAGGAGGATTTGCGCACTGCTGGCGCTTGATTCACCCTCCGTTTCGAGCACATAAAAATCTGCTGGGAAGACCAGCTCTCCTACGCGAACTAGGACATCTTCTATCATGCCCGCAGGTTGTTTGCACGATCTGTCTGCTAGCTGAATGGTGAGACCTGCAGGCTTAAGTTGTCCAAGGCGCAATGTCGTATATAGAGAATAAGGTAGCAAATTGATGGATGCGCCTAAATCGATCATGCAATTACTCACTGTGGTCTTACCTAGCGTGCATGGGATAGTAAATGTACCTGGATCTCGGCACTTAGGTGGTACCTTTTGTTGCACGATCGCTGAGGCCTGCGCATTTAGCATTACCTGTGCGCATTCACCTTTCCTTCGCTTGTTTGTGCACAGCTCTTTTAAAAACTTCGCATACCTGGGGATCTGTCGAATAGCTTCTATGAGAGGTATGTTGATTTCTACCTTGCTGAATAGCTCATATAATTCCTTGTCCAGCGCTTCTTTTCTCGCCAGTGGTGCCTGCACAGGGAACGGAGCAGGTATGTTAGTACAATTTTTGTCCTTGTTTTTCGAGTGAGACATACCTTGCGCTTTGCCCTGCTGGTCTGTGGCTGGCGCTTCCGGTTGCGCATCTTGCTCTGGTTGCGCATTCTGATCTGCTGGATCCGGGATTTGCGCAACTGGTTGCGCGGGCGCCTGTGCGGTCTGCTCTGTTCCTACTGTGCGCCCAGTCCTCAGTGTCACTGCATTGACTCCTCCTTTAGGGTTCTGAATCACTTGCGAAGGCAGGTTGCCATCGCTCTTTTTCAGCTCATACACCGTGGTTGCTATTTGTGATAGCTGCTTTTCTATGGACTCGAACCTTTTGTCATATTTTTCGTCATTTTTGCGCACTGTATCTGCTAGCTGCCCCATGATGTCTTCCAAGGAACGCCGCGGCTGTTGGTTGTTCTGCGCTGGTTCGTCATTTCGGCGGTGCGGCGGATTGTAGGGCGCAGCTTGTTGCGTCTGCTGTGGTGCGCGCTGATCTGTGGGCTGCCTCTGGAAATTGTTCTCCTCCTTCCATCTGAATCCATTTGCGGCAAGCCCAAAGCGCGGCTGATTCTGCCTCTGCGGTCCTCTGCTGTCCCATCCTCCAAGAGCATTGACATCTCAAGTCTCTTCGAAAAGTGTTGGGCATTCGTCTGTCTTGTGCTCAGTGGACCTGCAGAATTCACATACCTTTGGTGCAACTGGTTGTGCGCTCTGCGCAGTCATCAGCTTCTGTAGCATGGCCTTCATTTCCTTGATCTCAGCGCTTGTTTCTACCTGATGCACAGAACGATTACGGCTACTTTCAAGCGTCAATTGATGTCTTACCTCCCCAGCAGAATCTTCTATCAGCTGCCACGCATCCTCTGGGTACATGTTGCAAATGTCCCCTCCTGCGCATGCATTCAGTAGTCGCAGCTCCATGGGCAGCAGTCCATTTAGAAAGTTCTCTATCAGCACATTCTGGGGAAGCCCGTGATTGTAGCAGTTGGCTTCTAGCTCCCTGAAACGTTCATAGTATTCTGACAGAGACTCCCCTGCGCTCTGCCTTGGCGCGGCCAGTTCTCTTCTGAGCAGCGCAATCTTTGCTGCTGGATAGAATTTATCTAGGAATTTCTTCTGCAGCTGCTCCCATGTGTGAATAGATCCTGCAGGTAAATTCATTAGCCAGTGTTTAGCTGTATCACATAATGAAAATGGGAATGCCTTCATTTTCAGCGCCTCATCACTCTCCCCTTCGGTCTTCATGTTCTCGCAAATGACTAGGAACTCTCGCACATGCTTGACTGGATTTTCATTGTTCATCCCGTGGAACTTGGGCATGTGATGGATGAGCGAGCTCCTTAGCTCAAAATGACCGCCTGGTGGAAGCACGATGCACCATGGCTGGTTAACAGTGATAGGGGCCGACATCTCGCGCACTGTTCTGCGTCGCGCGGCTTGTTGCACGGGTGGCGCATGATACACTTCAGCGGCCCTCCTTGCTTCAACCTCGCGCTGCACTTCCTCTCTGAACAGGGCTGCGCGGTTATCTGCCCTTGCTTCCTCTGGGGTTCTGTCCCCCAAGTTGTCTCCTACGACACTGTTATCCTCCATAACCTATTCCGAATCTCAAGAAAAATGAAATTAAAAGATAACTAATGTTGTTGCGGCTGTCAGTGCGCAACTAGAATCTGCCGCAGCGCAACTGTTTCAAGGTTGCGCAGGCTGATGTGAATGCGCGCTGTCAGAAACAACAACGAAAACAAAACAAACTGAAAGAATTACTATATATAAAAAAAACTCAAACTAAAGACTTAGCTGTGTTGCTCCCCGGCAACGACGCCAAAATTTGATCGCGCGTCGTTGTGCGCGTCAAATATAATCCTTCCTCTTCCACCAGTACAGCGGTTAAGTAAGGGTCGATCTCCACAGGGAGCAAGTAGTTCAGTCTTCAATCCTGTCGTCTACACTAAAAATGGGGGTTGTGTGAGATTGGGATGCGCGATGCGCAAATGAACAGTAGCTAGCGTAACGCAGGAAATTGCACTAGACGTGCGCAAGCAGTAGAGATTAGATACTATGACTATGAGAAGTATTGGGCAGACAATCCTCTATGCGTGCATTCCTTATCATCGACTCTAAACGTCTATAGTTTGTGTTTTACTCGGGTTAGTGTCCGGTAAAGGCTTCCTAACACGTGCGCATGTTCCGTTCAAAGTTCATGTGCTATTAATCCTAGAACTAGACTAAAACAGCTGCAAATCCTGTCACAGTAGCAACTGCTTACCCTAGCTCGTTACTCCTAGTCGTCACCGTAAGATTGCGGTTCAAGGCTTCCCCTACTCATGCAACTAGTTTAACATACGACAAGCAAGCAAAACAAGTAAGATTGCGGTTCAAGGCTTCCCCTACTTATGCAACTAACTGTCTCAGTGTGCACAGAATTATTACAAGTAAATAAACTATGCATTAAGCTCAAGTCTCAAAGGTAATACTTCATAGATTCATGCCCGACCAACACTAAGAGTTTAGCTAGACATGCTAGTAATAAACATCATAGAATAGTAAATAAAGTCTAATATGTCTGAGAAACACAGTAGCAACAGTGCGTGCAGATTGTCTTCTCGGCTGGCGCAATCGGCTGGCGCAAATCCTCTCAACAAGTCCGTGTGTTTTCCAGTGTTGCCGCTCTCTCTGATGTTCGTTGTCCAATGACGGCTGTGATATCTCTCTCCTGAAACCCTAGACTTACTTTGTTTATATATTGCCCAGGAAGTTCTCCTTTGGCAACTTCCAAATCTGGTCACTGGATTTTTGCGCCTGGCGCATGGCATTCGGCTAGCGCATCGGCTAGCGCACCGCTACCGACTCTCACCAACTTCTTTTCTGCTTGTGCTGCTATCTCCGCAGGCGGATCTCTCACTCCTAGGACGCTGCCTGTTAGCGCGTATCCGACTCAAGGACTCGTTTTGCCCTGTAATACAAAAACACTAGAAACGAGTAATCCTGCTCATAAAATATTGCAAACAAGCATAGGGTTATGATCTAAATAATGCGTACAAATAGCCTCTATCAATGGTCAAGTAGCTATGATGGCCAAACAGTTTGGAAGGATCATAAAAAGATGGACAAGAGAAGATCAAATTACAAGGCCTATGGTGATCATGGATACCAAGTGAAGAAGGAGGAGCGTAGTGACCAAAGATATCGTGTGAGGAAAGATGACAAATTTCAAAAAGACAAGCATAGGGAGAATGATAAAAATCTAAATGAAGAGATTCATGGCAGAGCTTGTCAAGGATACGATCACATACAAAGGCATTGTGCTAACACACTAATGAAGAAGAAAGCCATGGTAGCCAAATCCAGTGATGATGAGTCTGAGAGCAGTGATACTGGAGAAGATCAGAGTAACTTCGTTGCACTAACAACTGTAGCAAACACTTACCCTGATGTTGAGGATGTCACAGAGGTTGTCGTACTAACTGCTAAGGAAGGAGGAGAGGAAACAGACCCTGACAACGACATTGACTCTAGTGATGGTGAGGAGATCAATGTGGGGGACTCTGAGGAGAAACCTGAGAGATATGTACGCCAAGTGGAAGCAAGTTGTGAAGACGAATGGAAAACTCAGTGTCATTATCATGCAGTTAAAGGAGCAAAAGAAAGGACTGGATAAGGAGCTTGTTGTGACAAAGATCGGACTTAATAAGGAGTTTCATGATCATGGTGAGACTAAGAAGGAGCTGGATAATACGAGAAAGAGAATAAGAATGATGAATTCTGGAACGAAAGATTTGAATGAGATCCTTGATGCTCAGAGGTATGGTGCAGGACAGTTTGGTATTGGGAACACATTTGGAAGTAGCAAAGACACAGTTTGTCAAGGGATAGACGTCACGGGGAAGTTCCAGCGTTGTCTACAGCAATCACTATAACACTCCCTGAACTAGAGATACTAGGATATCTGATTATTACCATACTCAAGGACACATACAGAGAAAGTGCAGGAAGTTCCTAGCTGAGTATGGACGTACTGAGACACGTATGATGCAAGAATGAAGACTAAAAAGACATGGAAAGGAGGTATGCCTTGTTGCCTATAGTTCAACTATCAACTTGAACAAAGATATGGGGTACTTTGATAACAGTTGTTCAGCATATATGACAGGTAATTCAACTTTTCTTAAGCATATAACACCTATGGATGGGAGATCAGTAACTTTTGGAGATGGTGGAAAAGGAAAAGTTGTTGGAGCAGGTGTCCTGGAACTACTTGGATTACCTAGTCTAACAAATGTACTTTATATTGAGGGTCTACATGTAAATCTCATTAGTATCAGCCAAATATGTGATGACTTTTCTGACGTAAAATTTACCAGAAATTCATACAGAGTTCTTGAAATTCGCAGCGTCTCTTGACAGACAGATTTGTGAACAAGCAGTTGCTGCAGCACACTCTTGTTCACTCGAAAACTGTCTCAGCAAACAATGAACAAGACAGAAGTTTGTTCACCCAGTTCGGCCGACTGCCTACGTTTGAGGAGGACTATTCTCCAGTCCTCAATCCACTAATCACAGAGGTCTCCAAGTACACTCGGTTACAACTCCACGCAACCTATGCTACTCAACCTTGTGTGGATCACTAGACACAATCAGAACAGGCTCTGACTTGTGTCTGCACACCCTCTACAAATGTCAATCTAGAATAGCTACTGTCTCCTCGAAACTCAGCCTATTCTAAACTACACTCAACTCTGCAGGGTTGCTGTAGCACACAGCTGATGCACAATTGTCCGCGTCGCTCCAAAGCATTCTGCCGAGCCGATCGAACGATTCCACGAGCGCTGCACACTCTGGAATACTCCCCCTTACTCAGTGACCTCCTGCCACTAGCGAGAACTGCCGCTTAGACACTCGACCGAGCCACTCACTCGTCAGTTCTTCCGCGGCTGCCCTTGATCAACCAACAAGCACCACTGCTCTGAATTGGCTTTCCTGATCAAGCTTAGATAAGACAATGCAAGTCCTGATCACCTTTTGCTTCTGTCACCACAGCTCTGCGCTCGCGCTCTGCCTTCGGGTGATGATCGACGAACTCATCCGTCGCACACCAAAATTACTCTCTCTGAATTATGCGCACGCACTCGTGTATCCCTCAGCTTCGATCAACCTCTCTGCTCTGACCTATTCTCTCTTAAATAGCAGCACCACCTTCAAACAAGAACAGGATTTAGCAATGTCCAAAAAGAACAATTATCTCCTAATTTTTAAGAGATTAGATTTTTTTTTGATCTCCAACACAAATCTCCTTCTCTAGCTAGGAAAACCCACTGGAATATTCTCCACAGCACTTTAAAATATTCTTCTGGTGTTCTCCGCAGAGCTGCCAGGCCTTCTAGCCAAGCCCAGGTTCCTGCTGCTTCTCGGACAGATGTTGCAGCAACTTGAACAAGCTCCTGCTATAGCATCCCTTGCTGTAGCTGCTCCTTGTTCACTTGTGCTGGTTTTGTCAAACACTGCCATATAGCATCATCAGTTCTCAATGCTGATTGTGTGATGCTTGGCAGTCGTTCTACTAACAACTGCTATTTGCTAGATGTTGCAGGAGCTGTTTCGGATGCAAACTGTCTATTTACTAAGACATATGAGATGAATCTGTGGCATTGTGTGTTGGGGCACTTGAATCTGAAAGCTCTGAAGTTGTAAAGCAAGAAGCTAGTGAGAGGGCTTCCTATTATCAAAGGAGAGGAGAACAAAGTTTGAAGAGGATGTCAGATTGGGAAACAGATTAGAGCCAGTCACTCAACAACCACTCAGATAAACACGAAGCGTACCTTTGAGTTACTGTGGATCTTGTTGGATCATTCCAAGTAGAGGGGATTGGTGGAAAAAGGTATGCTCTGGTAAGTGTTGATGTTTTTCTAGATATGCTTGGGTTGAATTTCTTAGAGAAAAATCAGATACTGCTGAGCATCTTGTTGAGCTGATTACTAGATTACAGTGTGAGAAAGGATTACAGTGTGAAAAAGGATTACTAGTGGCAGAGAATTTCAGAATCAGTCATTTGACGAGTTTTGCAAAAAGGAAGGCATCGCACATCAGTTCTCTTCACCACTGACCCGGCAACAGAATGGAGTTGTTCAAAGGAAAATAGATCAATTTTGGAAATGAGAAGGACGATGTTACAAGCCAAAGATGTAGCACTGCATTTCTGGCCAGAGCTCTTAGCACGGCTTGTCATATACTTAACCATGTAACACTGCGGGTGAGTACTGATAAAACATGCTACGAGATCTGGAATGGTAAGAAGGCTACTGTAAAATATTTTCATATATTTGGTACTACGTGCTATATTTTAGATGACAGAGAGTATAAGCAGAAGCTGAATACCAGAAGTGATGAAGGGATTTTCCTAGGATACTCCCGTAACAGTCGTGCCTACAGAGTCTACAATCGGAGGACAAAGACTATTATGTAGTCGTCAAATGTTGTGATAAATGACGAAGAACTGAATACCACTGACGATGCAGAAGGTTGGGTTCCACAGGTTGCCGATGAAGATCTAATAAGTGATGCTGAGGTCCCAGCAGAGGATGCAGTAACACAGGCTCATTCACAGACACCTTTTGTAGAGGAACATGCTAAGGAAAGTGTTGATGCGGAAGAAGAGATCGAGATGATTCCTTCACGTCATGTTCAGAAACACCATCCTTTGACCAATGTCATTGGCAGTCCAAGAGGAGTATGGTCACTCGAGGGATAAAAAAGAATTACAGAGAGATGGTTCGCTTCACTTGCTTTGTATCTACCATCGAACCCAAATGAGTACAGGATGCCATAGCAGATGAATACTGGGTTGTGGCTATGCAGGAGGAACTTGGAGAGTTTGTCAGAAATGATGTCTGGGAACTGGTTCCATGACCAGCTGATGTGAACGTGATTGGCACAAAGTGGGTATTCAAGAATAAGACTGATGAGCCCAGACCAGCGCCGCCAGGATTTGTTCCAAGAAATCAAAATCAAGGAGCTCCCTCCAACACATATCAGCCGAGGAATAATTATCAAAGGGGAAATTATCCAAGACCAAACAATTTCAGCCATCAAAATCAGGGAATGCACCAAAGGCACGAAGAGAAAGAAAGCAACAAGGAGCCGTCCCTGATTTCTATTGTTGCCCAGTTAGCCGCGACTCAAGCCCAGCAGCAAAAAGACAACCAGCTTATTCTTCAGAGGCTAGATCAATTGCAAGCGCACAATAAAATGCTCGAAACTCAGATTGCGCAACAAGCTGGCTCGTCTTCGAAATATCATGGGAAGCTGCCCTCGCAACCTGATGTGAACTCCTCCGAGACGATCAACGCAATTACACTCAAGAGTGGGAGAGTTCTAGAGGAGTCGCAGCCAAAGGCCAAAGTGGGAAAGGCAGTAGATGGAGTTGTCGAAGAAGAGTCTTTGCCGCAGAATTCGAGTGATGTACGGGAGAAGGAAAAGCCGCAGGAGCCAGCACCTTATGTGCGCTGATTCCATTCCCTCAAAGGCTGAAAAAGAAGAAGGAGGATGCGCATTTCAAGCGCTTTGCGGAGATGCTTAAAAAGCTGCAAGTGACTTTGCCATTTACGGAGGTACTCACTCAAATGCCTACTTATGCCAAATTTTTGAAAGACATTATGTCTCATAGAAGGGAAATGCATGATTTATACCATGTGGCTTTAGACGCAAATTGTAGTGCTATAATTCAGCGTGCCATGCCTACGAAGCTTAGCGATCATGGGTCATTTTCTATTCCTATTTCTATTAGAGAAATTAGCATAGCTAGTGCATTGTGTGATTTAGGTGCTAGCATATCTTTAATGCCTTATTCACTTTTTAATAAGCTAGATATGGGGGAATTGACTCCAACCATGGTTAATTTGAGATTAGCGGATCGTTCTTCTCGGGCACCTAAGGGTATCCTAGAAGACGTTCCCATTAAGGTTGGACAATTTTATGTTCCGGTTGATTTTTACGTGTTAGACATGGATGAAGATAAGGAAATCCCCATAATTCTAGGTAGACCATTTTTGAACATGGTTAAGGCTATTATAGATTGCGGGAAAGGTACAATCAAATTAAATTTTGGTAGTGAAAAGATCAAATTCGATTTGAAAAGCATGCTTAGGACACCTAGTAATTCTATGGATTGTCACTTGATTGAATCATATGATGCGTATAATGTTTTTGACTCTCTTGGTGAACTAACGAGCCTTGAGTATGAGTTGCTTGCACAAGAGGAAAATAGCTCGTCATTCACCTCTATAATGGAAATTGATGAGGATCCCGCTGATTTTAATGATGGTGCGAAAGGAATAAATGAGGCGCCAAAAGGTAAGGAATTCGGTGAGGGGTTGAAACCTCTTCCACCGAATCTAAGGTATGAATTCTTGGGACCAAATGAATCGTTACCTATTATCATAGAAGCTTCTTTGAATGATGTTGAAACTTCTAAATTGATGAATGTATTGCATGAATATAAAGGTGCCATTGGGCACTCCATTGATGATTTGAAGGGGATTAACCTCGATGTTTGCATGCATAGAATTCGTTTAGAAGATAATGCGAAGCCTAGTCGGGAGTTCCTTAGGCGTTTAAATCCTAAGCTAGGAGAAGTTGTATTGAAGGAAGTCACGAAATTGCGAAATGCAGGGATTATTTATGTTGTCCCAGATTCTGAATGGGTGAGCCCGATTCATGTGGTGCCTAAAAAAGGCGGGCTCACCGTGGTTAGAAATGAGAAGAATGAGTTGATACCTACGCGTATGGTCACGGGGTGGAGAATGTGCGTAGACTATAGGAAGTTCAATTCAGCCACTAAGAAAGATCACTTTTCCATTCCCTTTATAACGTCTAGCGGGACATGAATATTTCTGTTTTCTTGATGGGTATAGTGGCTTCTGTCAAATTCCTATCCACCCCGATGACCAAGAAAAGACCACATTTACTTGCCCCTACGGCACATTTGCATATAGGAGGATGCCCTTTGGTCTTTGTAATGCACCGGGAACTTTTCAACGTTGTATGTGTCCATTTTTGCTGAGTTCTTAGAGACTTCTATGGAAGTATTTATGGACGATTTTTCTGTGCATGGTTACTCATTTGATGATTGTCTCACAAATTTGTCTCGTGTGTTGGCTAGGTGTATTGAGATGGACCTAGTACTAAATTGGGAGAAATGCCATTTTATGGTCAAAGAAGGCATTGTGTTGGGACACCTTGTGTCAAAAAGAGGAATTGAGGTCGATAGGGCCAAAATTGATGTTATTGAGAAGCTGCCACCGCCGAGAGATGCGAAAGGAATACGGAGTTTCCTCGGGCACGCTGGATTTTATGGGAGGTTCATCAAGGACTTCTCGAAAATTGCTAAACCTCTTACAAATCTGCTATGTAATGAGGTAGAATTTAATTTCTATGAACCGTGCCATCAAGCGTTTCAAACGCTAAAGACAGCTCTGGTGTCCGCCTCGATAATTCAACCACCGAATTGGGAAATTCCATTTGAGCTAATGTGTGACGCTAGCGATAGCGCTATTGGAGCGGTATTGGGACAAAGGGTCGACAAGCGCTTGCACGTGATTTATTGTGTGAGTAAAGCCCTTGACTCAACACAAGAAAATTATTCGACCACAGAAAAAGAGATGCTTGCCATTGTTTATGCCTTCGAGAAATTCAGACAATACTTGATCGGGTCCAAAACAATTGTCTACACGGACCATGCAGCGATTAAATAACTTATGGCAAAGAAGGAGGCAAAGCCGAGACTAATTCGCTGGATTCTCCTTTTACAAGAGTTCGATGTTGAAATTAAAGATAAAAAAGAAGTGGAAAATGTGGTCGCGGATCACCTATCGAGGCTTGAGCAAACAGGTGGTGATAATGCCAGGAGTGTGCCGATTGAAGACTCTTTTATTGGCGAATATTTGTTGAGCATTGAGATGACGCAAGCCCCTTGGTATGCTGATTTGGTAAATTTTCTTGCTTATGGTATTCTACCAGAAGGGGCAAATCACAATCAAAGGAAGAAATTTCTTCATGACGTGAACCGTTATTATTGGGATGAGCCATTTCTTTATAGGCTATGCGCTGATGGGTTATATCGGTCATGCATCGCGGAGGAGGATCAAAAGGGTATTTTGCGAAGCTGCCACTCTTCCCCATATGTGGACATGGCTCTAGCTCCAATACAGCCGCGAAGGTTCTACAATGCGGTTTTTATTGGCCTACGTTGTCTAAGGACGCGTATGAATTTGTAAAATCTTGTGACTCATGCCAATGTACGGGAAATATTTCCAAGCGTGACGAGATGCCGCAGAAGGGAATCCTTGAGGTTGAAATATTTGATGTTTGGGGGATAGACTTCATGGGACCGTTCCCATCATCAAATGGGAACAAATATATTTTGGTTGCCGTCGATTATGTTTCCAAATGTGTGGAAGCCGTCGCTGCCCCTTCTTGTGATGCTAATGTGGTAAAGAGACTTTTCACCAAAATAATATTTCCAAGGTTCGGCGCGCCAAGGACAGTGATTAGTGATAATGGATCGCACTTTAAAGAAAAATAATTCGAGGCATTACTACGAAAATATGGTGTCTACCACAAGATAGTGACTCCGTATCACCCTCAAACCAGCGGGCAAGTTGAAGTCTCTAATCGCGAGATCAAGGCAATAATGGAGAAAACGGTTAGTAGTTCTCGTAAGGATTGGTCGTCAAAGCTTGATGAAGCATTATGGGTTTACCGAACGGCGTTTAAGACACCAATCGGTATGTCCCCTTATAGACTCGTATACGGGAAACCTTGCCATCTCCCCGTGGAACTCGAATATAAAGCCATGTGGGCTGTAAAGAAGCTGAATTTTGACTTGAAATCAGCAGGGGAAAAGAGGCTGCTCCAGCTTAATGAGCTAAATGAAATCAGACTTGACTCGTATGAAAATGCTAGAATTTACAAGGAGAAGACCAAGTTGTGGCACGACAAGAAAATTCAGAGGAGAACTTTCTCGAAAGAAGATAGCGTGTTACTTTTCAACTCTAGACTTACACTGTTCCCGGGAAAGCTGAAATCAAGGTGGTCGGGACCTTTCAAGTTCGAAAAAGTGTATGAAGATGGCCACTTCGAATTAATGAACAAAGAAGGCAAAACTTTCAAACTGAATGGCCAATCGAAGGGATGACACATGAAGGACGAGGAACGTTTCTCAGGTGGATTCCAACACCAATCAAATGACCAACGAAATCAAGAAGCTCAATAATGGTTGGACAGGTGAGTGGAGTTGACCCTTGTGAGTTTGGCAGCGCTGCGAGCCGTAAGACAGATGAGTGCCCTACCCGTCACAAGGATGAGGTAGTTGGTGTAAATGCGATGGGTGGATTTTAGAACTTCAACTACAGGCAGGCCACGAGACAATTTGGTCTTGCTGCGAATGGTTTCAATTGGAGAAACGAAGGAGGATTCCTACAGCACCAAGGGCAGAACCAGCAACAAGCGCAGCTAGACCGCCCTCCATTTCAGCAACAAGAGAGGTACAACGGTAATGCTAATGGTCAGTATCAACAGAGGGGGTTATACAACCAAGCTGGCCCAACCAATGTAAGTTCAGGTAAATCATTAGAAGAAGTTGTTAAGGATTTAGCGACTATTGTGCAGAATAATCAAGCGAAGACCTATGGTGCATTAGCCGAGTTTTTAAAGCATATGTCTCAATTGGCAGCCACCGTGTCCGAGCTCAAGAATGATCAAGGAAAGCTGCCCTCGCAGATAATTCCTAACCCAAAAGGAAATGTTAGTGCATTGACCATGACAAGTGGCAAGAAGCTCGAGGGAGAGTTGACGAGCGGTAGTCCAACGAGCACTGTGGAAGCTAAAAACAAGAGAGAGAATTATGAACCTTCTGCAGAGTCTTTTAAAAAAATTTGTACTGATCTCCAATTTAGGTATCGAGACCTAAGAAGGATCCAACAGTGTATCAAAATTTAATGGAGCTGTTCAACAAACTTGAGATCACACTCCCACTCCTTGACGCGATAAAGCGGATCTCGAAATATGCTAAGGCCCTTAAGGAATTGTGCACTAACCAAGGAGGAGGACTCAAACCTAAGCAGGTGAATCTGGGGAAAAATAGCTCAACCGTTTTTCAGTGCCAGGTAGCACAAAAATGTAAGGATCCATGTACATTTACAATTTCATGCATCATCGATAAATTCAAAATTGATAATTGTATGTTGGATTTAGGTGCATCGGTTAATGTGTTGCCTTACTCTTTATATCAAACATTGCGTATTGGTCCTCTAAAACCCACTAACTTGATTATTCAACTAGCTGATTGATCATGTAGTAAGCCAGAGGGTATTGTAGTTGACGTGTTAGTGCATGTAGGGAAGCTTGTGTTCCTTGTAGATTTTTACGTGATGAAAATGGAGGGTGATGGAACGATAGACACTTCACTCGTTTTACTAGGGAGACCCTTCATGGTGACAACGAAGATGAAGATTGATACATTTACGGGTGATCTCTCCATGGAGGTAGACGGGAAAGTAATTAAATTTAACATGTATAAGTCTATGCAGCACCCACCTAACATTGCAGGACTACATGCGTTGGACATCATTGAGGATGAGGAGCTTCAGCCAGATTTACAGCATTAGGAAGGCATCCAACCTCACAAAAGAAAAACTGATTTGATTTGTAAATTGCCTTTTCCTACTGACTAGCATGGTATCATGTCTTTCCTTAAACATGCTGGATTTTATCGCAGGTTTCTTAAAGGCTTTTTGAAGACAACATTGCCAGTGTCTCAACTGCTGCAAAAAGATGTTCCGTTTGGAGAACCTGATAAGGAGTTTGAGCTCGCTGAGCCGGTAAAGAACGGGTGATGAGAGATACCGTCGAGCCAACGACGTTAAACAAGAGCGCTTCTCGGGAGGTAGCCCGAGTGTAGTTAGGATTTCTTATATGTTTCTTTTAGTTATTTTTTTCTTTTATTTTGAATCTTGCATGATTACCCTTCCAGACGATCCAATTGTACCGTGAGGACACGGTTTGTTTAAAGTGTGGGGTGGGGGAGTTATCATTAGGTGTCAGCAAGTTTACCGTTATTAGCATGCATTAGTAGTAGTTAGAGCACGTTTTTTTTTTAAAACAATTTGCTGCGCCGTTGCTGCCTTTATGGGATTATATGCTGCGATGATGTTGATTTCATGTGATTATATGATACGATGAATATGCTGATTTTATGAGATGATGTTCGATTCTATGAGGTTTTAATGTGTATTTTTTGCATGATTTCTACGATATTGTGATGCTAGTGACTTGATGTTATATGTTCTTTTGAGTTTAGATATTACAGAATGTGGAGTTGATTGAAAATGTCCTAAGGGAACTTGACAAAGATTCAAAGGTTCAAGGAATTAGTCGCGTAGCGCATTGAGTTTGTGGAGGTTGGCATTCCGAGTTATGAGGGGTGAGACGTTAACTCCACCTTTGCAGCGTTTATGCAATGGTGGGACGGGAAACCAAACTGTCCTATCTCTAGTCCTAATAATCGGGAATGGGTGGGTAACCCCTATTCTGTCTCGCGCTGAAAGGATAATGATGAGAAAAAGCGGGACACGCTCCATATGTTGTTATTCGAAGGCTATGATTGGAACGGTTCACAGAGCAGAAATGCAAAAGGACAAGCAATTCATATTGGAGAGCAAAGTTCAAAAAGAAAGTTAAGGCAGATGTGAAAGAAAGAAAAAAGTAATTGAGTTGAGTGAAGTCTTCGAACTAAACAAAACAAAAAAGTTTCAAAATGTCCTACCAAAAAGAAGAAGAAAAAGTTGAGCTCCTCGGGACTTGGATTTATCATGTGCTAGATAAAGAAAATTCAGCGTATGCACGTGACTATGACCTTGAGCTGAAGAATGGAGTCAGGAGTCTAAAGGGAACTAGCTCACAGTCAACTATTGAAATTCCATCTCGAACTCACAGGTAACATGTATCATTTTAGTTTCTTGTTGATCATTATTGAAGAGTGAGTGTGAGCCTATGCTGATGAACTGATTAGTGAGAACATCTCGAGTAAATTCAGTGTGTAGTCATTGCATGATAGAAGTGATTTGACTTTGCGAGTCTTGATTTCATTCTTGTTCGGGGACGAACAAAGATAAGAGTGGGGTAGTTTGATAGAGCGTATTTATACGATCCATTGAGTTGTTTATTCCCATTGTTTAATTGCATTTTGTGTGTGAAAGATTACTTCTTGGTAGTATTTTGCATCGCAGGTGTATCAAGATCGTTTTGGAACTTTATTGGGCATTTGGACGAATATAGACAAAATTTGGGCAGATTGACCTGTTCGTATTTGAAGGCTCGCCAAGCACATGACTCTTATCCGATTGCAGCGTGCCTTATCTCGTTGGAAAGATAATTCAAAGGGCTACAACTTCTTAGTCCACGACAAGCTAAGCCTCATTATGGGAATAACTTGGAGAGGAGAAGTGAGCAGCAGCATCTTGGAACTTTTAATTTCATTGTTATTAGATGGACTGTAGTAGCATAGTCTAGCGATGAAACTGAATTGATAACTATTGCGTGATACTAAGTTGACTTTTCTATAAGCTAAGCCTAGCGATAGAACCTAATTGGTGTTGTTAGTCAAGTAATCGTTAACCTATTCAACAACTTAGCGATTAAGAGTAGGTAGAACATTGAAGTTGACATTACCGTAGCCGGATTGTTAGACAAGAACAGTATTTTTACTAGTTGATGTGTGTACGATGCATATCCCTGAACGGATTCTTTCTGAATTTGATAACAAACATTCTCTCTGAAAACAAACCCCCTTTTAGTGTGACAATTGTTAGTGAAACTTTATAACTCATTACTCTCTTTGGGTTCAACCTTGCTTACTGCTTGCTAGAATAGTAAGAGATTATAAATTTAATTTTGGCGCACACAACAACATGTCATCAACCATACCTGCTTGAGAGACATCCAACCATGCAAAGAAAACATGTTATTATTGGCAATGGGCTGAAAGGGAAAGTCCTTGGAAGAGGAACCCTAGACGTGCAAGGTCTGCCTATGCTAAAGAACGTAATGCTTGTGGAAGGGTTGAAGGCAAATCTCATCAGCATTATCCAACTATGAGACGGCACGCACTTCGTCAACTTCACTCAAGATGAAATTTGGGTGCGCTGCTGAAGACGAGTTACAGCTTCTACTGTAACACTCGCTGTATCTTTCTGCCGAATTTGTTCTTCTGTGCTGAATGAGAAAGATACAAATAACTTGTTCACCTAGTTCGGAAACTTGCCTACGTCTGAGGAGGATCACACTTCGATCCTCAAGATTTCACAATTACGGTTTAAAATACAAAGGACTCTAACCTGTACTTCTCACCTAGGTGAAATCTTTTGCTCAATCTAACCACCTAGGGTAGCTTGCAGTCTAATCACACAAGCTCGCTTCTTGCTACCTACATGACGTTGGCGTTTTAGGCAAGCAAAATGAAGTGCTATTCTAGTCACGCAAATATCAAACAATATTTATAACCGAGTGACCTCGGATCGAACCCAAGAGAAAAGCTTAGACTAATTGACAACTAATTAATGATACTATTGTAAGTCTACGGTTTTTGAGGGGGGTTTTGTCCTCCTATAGAGGTATCTCTAGCAAGCACTAAAGATAAATGATATTTTTGGGTTTTGCTTAATGAATAAAAAGGGTGACTAGGGGATTCAACTTCCCCCCTAAGATATGAGGAAATGAAATAACTCACTAATACATGCATGAACTACATTTGGTTGATAAAAGCAAGGCTAATGCATCGTCCGCTCTAGGTTCAACTCTCGCTCCTTCCCTAGAATGGAGAGGATACATAAATGACATGGTTCTCAAACTCTCATTCTATTGAACCGTGTAGAATTTGAGTCCCATAACCGCACCCTCTCGGTCTATTGGCCGGTTACTCAAATCCGCTCAAAACTTAGCCTAATGTCAAGAATGCATGTCGCTCTCACGCACAAACACTCCATCTATGATCATACAATAGCTATGAAACATCCTAAGTTCAACTCTCGCTCCTTCCTTAGGGGTTCTAACCAAGCATACTCACTTAAGCATTTCGTCAAACACTTGGTGTGCATACAATGAATACATAGCTAGGGCACAATATAATCAAACCAAACTTCATTCAATGCAATAAATTAGAGTTCTACATCATATCCAATCCTAGGGGATCCATTTAATCCCCAACCAGAAGAACAACTACTCACTCATAATGAGTGTGCACAAATACATGATTAATAAGTGAAACATGAATGTAAATACAAAGTTAAGGGTTTAGAAAAGTAGTCTAGGTCTTGAATGATCTTCAATCCAAGCTCCAATCTTCAACCAAGCTTGATCTTCTCCAAAGGTTTGATCTTTGCTCTTTAGGGTTTGAAAGATTTCTTGAGTTTTCTTTAAAATTGAGATCTTTTTCTCTCTCTTCAAAGCTTTTCATTTATACCTAGAAGGTTTGACCAACATTGACCGAGTTGACCAGCGTTGACCGAGTCAAATAGTTGACTTGAGCGAGTCAACTTTCCAGAGGGTTCGAATTTGGCCGAGTCACTTCTTGACTCGGTCTTGCGCTTCGTGACTCGGGCAAAACTGACTCGGGCGAGTCAAATAGTTGACTCGGGCGAGTCAACTTTCCAGAGAGTTCCAATTTGCCCGAGTGCTTTGATCCGGGCGAGTCAACTAGTCCAGGCCGAGTCACATTGACTCAGGCGAGTCACAATGTGACTCGGGCGAATCTTCATTATCATGATTCTTTTGCGCTTTCGCCCGCAATCGACTGGATTTTGTCCGAAACTCTTCTAAGCTGCTGCGTGACTCCAACTACTCGATATAAACCTGAAACGCACGCGAAAAGCATCAAAAAACTTATATAACATCACGGAATGAACAAGAACTAAAAGGGGAATGCACATAAATATTATGCACTTTGCGCGCACATCAAAATACCCCACACCTAATTCTTGTTCGTCCCGAACAAGTAAATGCATAAGTCATGAAAGGAGTAAGATGCTATAAAATATGAAACTATGTAATGGCGCATAGCAATACTTACTATCATGAAGATCCATTCAATTCTACTACGATTTCCTAACCTAACATGGAAACAAGTTAACTAAAAGTACGCCTACTCCTAATTCACTTTCGAGGTTAGTCTTTTGAGAGTTTTCAGAAAAGGAATACTCACAAATCCCACTTGCAATCATCCATGAGAGTTCAAAGTCCAAATATAGCTAGCTAAGCGAGTAGTTCACTATCACCTCAAATTGGAATAGAGTTGTGCAAATTATTCACTTCACGCAAACTCTAAGGATCATTCACTTCAATGTGATAATAAATACTCATAGAATCGATGTCAACCTAGCATTCGTCAAATTCAAATTTCCGCTCAATTTCCTATGCAAGTAGTATGAAGATAAGCGTCGCTAGCACAAAAATTTTGTCAAATCAATCACATATGCTTGCTAAGGGCAAGTCCATAAGCTCAAGACAATAAACTCGTTCTCAAGTTTTAGACTATACGTGATAAACCGTAAGAGAAGAGGAGTTTTGACAATGAACAATTTAGAATTTCCTTGTACAAATCTGGATGCTTAAGTAATAAATTACGAGGGTCATACCTTAGACGCTTCCTAAAAACTCAATGCAAAAACTTTGCTCACACATATGCGAAAGAACTTGTGGAAAAGGCACAAAGTCAAGAATTAAGTGTGCCTATTTTTTTGCGTTTATACAAATGCTTTCGAGGGGGAAATTACCTTCCTAACCCTCGGCAAATGCAAAACCTTCAAAATATGATAATTCTTTTTTCTTTCTTTCTCTTTCATGTGCCTTTTTCTTTTTCTTTTTTTTTCTTTTCTTTCGCAATCATTTTGAAACACCCCACACTTAAGACTTGACAATGTGCCTAAATGTTATATGGTGGAGCATGAAGTGTGAGCAAAGCAAATGCAAAGGCTAAATAGGGATGCTAAAATCACCTAAAAGCAACCAAGAGCAAGTACAAGGTTTTTGTATGAAAACATTTTTTTTATTTTTGTGCTCGCTAAACTTAACTTCATTTTTCATGCATGGAAAGAGCTTAAAAATGAATCGAACTAAGCTAGTCGAACACCGAATCATGTGAATAAAATCATCACAAAGAGGATCAATCGACTTAAAGATGCGATTCATGAATTTAAGGCACAACTCAATCCAAAAAAAATTTTGATACTATTTAATTGCTTAGCAAACATTACTTCGTGTGATCAATACTTAAAGCTAGGATGACAACAATCATGTGAGTATAATGCACGGAAAGTAAATATGTAGCATAGAACCATGTTGTTAAGCAAATAAAAGCGCAAGCGCAAACAAACGCCCCACACTTAAAAATTTGCTTAGTCCCTAAGCAATATAAAGTAATAGAATAAAAGAGAAAGCTTCGAAGGAACTTCTCTCGTGTGAAGGTATCCAAATGCACATCACAAATTCCACAACGATTCTATACTACAATCAAGTAAAAATAAAAGCATAAATACTCACAAGCCTAGTTTAACGTCTTGGCTAAGACACAGCCGATTCCCTTCTTCATAAGAAACACACTTGAGAAGTCCTTTGCGAGGATTCCTTCTCAAATGGCATGCAATAATTTGGGAATTATGTAGAATCATCAAGCTTGAAGTCTCCAAGCTCCAAGCTTTGCACATCTCCATGGTACGCTTTAATTCGATGGCCATTCACTTTGAAAGTTTCACCTTCTTTGTTTATCAATTCGAAGTGGCCATCTTCATATACTTTTTCAACTTTGAAGGGCCCCGACCATCTTGATTTCAATTTTCCAGGGAATAATCTAAGTCTAGAGTTGAAAAGCAATACGCTATCCCCCTTTGAGAAAGTCCTCCTCCGAATTTTCTTGTCATGCCACAATTTGGTTCTCTCCTTATAAATTCTTGAACTCTCATAAGAGTCGAGTCTAATCTCATCTAGTTCGTGGAGTTGGAGGACTCTCTTTTCCATCGCCGTCTTCAAGTCAAAATTTAACTTCTTGATTGCCCACATGGCCTTGTACTCCATTTCGACGGGGAGATGGCATGGCTTCCCATAGACTAAGCGGTATGGTGACATGCCAATCGGGGTCTTGAAAGCGGTGCGATATGCCCATAAAGCTTCTTCGAGCTTTGAAGACCAATCCTTCCTTGAGTTCCCCACCGTTTTTTCAAGAATAGCTTTTATCTCCCTATTAGAAACTTCAACTTGTCCACTAGTTTGAGGGTGATAAGGCGTCGCAATTTTATGATAAACTCCATATTTTCGAAGCATCGCTTCGAATTGTCTTTCTTTGAAATGAGTACCATTATCACTAATCACGGTCCGAGGAGCTCCAAATCTTGGAAAGATTACCTTCTTGAATAACTTAATCACAACTTTGGTATCGCAAGAAGGTGAGGCAATGGCTTCCACCCATTTTGAGACATAGTCGACGGCGACTAAAATATACTTATTCCCATAAGGAGATGGGAATGGTCCCATGTAATCAATCCCCCACACGTCGAATATCTCAACCTCTAGAATACCCTTTTGAGGCATTTCATCTCTCTTAGAAATATTTCCGGTTCTTTGACACGCGTCACAAGACTTCACGAACTCATATGCATCTTTGAACAAACTCGGCCAATAGAATCCGCTTTGAAGAACCTTTGCGGCCGTTTTAGAACTTGAGCCGTGCCCGCCATAAGGAGAAGAGTGACATCCTTCAAGAATACCTTGTTGGTCGCATTCCGCGACACATGATCTATAAAGTCCATCCGCGCAAAGGTTATATAGATAAGGCTCGTCCCAATAGTATCGGTTGATATCATGAAGGAATTTCTTCCTTTGATTGTAATTTGCTCCCTCCGGTAGAATTCCACAAGCTAGGAAATTCACGAAGTCCGCATACCATGGAGCTTGCGCGGTCTCGATGCTCATCAAGTATTCCCCAATGAATGTGTCATTTACGGGAATCGTTCTTGAATCTTCTTCTTTGGTTAGTTCGAGTCTTGACAAGTGATCTGCCACTACATTCTCTACTCCTTTCTTGTCCTTAATCTCTATATCAAATTCTTGCAATAGGAGTACCCAACGGATAAGTCTAGGCTTTGCTTCCTTCTTAGAAACCAAATACTTGATGGCGGCATGATCCGTGTAGACTATGGTTTTAGAACCAATCAAGTATTGCCTAAATTTTTCAAAGGCATAGACAATGGCTAGCATCTCTTTCTTCATTGTTGAGTAGTTTCCTTGGGTAGTGTCAAGGGCCTTACTAATGTAATAGATTACGTGGAGGCGCTTATCGATTCGTTGACCCAAGACGGCTCCAATGGCGCTATCACTTGCATCGCACATCATTTCGAATGGTAAATCCCAATTCGGTGCTTGAATAATAGGTGCGGTCACCAAGGCTTGCTTCAATACTTCAAACGCCTCAAGACAAGGCTCATCAAAAGTAAATTCCACCTCATTGCGTAGAAGATTTGTGAGGGGCTTTGCTATCTTTGAAAAATCCTTAATAAACCTTCGATAAAAGCCCGCATGCCCGAGAAAACTTCTAATCCCTTTAACATCCCTTGGAGGTGGCAACTTTTCAATCACGTCGATTTTAGCTCTATCGACTTCGATCCCTCTCTTTGAAACACGATGTCCCAAAACTATGCCTTCTTTCACCATGAAATGGCATTTCTCCCAATTGAGGACTAAGTCCATCTCAATGCACCTAGCCAAAACACGTGAAAGATTTGTAAGACAATCATCAAAAGAATATCCATGCACCGAAACATCATCCATAAACACTTCCATGGAATTTTCAAGAAATTCGGAAAATATGGACATCATGCATCTTTGAAAAGTACCCGGCGCATTACAAAGACCAAAAGGCATTCTCCTATATGCAAAAGTGCCATAGGGGCAAGTAAAAGTTGTCTTTTCTTGGTCATCGGGGTGGATGGGAATTTGGAAAAAACCACTAAAACCATCTAGAAAGCAAAAATATTCATGTCCCGCTAATCTTTCTAGCATTTGATCAATAAAAGGAATTGGGAAATGATCTTTCTTGGTGGCTTTGTTTAATTTCCTATAGTCTATGCACATCCTCCACCCCGTGACCGTGCGCGTAGGGATCAATTCATTTTTATCATTCTCCACAACGGTGAGCCCGCCTTTCTTAGGCACCACATGAATTGGGCTCACCCATTCGGAGTCGGGGATCGAGTAAATTATTCCCGCATCTCTCAACTTAGTCACTTCTTTCAACACAACCTCACCAAGCTTAGGATTTAATCGCCTAAGAAATTCGCGACTAGGTTTCACATTCTCCTCAAGTCTTATCCTATGCATGCAAACCTTGGGGCTAATCCCTTTCAAATCATCAATGGAATGCCCAATAGCACCCTTATACAATTGCAACACATGCATAAGCTTGGAGGTCTCACATTCATCAAGAGATGCTTCGATAATTACGGGTAGTGAATTGTTTGGTCCGAGGAATTCATACCTTAGATTCGGTGGAAGGGGTTTCAACCCCTCACCGAATTCCTTACCTTTTCGTGGGTCTTCTTTAATGGTGTCTTCATCGAGAGTGTTACCGTCCTCAAGATTCATCAACGAGGCGAAAGATGGACTACCACTATCTTGGGTGAGCAACTCGTACTCAAAATTTGTCAATTCATCATGAGCATCAAAAACATCACAAGCATCATTTATTTCAAGCAAATGACAATCCATAGAACTACTAGGAGCATTTAAAACCTTTTTCAAGTAAAATTTAATTTTGTCGGTTCCCAAGTTTAGTTCTATAACTCCCTCTCCACAATTAATAACGGCTTTTACCGTATTCAAGAAAGGCCTTCCTAGTATGATAGGAATTTCACGATCCTCATCCATCTCAAGCACATAAAAGTCAACGGGAACATAAAATTTCCCTACTCTAATTGGAATATCCTCTAAAATACCCTTAGGTAACCTAGATGATCTATCCGCCAATCTAAGATTTATGGATGTAGGAGTGAGTTCACCCATGTCAAGTTTTTGAAACAAGGAAAATGGCATCAAAGAAATACTAGCTCCCAAGTCACACAATGCACTATCTATGCAAAAATCACCAATAGCAATAGGAATAGAGAATGAACCATGATCATTTAGCTTCCTAGGCATGTTATGTTGAATAATAGCGCTACAATTAGCATCCAAAGCTACGTGATCAATTTCATGCATTTCTCTCCTATGAGATATAATATCTTTAAGAAATTTTGCATAAGTAGGCATTTGAGTTAGTACCTCCGTGAAGGGGAGAGTCACTTGGAGTTTGCTCAAGATATCCGCAAAGCGCTTGAAATGTGTGTCCTCCTTCTTCTTCTTCAATCTTTGTGGAAATGGAATGGGAGGCACATATGGAGCGGGCTCTTGAGCTTTTTCTTTTGTTCTCTTCTCAACCTTCTCTTGGGATGAAGGCCCTTCTTTCTCAACCTCAACGGTTGTGTTGGCAATTTTGGTCTTCGCTTGGGGCTCTTCTAAGACTCTTCCGCTCTTTAAGGTGATGGCATTTATGGTTTCGGAAGAGTTCACATCCGGTTGAGAAGGCAATTTCCCTTGATATTTTGAGGAAGAACTCGCTTGTTGAGCAATTTGTGTCTCAAGCATTTTGTTGTGTGCTTGCAATTGGTCGAGTCTTTGAAGGATGAGTTGGTTATCTTTTTGTTGTTGAGCTTGAGTTGCGGCCAATTGCGCGACAATGGATAATAGGGATGGTTCCTCTTGGCTAGGCCTCTCGTCGTTTCTTTGGTAAGGAGCTTGTAATTGTTTCCTTGGTGGGAATCCCGGAGGTGTAGGCTTTGGCTCATTGTTGATGGGTGCTCTCCTCGGAAAGTTTGGGTCTTCATGGAACCTTACATGTTGAGGAGAGTTCCTTGGTTGGTAGGGAGGATTTCTCGGTTGATACCCACTTGATTGAGGTGGCACATAAGCTCTCTCTTGGTTCCTCACAAGATAATTAACATCTTCAAATTCATCCGCATGTTTGGCGGTGCAAGAGTCTTCGTCATGCGACGGGTTAGCGCATATGCTACACGCTTGCGGATGTTCTCTTCTCTTGTTCAAATTCATGTTCCCAAGAGATTGTGCCAAGGAATTTACCGTCTTTGCAAGGGAGTTGAAATCTTCCTTTGTCACGGCTTTAGAGGTTTCCTCCTTGCTCTTTTTCTTCAAGTGGTTCCTTTCACCACCCCATTGATGCGAATTTCGTGCAATCTTTTCGATGATCTTGAAACCATCGGTAGCCGTTAAGTCCATCATTGCTCCATTACTCGCATGGTCCATATGATTCCTTGCATCTTGGTCCATCCCATCGTAAAAGCTTTGCAATAATTGCCACTTGTTGAATCCATGATGAGGGCAATCTCTTTGAAGCTCTTTGAAGCGCTCATAAGCCTCATAGAAGGTTTCATCGTCCCGTTGAGTAAATTGGTTGATTCTATCCCGAATCTTCTTTGTCTTGGCGGGAGGGAAATATTGGGTTAAAAAGGCTTGTGCTAGTCCCTCCCAAGTATTGAATGTATCCGGTTCATGACTCATCAACCAATCTTTAGATTTCCCGGAAAGTGAGAACGGAAAAACCTTCATATATACCCACTCTTGTTGGATGCCCGGCATTTTTTATGTGCGGCATAGCTCCGTAAATTGGGCCAAATGGGCATTTGGGTTCCCATATCCGTCAAATTGATGTGCGGCCACCATATGGAGGAGGGCGGATTTGATTTCAAACTCTTGGTCTTCTCCCCCCGGTAAGCAAATTGGGGAACCATAATGTCCAATGGTTGGGGCGATGTATGCCCCAACCGGTCTTTCTTCTTCCTCTTGCGGAAGAGGAGCATTTCCTTGCCTTCTAGGGATTTGTGGATCCATATTTCCCGGTTGTCCGGCTCGTGTAGGCGAAGGAGTATCCAAATGAGGAGTGTGAAGCTCGTTGGAAGCGGAGGGATGAGAAGGTTGGCTTGTAGTTGAGGTAGAAGCTTGTTCTTGTGCTCTCTTGCTCCTTGCTCTAGTTTGCATTCAAACACCTATGAAGCAATAAAAGAGAGCTTTTATAAGTGTGAACTTAAATAGAGACTAACAAGAATAGCACGCACGCAAGCAATTACGACAACTAAATAAAAGAAAAAAAAAGTGAAGTAAACTAACTAAAAGTAATACTAATTAGCAATCTAATCTAATGGCTAATTCCCCGGCAACGGCGCCATTTTGACGTTGGCGTTTTAGGCAAGCAAAATGAAGTGCTATTCTAGTCACGCAAATATCAAACAATATTTATAACCGAGTGACCTCGGATCGAACCCAAGAGAAAAGCTTAGACTAATTGACAACTAATTAATGATACTATTGTAAGTCTACGGTTTTTGAGGGGGGTTTTGTCCTCCTATAGAGGTATCTCTAGCAAGCACTAAAGATAAATGATATTTTTGGGTTTTGCTTAATGAATAAAAAGGGTGACTAGGGATTCAACTTCCCCCCTAAGATATGAGGAAATGAAATAACTCACTAATACATGCATGAACTACATTTGGTTGATAAAAGCAAGGCTAATGCATCGTCCGCTCTAGGTTCAACTCTCGCTCCTTCCCTAAAATGGAGAGGATACATAAATGACATGGTTCTCAAACTCTCATTCTATTGAACCGTGTAGAATTTGAGTCCCATAACCGCACCCTCTCGGTCTATTGGCCGGTTACTCAAATCCGCTCAAAACTTAGCCTAATGTCAAGAATGCATGTCGCTCTCACGCACAAACACTCCATCTATGATCATACAATAGCTATGAAACATCCTAAGTTCAACTCTCGCTCCTTCCTTAGGGGTTCTAACCAAGCATACTCACTTAAGCATTTCGTCAAACACTTGGTGTGCATACAATGAATACATAGCTAGGGCACAATATAATCAAACCAAACTTCATTCAATGCAATAAATTAGAGTTCTACATCATATCCAATCCTAGGGGATCCATTTAATCCCCAACCAGAAGAACAACTACTCACTCATAATGAGTGTGCACAAATACATGATTAATAAGTGAAACATGAATGTAAATACAAAGTTAAGGGTTTAGAAAAGTAGTCTAGGTCTTGAATGATCTTCAATCCAAGCTCCAATCTTCAACCAAGCTTGATCTTCTCCAAAGGTTTGATCTTTGCTCTTTAGGGTTTGAAAGATTTCTTGAGTTTTCTTTAAAATTAAGATCTTTTTCTCTCTTCAAAGCTTTTCATTTATACCTAGAAGGTTTGACCAACATTGACCGAGTTGACCAGCGTTGACCGAGTCAAATAGTTGACTCGAGCGAGTCAACTTTCCAGAGGGTTCGAATTTGGCCGAGTCACTTCTTGACTCGGTCTTGCGCTTCGTGACTCGGGCAAATAGTTGACTCGGGCGAGTCAACTTTCCAGAGAGTTCCAATTTGCCCGAGTGCTTTGATCCGGGCGAGTCAACTAGTCCAGGCCGAGTCACATTGACTCGGGCGAGTCACAATGTGACTCGGGCGAATCTTCATTATCATGATTCTTTTGCGCTTTCGCCCGCAATCGACTGGATTTTGTCCAAAACTCTTCTAAGCTGCTGCGTGACTCCAACTACTCGATATAAACCTGAAACGCATGCGAAAAGCATCCAAAAACTTATATAACATCACGGAATGAACAAGAACTAAAAGGGGAATGCACATAAATACTATGCACTTTGCGCGCACATCACTACACACTTCCAGTAAAGAATAGCTACAGACCTGACACTCAAACTTAGCCTACCCTATTACAATGTGTAGTAGACGGAATGCTATAGCACACTCTGTATCAGAGTTGCTGTAATTCCTGTCGACAGCTTATCTAGCACCCACTACCATGCCGTCAAATTCTCTCTCTAAATTCTTCCAACTCAAATGTTGCTCCGCCTAGATCAATGCCCACCTGTCAATATCAAGGAGAGACGTTCGGCTCTTCAACAACATGTGACAGGTTTGTCCACAGCTGTTCTCCAAAGCTTCTATTTGATCCTTCAACGAGCCACGCTCCAGTTGAATTCTGTGGATCAAACCTTGATCAAACTCAGTGAGTTTTGATCTCTTCAGCGCACCCCACAACTATGTCACCCTTTTGCTACAAATTCTAGTTGTGTGTATTTTCTGCTTTCATTTCTTGATTGATAATATGACACTGCCTCTGTACTTCTTTTATAGCTTGACCAATCATCCGTGACGGAAACCTGGTTGCCTTAGGATTCGTAGTTCAGCACAGCATATTCTGAATCTTCTCCTAGATTTTTGTGAAGTTGTTGAGATACGGTTTCCCAAATGTGAATTTAGAAACCTTATCTTTTGCATCTCTTCCGGCCACGAGATGACAACTGCAGACCACTTGATGATGTTTGCAAAGCACTTTTAGCCTCTGCGACCTTAGCAACACCTCTCTGAGTTCTCTTCGTATGGCTTCAACTTAATCTCTCATTCCGCTCTAGCTTCAAATCAACACGGTTTGCTGTAGCAGATTCTATCCTATGTTCGTTGCCTAGTTTGCCTCAACTTTTGTGGTCCAAAGAGTAGCTTCAAGCAGAATCTGGTTCTTTGTTGTTGTACTGTGTTGCTATTTTATCAGTCTCTAGATTGTGCCTCAGCTCCAATCTCCCTGTTTCTTTTTGACAAAAATATAGCAACACTACTTATGATAACCTGGCATAACTATCTAACTATACTGGATAACTGCTCTAAATATTACAATTGAGTTTAGAGTTCCTCAACAAAACTAAAAATCCAAAGTAAATAGTTCTAGAAGTAAGTTAGAGATAATTCAGAGTTAATGTCAATGTTTAACAATCTCCTCCCCCTTTTGGCACAAATGCCGAGGGCTTCTATCATTATCATGGCTGGGTAGGGGCAGAGCTGCTAGCATCTGGATACTCCAGGTCACGGAGGAGGCTGTCAATCTGTGTTTGCCGCATAGAATTCTTCTTCGCCTCTGCTGTTAGTATGCAATCTCTGATTTGAGGTGGCTTATCATTCTTTCACGTAGAGCTGCATCCAAGGCCTGACCATGAGTTTTAGGTAGTGATTCAGCATCCTCTGGATCTTCAGGACCTGATATCAGCGCTGGCTCTCCTCCGGTCACATCCACCACATGTCTGCCTTTGAATACTTTGTGGTCTAGCAGAAATACCTACGGAGCTCCAGATAATCTTTCAGGGGCAGCTTCCAGCTCTTTATGCTGGCTGATCATGATCTCGTATATCAAAGAGGGAAATCCAATGCTCAAGTTGGATTTCAGGTTGTTGGCATAAGCAGCAATTTGTTCGAAGATAATCTGTCTTAGATTGACTTCTTTCCTCTCCCTAATGTGGAACAATAGCAGCTCCATGGCCCTGCTTACCTTGCCCTTGTGCGAGTTTGGCATCCAGTTCCTTACCCTAAATGAGTAGAGAATGGAGTACTTTGTTGTCAAATTTGCAGCTCCCAAATTATGTGACGCCCACCCTTTGCACATGCCACCAATGAGTTTTGCTGCTAGGGTGTTGATCGCGCGTCGTTGTACGCGTCAAATTAATCCTTCCTCTTCCACTAGTACAGCGGTTAAGTCAGGGTCGATCTCCACAGGGAGCAAGCAGTTCAGTTTTAACCAGTGACCTACACTTACGAAAGCTGGGGGTGTGAGTGATTGGGGTTGCGCAATGCGCGAGTAAACAGTCGTAAACGCAGGAATTGCACTAGACGTGCGCAGGCAGTAGAGATTAAGTACTATGACTATGAGAAGTATTGGGCAGACAATCCTCTATGAGCGCATTCCTTATCATCGACTCTAAATGTCTATAGTTTGGTTTGCTAATGTTAGTGTCCGATCAAGGCTTCCTAACATATGCGCATGTTCCGATCAAAGTTCATGTGCTATTAATTCTTGCACTAGACTAAACAACTACGAATCCGATCAAGGTAGTAATTGCCTATCCTAGCGCGTTACTCCTAGTTGGCACCGTCAGGCTATTCAACTAGTTTAACATACAACAACAAGCAACAAGAGTAAGATTGCGGTTCAAGGCTTCCCCTACTCATGTAACAAGCTGCCAACAATGTGCACAGAATTAATATGAGCAAGCAAGCTATGCATTAAGCGCAAGTCTCAAAGGAAATACTCATAGATTCATGCCCAACCAATACTAAGTGTTTAACTAGACATGCTACTGGTAAACATCATAGAAACAGTAAATAATAACTAAGGTATCCAAGAAAACAATAGCAAACAGTGGGTGCAGGTTGCAGTCTTGGCTGGCGCAGTCGGCTAGCGCAGATCCTCTCAGCAAGCTCGTGTGTTTTCCAGTTCTGCCGCTCTCTCTCTAAATTATGATGTGATGATCCTTTGATGTGTCTCATTTTCAAACCCTAGACTTCCTCTTCTTTATATACTGCTCAAGAGGCTCAACCTTGGCAACTTCCAAATCTGGTGTTGTCAGGATTTGGAAACACCATCATCTGCGCATGGCGCACGGCATCTTGCTTAGCGCAATCGGTTAGCGCACCGTGGTCGACTCTGCCAATTCTTTTGTTTGCGCCGCTAGCTCCGCAGGCTGTGTGATGCGCGTCCTAAACGCTGCCTGTTAGCCCGTATCCGACTTAGGCCCTCGTTTTGCCCTGAAATACAAAAACACTGGAAACCAGTAATCTTGTACATAAAATAATGCAAACAAGCATAGGGTTATGATCTAAATAATGCGTATAAATAGGCTCTATCAGGTGTCAAGGCTCATTTTAGCTAGAGGACTAGCATCCTCCCTGATCCCTAGATACTTGTTGATCACCGATGGATTGATCGCAACTCTCATCCTTCTTACCACACTTACCCCATATACCAAGCTGTCTACTCTACCAAAATCACTAAGAATATTTTTTAGGAACTCCTTTACTTAAGCTATATCTCTTGGCAGCAGTTAAGGAGTTCAGTAAATTTACCTCTCTTAGAAGGGTAATCACTTCAGGAGAACGGAACCTTCTAATTTCCAGCATCTTCTCAGGGACAACTGTCATGCGATCAATCACTTCCCATGTTCCAGCAACCTTCTTGTTCCTAAACCATATCCCTTGATGGTTAAACCAGGACTCACTTGCTGGAGGTGGTGCAGATCTTGCCGTGGATGGCTCTAGTCGAAGAATCGGTGCAAGTCTGAAGTCATCTGATGCAGAGTCTTCTAATTCTGTCTCTTCATCAGTGGAAGAGCCAACCACCAGAGGCTCCTTCATTTTTCTCACTGGTTCTTTGAAGGGAGCTTGTTCAACTTCTTCAACCGTCTCTTCTTAGCTACTGCCGGCAGCTGATGCCTCGCTTTCTGAAGGAGAAGTGGGAACCACTGCAATGGCTATTCAAGGCCTTCTTGATTTTGAGCTCGTGGGAAGTTTCTTCAGATTCTGAGCTAGAACCAGCAACTGCTGAAGCATTCCCTTTGTCACTCAAACAGCGACTCGTGCTAGTCGTCAAGATAGTCTCACCTCCTTCTGCAGATACATTGTCAGCTCTTTTGGTGGCTGAAGGGCCTACCTCGGAATGGCCGGTTGTTGGGTCCAGGTCAGCCGAGGAACCTCCTCCGGTTCACTGATTTGTTTGGCGGAGCTTCTCTTGGATGCTGGGGGTTTCCTCATGGGTGCTTCGCTCCTCTCTCTCTTTCTGGAGCCTTGACTTCGGCTGTTCGTCTTTCCACCCCTTGTTCGAACCATTGTGCCTGTCATTGGGAGGTCGAGGTTTTCTAGAGGTTGTTGATAACGGAGATGTTGCAAGCCTTAGCTCAAAAACAATTAATTCGGAAACTTCCCCTTCTTCCCTTTTTCTTCTCTTTTTCAAAAAAATAAGGACACGTGTCGACTCCTCCGTGTATGAGCTATTTCACCAAGTCACAGCCTCATTTAGCACTCCGCTCAACTCCTCATCTGGATCCAGCTATTCTAGCTTCTATGCTAAATAGTCGGACACTCTGAGTTCTGCCAACTCAGTCTCTGCTACTCCTCAATCAATGACACACTATCACTATTGGGTAGCAACTCTTCTCTGCACACCACACCACAAACTCTACCTTCTCTAATCCGTGTGTTGAAGATATATCTCTCTCAATGTGCGCTCTCAGTCTTTGTTGAAGATTACTAAAGACGAAAACCTTATTGCCATCATTATCAGAATCTTCTCCTAGATTCTAGGAAGGTTGTTGAGATTCCGTTTCCTAATTGAACTCTCTGATCTTTATCTTTTTCGTCCTTGTGCTTTCATTTGCTAGACACTAGATGACATTTGCACGACACCCTAAACTTCGGCAATGCCTGCCGCAACTTGCTGAAGCCTCTTCGTGCACGATCAAGACGATCAGGTATTCTGCTCTAGCCTCTAGGTTATCACGGAGTGCTGAAGCAGACTCTGTTGATTGGTAGATGTATCTCGCCCATTCTTCAGATTTGGCTCCAGCTTCAAATCTTCAGGGATTGCTGAAGCAAAATCTTTGTGCCGTTTTGTCAAGGTATGTCATACCTCAACAATATCCCCCTTGGCATTTTTGACAAAACAAACCTACACCTACAAAAACACTACTGATCTAGAATATCTAATAACAACTAGAGCTAAGCTAGATAATTTTTCTAACTATTACATTTAATTTTAGAGTTCCTCAAGTTTGTTAAACATCAAAAGTAATCTAACAGTTCTAAGAGCAGTTCTCAGTTCACAGATAATAATGTCAGTCTTTAACATTCTTCTGCCCCTTTTTGGCACAAATGTCGGGGTTTCAATTTTTCTTATGGTTGAGTAGGGGCTAACTATTATCATTGCTCGCTCTGATCTCAGATGACTAATCATTTTGCTCACGCATTGCAGCATCTACGACGGGAGCATGAGACCAAGGAAGTGCTTCAGTAGTTTCAGGATCTTCTTAGGATAATACCTGGGTAGACTCTCCTTCAGATACATCCACCACATGTCTGCTTCTGAAGACTTTGTGGTCGAGGAAAAGTAATCGTGTAGCTCCGGACAGACCTTTGAGGGGCAGCAATCAGTTCCTTATTTTGGATGATCATGACTTCATAAATAAAGGATGGAAATCCAATACACAGGTTGGACTTCGTCTTGTTCGCATGCACAACAATATGATCAAATACAATCTATTCCAGATTGACTTCCCTTTTCTCCCCAATACTGAACAACAGTAGTGCCATGCCCTTGCTAACCTTCCCTTTGTGAGAGCTGGGCATCGAGTTTCTTAATGCAAAGGAATACAATATAGATATTTTGTTGTCAGGTCAGCTGCACTCAAATTATGCGAAACCCAGCCCTTGCACAAACCACCCGTGAGCACAACGGCCAGCCTATCTGAGCTCACCTCTACTGGTGGGCTGGTATCCTCTAATACCCAAGTATTTGTTGATCACTACCCTCAATCTCCTTACAAAACTAGCTCCATATAATAGATTGTCTACTACTCGAAAGTCTCATCAATATTTGCTAGAAATTCCTTGACTATATGCAGGTTGTAACGTTCAGTAAAAGTCAAGGAGAATATTAAATTTACCTCTCTGAGTAGAGTGATTACCTCTGGAACACAAAACCTTCCAACCTCTAGTAATTTCTCGGCCATAACTGTTATGCAATTAATCACCTCCCAGGTGCTGGCAACGTTTTTGCTTTAGAACCATATCCATTGATGATCATGCCCAATCACGGCAGAGCTGGACTGTGGAGGGGGTGCAGCTTGTGTCAGGGGCGGCTCTGGTCATGGGATGTGAGCAACTCTGAAATCATTAGACTCTGTGGATTCTGATTCAGCACTCTCTTCATAACTGGAAGAGACTTCGACCACTGACTCCTTCCCTTTGTTCAAATGTTCCTTGGAGGGAGCTTGCTTTACCTCTTCAGCTGACACTTCTTCGCTGATGCTGCTACTGCCTCTCTCTCTGAAGGAGGAGTTGGAATCACTGCAATCTGCTTATCCAAGGCCTTCTTGGATCTGAGCTCGTGAGAGATTTCTTTTGAGTCTGAGCTAGACCCAGCATCTGCTGCAGTAATCTCTTGGTCACTCTGGCTGTGGCCCTAGCTGGTCGACAAAGAAACCTCTCCTTCTTCGGCATGTACATTGCCCTCCATCACCATGGTTGACGATCCAGTCTCACGCTAGTCAGCTGCTGAGGTCCAGGTGAGTCGTGGTACCTCTTCCCATGTACTGGCGCGAGGGGGTGAGCCTTGATCGGTTGCAAGGGTTTTGTTCAGGGGCACACTACTTCTCTTCCGCTTCCGTGTGCCACTCCTGCTGCTGCCTGACTTACCACCTCTTGTTCTAACCATGTTTGCTGAGTGTGGAAGGTCGACCGTTGCAGGAGATTGACACCAGAGAGATTTCAAGCCCTAGGTCAAAAAAATAGTTACTTCGTATCTCCCTCTTTCTTCCTTTTTCTTCTCTTTTTCCTTGGTCAGAAAAAAACACGTGTGGACTCCTGAGTGCACTCCCTTATTTAGGTTACCACGTTCAAAATCCTACAGCTCCAAGTCACCAGGGAGTGCTTCAATACTCTGTTCAGCTATCTTTTTGGAAAACATAATTGTTTGTGCATGATTTTGTTTCTTCGCTCCTGGTTCAGTCGCGGCATTGAGGAGCTATTTTTCCATAATAGCATTCCTTTTGACCTCCACTCAGCGCATTTGACACTTGTTCTCCTCGGGTTTTCTGCCCCTGTTTGCGGCTGCTAAAGAGTGATATGTGCTTCTCTTCTTTCTATGCCTTTTCCTCTGATTGGTTGATCCTCGTGTGCTGCTGAAAATTTCCTACACAGTAACATGATAACCTTGGTTTACCTGCGACTGTGAGTAGTAGTACTCATACATGATCGAACGGCTCATTGTTCTTACTTGTCTGATACTTGGTCCTTGTACTCAGCCACTGTAGGACACTTTCTTCAAAGATATCCGACTTGATCACATGCGTAGCATCTCCTCTTCTTTCATTTGAGTTTCCAGGCAGGAGACATGTCTAGATATTTCTTCAGCATTCCCATGTGTTTCCTCTTTGGTACTTCTTCTGGAATAACTGAGATAGGGTCCTCTTGAATGTTTGCACTTTGATCAGTAACCGTGGCTTTGACAAATGTAGTTACACATGTTCCTTCATCACCAATGATTGCCTATGTCCATACCCCTCACACTCCCAGCACTGAATTCCTCTCTGTTTCTCTTTTCCTTCATTATTATCTTTGTCAGCATCCTTTCTTTTTCTCTGGGAGTTGTCCCCTCTTCTATTACTCCCCCTGGATGACTAACCTGTGTATGCAGGTTTCTAGTCCATTCTTTTTCAAGCATTGATAGTTGTTGGTTGACATCATCTATGACTGCCTCTTTTTCTTTAGTCTCAGCTTTCAGTCCGTGGTCTTTCCCAGAGGGTGGTGAAGCAGTCTTTGTAACTTTCATCTCACACTGCCTCAATGAACAGATCAGTGCCTTCAGTGTTCTTCACATCCTGGGCTTCTTCGATGACAGTCACCTTCATATCAAACTTTGAGGTAAGGGATTTGAGGATGTTCCTTACCAGCTTCTCCTACTAAATTGGTTCTCCAAGTGCATGGGCCTCATTTGATATATAACACAATCTGGCATTAAACCCAGAGATGGTCTCTTCTTCCAACATCTTCAGGCTTTCGAATCTTGAGGTGATCATCTGCATTCTGCAGATCTTCACTTTGTTTGTTCCCTCATGAGCAGTTTGAAGGATCTCCCATGCCTGTTTGGTTGTGCCATAGTTGGAGATCAACCTGAAATTGTTAGCATCCACAGCAGCAAATATAGCATTGAAAGCCTTGGAATTTCTTGATGCCGAGGCTACCTCATCGATAGTCCACTTTTTTTTAGGCCAACTCAGTCTCTATTCCTCCTCCATCAATGACACACTACCACTATTGGGTAGCAACTCGTCTCTAAACACCACACCACGAACTCTGCCTTCTCTAATCCGTGTGTTGATGATATATCTCTCACATTCTGCGCTCTCTATTTCTGCTGTCTTTGTTCATGTCACCCACTAGCTGCATCCACCCTTCCTTTCAATCTCTTCCTTTCAATCTTCTCCTAGATTCTAGCAAAGTTGTTGAAGATTTCTTTGCATAATTTGAACTCTCGGATCTTTATCTTTTTCGTCCTTGTGATGTCGTTTGCTAGACATTAGAAGACGTTTGCACGACACCCTGAACTCCTGAAATGCCTGCTGCAACTTGCTGAAGCCTCTTCGTGCACCATCAAGATGATCGGGTATTCTGCTCTAGCTCTAGGTCATCACACTGTGCTGAAGCAGACTCTGTTGATTGGTTGCTGTATCTCGCCCATTCTTCAGATTTGGCTCGAGCTTCAAATCTTCATGGATTGCTGAAGTAGAATCTTTGTGCAGTTTTGTCAAGGTATGCCATACCTCAACAGTTTTGTTGAGGAACTCTAAAATCAATTGTAATATTTAGAGCAGTTATCCATCATAGTTAGATAGTTATGCCAGGTTATCATAAGTAATGTTGCTATAGTTTTGTCAAAATGCCAAGGGTTAGATTGGTGAGGTATGGCATCCCTTGACAAAACAGCACAAGATTCTGCTACAGCAATCCCTGAAGATTTGGAGCTGGAGCACTATCTGGAGACTGACTTAATAGCAACATAGTGTAGCAACAAAGAACCACTTTCTACTGTAGCACTCTGAGGCAAAATTAGCAATGGGAAGATGACAGAATCTGCTACTACAAATCGTGTTGAGTTGAAGTTAGAGCAGAATGACAGATCAACTTGAAGCATGTGTCGCGTAACTTCAGGGTGCGCCGCAAACATCATCAAGTGGTCTATAGTTGTCATCATGTGGTCGAAGGAACTCAAAAAGATAAGGATTCTAAGTTATGATTTAGGAAACGGAATCTTCAACAACTTCGCAAGAATCCAGGAGAAGATTTTTGCCGTCCAAGGATTCGATTTCTAAAAAGCTGTGATTGAATCTATAAGAACAGTGTAGAGGAAAATTAAAAAAAAAATGAGAAGAAATGGAAGTAGAGAATACACAGAGTTATGGGGTGCGCAGAAGAGATTAGAACTCACTGAGTTTGATCAAGATTTGATCCACAAAATTCAACTGGAGAATGGCCTGTTGAAGGATCAAATAGAAGCTTCATAGAACAGCTACGGACAAACCTATCGCAGGTTGTTGAACAGCCAAACGTCTCTCCTTGTATTATCAGGTAGGCAGTGAGCAATGGAGAGCAACATTTGAGTTGGAAGAATTCAGAGAGAGAGAGTCTGACGTCGTGGCAGTGGGTGCTAGATAAGCTATCGAGAAGAGTTACAGCAACTCTGATACAGAGTGTGCTATCGTATTCCGTCTACTACACGCGTTATAATAGGGTAGGCTAAGTCTGAGTGTCAGGTCTATAGCTATTCTTTCCTGGAAGTGTGTAGGTAGAACAAAGCGAGTCTGTGTGGTCAGATTGCGAACTAGTCTAGATGGTTAGATTGAGCAAAAGATTTTAGCTAGGTGAGAAGTAGAGGTAAGAGTCCTTTGTACTTTAATCCGTGATAGTGAAGTCTTGAGGATCGGAGTGTGATCCTCCCCAGACATAGGTAAGTTGCCGAACTGGGTGAACAAATTATTTGTGTCTTTCTTATTCGGCCAGAAGTACAAATTTTGCAGGAAGATACAGCAAGTGTTACAATAGAAGCTGTAACTCACAATCAGCAGCGCTGTCAAATTTCAGTGTGTTAGGCATGGGGACGTTTGATTCTGGAATGTTGATTTTATTTGCATAATCTTGTTCTTTCGTCAGAATCACTTAGTCAGATTATTATAACTTTTTCATTATTAGAATAGCTAAACGAAGGCACTAGCTTGCATAGTATAGACACGTATTTGCTCCTTAGATCGTCCCTTGGCTTAGCAAGGCTTATAAATTATTTTTGACTGCAACTTGACCCCTAAAACATACACTTGACAAATATAAGGGGTTAAAAATATGCTTGTCAATCGCCAGAGTCAGGAGGACTCGTGGAAGTCCGACTTCTCATTAGGGAGTGCTTGGAGAGTCATGGCAAGAAGTTACAACAACTTGACTGAGTAAGTTACTATAGCATTTTTCTATTACACGTTGTTTTACAATAGGCTGAGTATGTGAACTATAGTTATCTATTACTGGAGTGTGTAGACAGTGTGTGTTAAATCCATGTGTCCCAAGGATGTGTATGGCATGTTTTTGGCAAACGGAGTCTGTATCATTCAAAAGTCTATAATCTGTATCAGGGGTGTCAAAGTAGACCAACAAGGTTCATAGACCAAAGAAGTTCAAGCTTCAATCAGAGGGTGAGCGAGAGTTAGCTTGAACATTGGCGCGTGCAGATTGTCAGCAATATTGTGAATATTGTCTTGCTCGGGTTTCCTAAAATAGACTCAAGGATATACAGAAGATCATGGTCAGATCTCGAGGTGGCCTGGATATATGGAAGATTGGGATACACATTAGGAAAGTATGATCATCGTATATACGAAAGATTGGGATGCATGATAGTCAGAATATTTATTGCCTAATATACGCAAACATTCGATAGTATATTTGATGGATCCCGAGGATCAACATGGCAGGTGATAAAAGACTATGAAAGGAGAGAACATGCGAGAAAAAGGACGATCGAGAATCCCATAAGCAAAGATTAAATTCTTGGGGAAGAACACATTAGGAGTGAGCTCAATCATCATTGGAGATCGGGCGGAAGTAGAGCTCACTAGAAGATAACTACAGGCCGTTTCATTATTGTACGAACACTCTGTAAAAGCAACACTCGGTGAAGTACTGGTGTTCTCGGGAGGAGAACTTACGATCTATGGGAGACAGATCAAGGAGCGCATGTGTTCTCGGGAGGAGAACTTACCAATGTATATATATTAAGGAGCGTTGGTGTTCTCAGGAGAAGAACTTCCAATCTGCCGGAGGCAGATTGAGTTGATAGAGCCTAGTTATATGCGCTATTTAGATCTTAACACTGTGCTTGTTTGCATTATTTTGTGTACAAGATTACTGGTTTTCGGTATTTTTGTATTTCAGGATAAAACAGGAGCATAAGTCAGATGTGCGCTAACAGACGTTTTTAGAGCGCAATGCACGACCCGCGGAGCTAGCAGCGCAAGAAGGAGATAGCTGATTCGGACTACAGTGCGCAAACCGACTGCGCGAAGCAAGTAGCGCAATCAGCGTGCGCAGGATGGCAGAGTTTCTAAATATTGATCATCCTTATCTCCTACATTTGGGAAGTTGCTAAAATTCTCTCGAGCCAAATCTAAGCATTCCTTGGGCTTCTAGACCACTATCTAAGAGGAGGGAAGCTAGGGTTTAAAAAAGAGAGAGGACAGAGAGAAAGAGAGAGGACATAGAGAGAGAAGGACACTTAGCAGCAAAAACACACGAGCTACTCCAGCCCAGATTCTGCGCGAACCACCTGCGCCAGCCGAGGACAGCAACGCGCAATTGCGCCAACCTGCTACTTTTCCTTTGCTGTTTTAGTTTTAATTATTATTTCTATGATGTTTGTTTCTAGCATGTCTAGGTAAACACTTTGTATCGGTTGGGCACGATTCTGTGAAGTATTTTCTTTGAGACTTGTGCTTAATGCTTAGTACATCTACTTATATTAATTCTATGCATATGGGTGATAATTAGTTGTGCGAATAGGAGAAGCCTTGAATCGCAATCTTATTCTAACTGCTCATTATTTTATGTTAAACTAGTCGATAGCTTGACGGTGACAACGAGAAGTAACGCACTAGGATAATCAGCTGCTACTGTGATAGAATTCGTAGCTGTTTAAACTAGTTTCAGGAATTAATAGCTCATGGACTTTGATCGGAACATGTGCTCACGTTAGGAAGCCTTGATCGGACACTAACTTGAGTAGAACTGCACTATAGATGTTTGGAGTCGATGATAAGGGATACATTCATAGAGGATTGTCTGTACCGATACTTCTCATAGTCATAGTACTTAATATCTACTGCCTGCGCACGTATCGTGCAATTCTGCTTTCACTACTGTTCATTCGCGCACCTGCGCAAACCAATCACTCACAACCCCAATTTCGTAAGTTGTAGGTTGCTAGCTAAAACGAGTCTGCACGCTCCTTGTGGGATCGACCCTGACTTAGCCGCTGTACTAAGTGGAGAAGGAAGGATTAATTTGACGCATACAATGACGCGTGATCAAATTTTGGCGCCGTTGGCGGGGAGCAACACAGATAAGTTTTAACTAGTTCAAGTTTTCTTTTACAATAGTTAGTTATTTCTTTTTATTTTTCGTTGGTGTTTCTGCCAGTACGCAATCAACATCAGCCTACGCAACCTTGAAACAATTGCGCTGCGCAGATCATAGCTGCGCACCGACAGGGGCAACAACCTAGCTTCTTTTAATTCCGTTTTCTTTAAGTTTAGAACAGGGCATGAAGAATAATAGTGTCATCGGTGATAACTTAGGGGACAGAACCCCAGAGGGACCTAACAACGCAAGGGCAGATAACCGCGCAGCTCAGTTCAGAGAGGAAGTACAGCGCGAAGCTGAAGCTTGGATGGCCGTTGAAGCAGTGTATAATGCGCAACCCGCGCAGCAGATCGTGCGACGCACAACAGTGCGTGAGATGTCTGCTCCAATCACAGTCAACCAACCTTGGTGCATAGTTGATAGAGCCTATTTATACGCACTATTTAGATCTTAACATTGTGCTTGTTTGCATTATTTTGTGTACAAGATTACTGGTTTCCAGTGTTTTTGTATTCCAGGACTAAACAAGGGCCTAAGTCGGATACACGCTAATAGGCACGTTTAAGCAGCGCAACACACAGCCTGTGGAGCTAGCAGCGCAAACAGGATAGGAGGTGGCAGATTCAGACTGCGGTGCGCAAACCAACTGCGCGAATCAACGTGCGCAGTGAGCCATGCGCAGGATAGCGGTATTTCCAAATCTTGAACACAATATCCCTACAAAATCTCCTAGGATTTGGTAGTTGCCAAGATTGTCACGGGCCAAATCTGAGCATTCCTCGGGCCTCACAAGCAGTATATAAAGAGAGGAAGGCTAGGGTATGAGAGATACACGAGACAGAGTGATCGCGCGTCGTCGTGCGCGTCAAATATAATCCTTCCTCTCCCACTAGTACAGCGGTTAAGTAAGGGTCGATCTCCACAGGGAGCAAGCAGTGAGTCTTAGCCAGTAACCTACACTTAAGAAAACGGGGGTTGCGTGAGTGATTGGGGGTTTTGCGCGATGCGCGAGTAGCAGTGAATATCGTAACGCGGGGAATTGCACTAGACGTGCGCAGGCAGTATAGATGAGATACTATGTTTATGAGAAGTGCTGGGCAGACAATCCTCTATGAATGCATTCCTTATCATCGACTCTAAATGTCTATAGTTTGTGTCCTACTTGGGTTAGTGTCCGGTAAAGGCTTCCTAACATACGCGCATGTTCCGTTCAAAGTTCATGTGCTATTAATCCTAGAACTAGACTAAACAGCTGCGAATCCTGTCACAGTAGCAACTGCCTACCCTAACTCCTAATTGTCACGGTAAGTTTGCGGTTCAAGGCTTCCCCTACGCATGCAACTAGTTTAACAGGTGACAAGCAAGCAACACAAGTAAGATTGCGGTTCAAGGCTTCCCCTACTCATGCAACTAACTGTCTCAGTACGCACAGAATTAATACAAGTAAATAAACTATGCATTAAGCTCAAGTCTCAAAGGTAATACATCATAGGTTCATGCCCGACCAACCCTAAGTGTTTAGCTAGACATGCTAGTGGTAAACATCATAAAATAGTAAATAACAACTACTGTATCAGAGAAAACGGTAGCAAATAGTGCGTGCAGTGTCTTCTCTTGGCTGGCGCAGTCGGCTGGCGCAACTCTCCTTGACAGGTCCGTGTGTTTTCCAGTTCTGCCGCGCAGTGCCTCTGGAATGCCGCTGAGTGATGATGTTCCAAAATCCTCTTGCAACCCTAGACTTTCTTTGTTTAAATAGTGCCCAGGAAGTTTCATCTTTTGGCAACTTCCAAATCTGGTCACTGGGATTTTTGCGCCTGGCGCACGGCATTGATTGGCGCAATCGGGTACCGCACCTCTGCTGTCTTTCGCCATTTCTTCTTCTGTTTGCGCTGCTAGCTCCGCAGGCTGATCTTTCACTCCTAGAACGCTTCCTGTTAGCGCGTATCCGACTCAAGGACTCGTTCTGACCTGATATACAAAAACATTGGAAACGAGTAATCTTGCTCATGAAATATTGCAAACAAGCATAGGGTTATGACCTAAATAATGTGTATAACTAGGCTCTATCAAACCCCCCACACTTGCCCCTTGTTCGTCCCGAACAAGTACTGAAACGCGGATACAATTACCTTTTCTGGACACTAGCGCACAGCCTTGCATTCTAGCGCAAAATGCACAGTTGCTCAACTTGTGCTGCTCTATCACCTGCGCACAACTGCACTCAACAGTTCTAGTATAATAATCCCGAAATTTCATTACCTCTCAGCCGGGATGAAGATCTTTGGATGACTGGGAGATAGCTCTTCTTAGGCTCCTGGTTGTCAGCTCCCGCTCCGAAGATAGGTATATGGTTTCTTGCGCGAGCTTCTTCCAGTGCGTGATTCGTTCGCACACTTCCTGGGAACCTGAGCCTTTGATGATATCCTTTTGGTCTTGCGCACGCAGGTACTAAGTAGTGCGCGTGCTGATTCTTCGTAACGCAAATCATCTGCTTCTGCTGGTATTTTTCTTTTGTACAGCTTCCTTTCCAATTTTTTTTCATTCCCAGAACAGTTCCAATCTCAGCCTTCGGATAGCAGCTATGGAACTCGTTCCGCTCTCCCTCCTTGGGTTGTCTGCGCCGGTCAGCGCACGCGTTTGCAACCGCGCCCGCCTTCCTTAGCTTGATTTCCAGAGAGAAGGTGGTATGTTTTCCCACCTCGCCACGCTTTGGGTATTTCGCCTTTGGCATCTGCGTGACTGAGCGCGCTCTTTTGTTCCGAAGGTTGCGAAGCACCGGCCTCCACTAGCGCACTCGACCATATACCTCGCCTTCGAAGCACAAGCGACTAACCGCCTCTCTGGAGCATTTCTATCAACTCCACATCCCCTGTATATCCCAACTGACAGGAGCAGAAAAAAACGAAAAAATTATGCTAAAACAGTAGAGAACGGCGCACGCAATACGGATAGCGCAACACAAGCTAGAGCGCATGCACATCCTGCACCTTAGCGCACTACTGCTACTAATTCTCTTCAACTAAAACTAAGCTATACTAAAAATGCTCAAAACATGAAATGTAAGAGTAACGCCCCCCCCCCCCCCCCCCACACTTGAATAGAGACGTGTCCCCACGACTCAAGCTCAAGCGCACGGAGGCTGCGCACATGCATGCAATGCAACGAAAATAAAGAACATCAGAGTGAACACAAATAGTCACGCAAAATATAGCAAGGGAGTCACAGAATGTAGGGCACAAATATTCAGCACACCTAATAGTCAACTAGACGCAGCAAAAATAAAAGACACCACCCTAAAGAAAATCACTGCGCCTGCCCAAGGCCTTAGAAGTCCTCCGAGCTAGAATCAGCCTCTGAATCATGCGCCTCCTCCTCTGAAGAATCTTGCAAGGAGTCGGTGCTGGAGGATGGTGGCACAATGGTGAGGGGGTCAGGCTGCTCGTCCTCGGAAAGTGACTCCCATATGGAATCGGAATCTATGCTGGGAAAGTTAATGGGGGACTCCGGAACAGAAGGCCGGGCAGGGGAAGCTACTGGTGATAGTACTGGTTCGGGTTCAGGGGTGGGCTCTGCTGCTGGGGCTGCTGGGGCTGATGCAGGTGCTGACTCTGCTGGGGCTGGGGCTGGGGTTGGTGCTGGAGAGGGCTGGGGTCTCCTGGTCTGTGGCGGGTCTCATCTTGCGCTGGGCTCCGGTCAATCGCGGTCAATGCTCCCCAAAACCCTAAAATTCGAAACTGCCCAGAATCCTCTGAAACTTGGACCGAACGAGCGCCTACTGGTCGCCTACTCAACGCACAAAACAGCACTCCAAGCCGCGCACTCTAGCCTGGTGCGATTTCAAAACCCTAAAAACTGTCTCCTCCGCGCAAACCCTAACAGAAGCGGCTCCAAGCGGAATCGGGGGGGGTTACCTGGGTGCTGTGCGGTCGTGTTGTCCTTGAATCCCTCTAGACGGACGGTGGGTTGGGCGCTGATCGACGGCAGAGGTCTGAAGGCGGGAGCTCGTGTGCAACGGTCAAGTGAAAAGTGCTGGGAATTTTCTAAGTCTGGCCTTATATACCCCCCTCTGGCTAGCGCAACGGACCTGCGCATTGATAGGCGCACGGTCCTGCGCACTTGTGTGACTAAAAACTACCAAACCCTAATCTAACTAAAAACACTCAAAAAACAAAACAAGCAGAATAAAATGTGCCAAATTAAAACGTGTCGGGTTACCTCCCGACAAGTGCCTTTGTTTAACGTCGTTGGCTCGACGGTACCTCGTTACGTGCCAAGAAGTGCGTCTGCAGCCCCCCCCACTCTTGCTCCTGAGTGTCCTTGCGCCAGTGCTTGTGGTACGATCTCATTGGTCCTGCGCAAAGGATACAAGGGAGGGTCAGCATGTGATACATTATTCGTAATGAGGGTAGATGCAGAGGAAGAGGAGATATAGGCGATGGGTGCTAGTTCTCCCTCTGAAACATCTGGTGGTGCGTCTGACGCAGCAGCTTGCGCGTCCACTATCTCTGGCTCGGCCAAGTCAATGTTGCGTGTTGCGCCATCCCAAGGTTCGCCCAAGTACCGTTTGACTCTCTGCCCGTTAACCTGAAAACGATGCTGGTGCCCGTCTTCTAATTCAATTGTGCCGTAGGGGAAAACCTTGGTGACGGTGTATGGTCCCGTCCACTTGCTGCGCAACTTTCCAGGCATGAGCTTCAGGCGCGATGAAAATAACAGTACCTGGTCTCCTGGTTCAAACGTGCGCCGGAGGATATGCTTGTCATGAAACGCCTTGGTGCGCGCTTTGTAATCGCGCAGTCCCTCATAGGCGTCTAGGCGCAGCTCTTCGAGTTCGCTCAGCTCAAATGCGCGTTCCTTTCCTGCCTCATCCAAGTTCAAGTTACAAATACGTAAGGCCCAATATGCCTTGTGCTCGAGCTCTACTGGCAGGTGGCATGCCTTCCCATAGACCAGCCGGAATGGTGAGGTTCCAATGGGCGTCTTGTGTGTAGTGCGGTATGCCCATAGCGCGTCATCCAGGCGCTGGCTCCAATCCTTGCGCGACGGCCTCACAGTCTTTTCCAAGATGCGCTTGATTTCTCTGTTAGAAACTTCGGCCTGTCCATTTGTCTGCGGATGGTAAGCGGTGGACGTCTTGTGGCGCACCCCATAGTGCTTGAAAACTTGCGCCACAACCCTGTTGCAGAAGTGCGTCCCCTGGTCGCTGATAACTGCCTTAGGCACTCCGTACCTGCAAAATATGTTAGTTCTGAGAAAATCAGCGACAGTCTTACCATCATCCTTGCGCGTGGCCTTAGCTTCGACCCATTTGGATACGTAATCCACGGCCACCAGTATGTACTCGTAGCCGGCAGATGGGGGAAATGGACCCATGAAGTCGATTCCCCAAACATCGAACACTTCATCCACCAGAATCGGGGTCTGCGGCATCTCGTTGCGCGCGGAGATCCCTCCAGTGCGCTGGCACCTGTCACACTTCCTGCAGTGGTCATAGGCATCTCTGAATAGGTGCGGCCAGTAGAATCCGCAGTCCAAGATCTTCCTGCTCGTGCGCTTGGGACCGAAATGTCCTCCACAGGCGTGCGCATGACAAAACATCAACACAGAGTTAATCTCATGGTCAGGCATGCAACGTCTTAATATCCGATCTGGACCTATTCTAAGCATGTAAGGATCATCCCAAAGGTAATGCTTGGACTCATGTTTCAATCGCATGCACTGAGTTTTATTGAAATGAGGAGGGAACGCACCTGTGACCAGGTAATTTGCGATATGCGCATACCATGGTACCTTACCTGTTAGCGCCATCAGATGCTCGTCAGGGAATGTCCCCTTGATCTGCCCTGGCTCCTCATCCTTTACGATCCTGCTCAGGTGATCAGCGACGGTATTTTCCGTGCCCTTCTTATCTTTGATCTCTAAATCGAATTCCTGAAGCAGAAGTACCCAGCGCATCAGGCGCGGCTTGGTCTCTTTTTTGGACATGAGGTAGCGGATAGCTGCGTGGTCCGTGTAGATGATGACTCTGGCGCCTAGAACATATGCTCGGAACTTCTCCAGCGCAAATACAATTGCCAGAAGCTCCTTCTCCGTGGTGGTCTAGTTCTTCTGCGCGGAGTCCAGTGTGCGCGATGCATAGTAGATGGCATGCGGCTTCTTGTCCTCGCGCTGCCCCAAGACTGCTCCTACTGCGTAGTCACTTGCGTCACACATCAGCTCGAATGGCAGGTTCCAGTCTGGTGCGCGCATCACTGGCGCACTGGTCAGCGCTTCTTTCAGCTTATCGAACGCCGCCCTGCACTTATCAGTAAAATCGAAGCACACGTCTTTTTGCAACAGGTTAGACAGGGGTATGCAAATTTTAGAGAAATCCTTAATAAAACGCCTGTAAAACCCAGCATGCCCTAAGAACGATTTCACGTCGCGCACGTTGGTGGCATAAGGCAGATTAGAAATAATATCTATCTTAGCCTTGTCTACCTTAATACCCTCCTCTGAAATGATATGACCCAGTACGACTCCGTGCGTTACCATGAAATGACATTTTTCGTAATTTAGCACTAAGTTCTTAGAGATGCAGCGCGCTAAGACTTTATCTAGATGTGCTAAGCACGCATCAAAGGTACTCCCATATACAGTGAAATCATCCATGAACACTTCTATGCATATACCAATCATATCAGAGAAAATGCTCATGACGAGGCATTGGAACGTACCTGGCGCGTTGCACAGCCCAAAAGACATACGCCGAAACGCAAATGTTCCGAAGGGGCATGTGAACGTGGTCTTCTCTTGATCCTCCGCAGCTATGGGTATCTGATTGTAACCTGAATATCCGTCCAAAAAACAAAAGTAAGGCTTACCTGCCAAGCGATCCAGCATCTGGTCCATGAAGGGTAGCGGGAAGTGGTCCTTGCGCGTTACAGCGTTCAGCTTCCTGTAGTCGGTGCACATGCGCCAGCCAGTTTGTATGCGCTTGGGAACTAGCTCGCCCTGCGCATTCTCCTCCACCGTGATTCCTCCTTTCTTTGGCACAACGTGCACCGGGCTGACCCATTTGCTGTCTGAGATTGGGTAAATGACCCCTGCGTCAAGCAACTTCAGGACTTCCTTTTGCACTACCTCCATCATATTTGGGTTTAACCTGCGCTGAGCCTCCCTGGATGGTTTGGCACCATCTTCCAACAGAATCCGGTGCATGCACACGTCTGGGCTCACTCCGCGCAGATCAGCAAGAGTCCATCCAATAGCGCGCTGGTTCCTGCGCAGCACCTGTTGTAAGCGCGCCTCCTGCTCTTTTTCCAATCCCTTCTTGATGATCACTGGCAGGGTGTCCTCATCTCCCAAGAAAATGTACTTGAGGTGCTCCGGGAGTTGCTTCAGTTCGATCTTGGGTGCCTGTTCAATAGAGGGTAGAATTTTGTTAGCGGTGCAAATATGAACTATATCAAGTACCTGTGTGGGTGCTGGTTCAGCACTGCTTAGCTCCTCCTCTTGCTCCTCCAGCTCTGCCTGTGTCAGTAGCTCTGGTCCTATGGTTGCGCTCGCACACTGCGCTTCTGTGACTAAATCGTCAAAGCTGTCCACTGCGTGCACAGTAGCGTCCTCATGTGGGTGTTGCATCCCTTCGAAGATGTTGAAATGGATTTCTTCGCCATCTACCTCCATGGAGAGCGTGCCCCTCCACACGTCTATCTTCGTGCGCGCAGTCATCAGAAACGGTCTGCCTAGGAGGATCTGCGCACCGCTGGCGCTTGATTCACCCTCCATTTCGAGCACATAAAAGTCTGCTGGGAACACCAGCTCTCCCACTCGAACTAGGACATCTTCTATCATGCCTGCAGGTTGTTTGCACGATCTATCTGCTAGCTGAATTGTGAGACCTGCAGGTTTTAGTGGTCCAAGGCGCAAAGTCGCATAGAGAGAATATGGTAATAAATTGATTGATGCGCCTAAATCGATCATGCAATTGCTTACCGTGGTTTTACCTAAGGTGCAAGGGATAGTGAATGTACCTGGATCTCGGCACTTAGGTGGTACCTTTTGTTGCACGATTGCTGAGGCCTGCGCATTTAGCATTACCTGTGCGCATTCGCCTGTCCTCCTTTTATTTGTGCACAGCTCTTTTAAAAACTTCGCATACCTGGGAATCTGTCGAATAGCTTCTATGAGAGGTATGTTGATTTCCACCTTGCTGAACAGCTCATATAGTTCCTTGTCCAGTGCTTCTTTTCTCGCCAGTGGTGCCTGCACAGGGAAAGGAGCAGGTATGTTAGTACAATTTTTGTCCTTGTTTGTCGAGTGAGACATACCTGGCGCTTTGCCCTGCTGGTTCGTGGTTGGCGCTTTTGATTGCGCCTCTGGCTCTGGTTGCGCACTCTGAGCTGCTGGATCTGGGACTTGCGCAACTGGTTGCGCGGGCGCCTGCGCGGTCTGCTCTGTTCCCACTGTGCGCCCAGTCCTCAGTGTTACTGCATTAACTCCTCCTTTAGGGTTCTGAATCACTTGCGAAGGCAGGTTGCCATCGCTCTTTTTCAGCTCATACACCGTGGTTGCAATTTGTGATAGATGCTTCTCTATGGATTCGAACCTCTTGTCATACTTTTCGTCATTCTTGCGCACTATGTCTGCCAGCTGCCCCATGATATCTTCCAAGGATCGCTTTGGTTGCTGATTGTTCTGCGCTGGTGCGTCTGTGCGGCGATGCGGTGGATTGTAGGGTGCAGCTTGTTGCGTCTGCTGTGGCGCGCGCTGATCAGTGGGCTGCCTCTGGAAATTGTTCTCTTCTCTCCATCTGAATCCATTTGCAGCAAGCCCAAAGCGCGGCTGATTCTGCCTCTGCGGTCCTCTGTTGTCCCATCCTCCAAGGGCATTTACATCTCCAGTTTCTTCAAAAAGTGTTGGGCATTCGTCTGTCTTGTGCTCAGTGGACCTGCAGAATTCACATACCTTTGGCGCAACTGGTTGTGCGCTCTGCGCACTCATCAGCTTCTGTAGCATGGCCTTCATTTCTTGGATCTCAGCGCTTGCCTCTACCTGATGCACAGAACGATTACGACTACTTTCAAGTGTCAATTGATGTCTTACCTGCCCAGCAGAATCTTCTATCAGCTGCCATGCATCCTCCGGGTACATGTTGCAAATGTCCCCTCCTACGCATGCATTCAGTAGTCGAAGCTCCATGGGCAGCAGTCCATTCAGAAAGTTCTCTATCAGCACATTCTGAGGAAGCCCGTGATTGTAGCAGTTGGCTTCTAGCTCCCTGAAACGCTCGTAGTATTCTGACAGAGACTCCCCTGCGCTCTGCCTTGGCGCGGCCAATTCCCTTCTGAGCAGCGCAATCTTCGCTGCTGGATAGAATTTATCTAAGAACTTCTTCTGCAGCTGCTCCCATGTGTGAATAGATCCTGCAGGTAAATTCATTAGCCAGTGTCTAGCAGTATCACTTAGTGAGAATGGAAATGCCTTCATCTTCAGCGCTTCTTCGTTCTCCCCCAAGGTCTTCATGTTCTCGCAAATGATTAGGAACTCCCGCACATGCTTGACTTGATTTTCGTTGTTCATTCCGTGAAACTTGGGCATGTGATGGATGAGTGAGCTCCTCAGTTCGAACTGTCCGTTGGGCGGAAGCACTATGCACCATGGCTGGTTAACAGTGAGTGGGGCTGACATTTCGCGCACTGTCCTACGCCTCGCGACTGGACGAACGGGTGGCGCAATGTATGGTTCAGCGGCCATCCGTGCGTCGACCTCACGCTGCACTTCCTCTCTGAATAGGGCTGCGCGGTTATGTGCCCTTGCTTCCTCTGGGGTTCTGTCTCCCAGGTTATCTCCAACCACACTGTTATCCTCCATGTCCTGATCCAAACTCAAGAAACGAATTAAATGGCAACGAAGTTGTTGCGTCTGTCAGTGCGCAACTAGAATCTGCGCAGCGCAACTGTCAAGGTTGCGCAGGCTGATGTGATTGTGCGCTGTCAGAAACAACAACGAGAAAACAAAACAAAATGAAATAACTAGTTACTAAAATGAGAAATGTAAGCTAGCTAAAACTTAGCTGTGTTGCTCCCCGGCAACGGCGCCAAAATTTGATCGCGCGTCGTCGTGCGCGTCAAATATAATCCTTCCTCTCCCACTAGTACAGCGGTTAAGTAAGGGTCGATCTCCACAGGGAGCAAGCAGTGAGTCTTAGCCAGTAACCTACACTTAAGAAAACGGGGGTTGCGTGAGTGATTGGGGGTTTTGCGCGATGCGCGAGTAGCAGTGAATATCGTAACGCGGGGAATTGCACTAGACGTGCGCAGGCAGTATAGATGAGATACTATGTTTATGAGAAGTGCTGGGCAGACAATCCTCTATGAATGCATTCCTTATCATCGACTCTAATTGTCTATAGTTTGTGTCCTACTTGGGTTAGTGTCCGGTAAAGGCTTCCTAACACACGCGCATGTTCCGTTCAAAGTTCATGTGCTATTAATCCTAGAACTAGACTAAACAGCTGCGAATCCTGTCACAGTAGCAACTGCCTACCCTAACTCGTTACTCCTAATTGTCACGGTAAGTTTGCGGTTCAAGGCTTCCCCTACGCATGCAACTAGTTTAACAGGTGACAAGCAAGCAACACAAGTAAGATTGCGGTTCAAGGCATCCCCTACTCATGCAACTAACTGTCTCAGTACGCACAGAATTAATACAAGTAAATAAACTATGCATTAAGCTCAAGTCTCAAAGGTAATACATCATAGGTTCATGCCCGACCAACCCTAAGTGTTTAGCTAGACATGCTAGTGGTAAACATCATAAAATAGTAAATAACAACTACTGTATCAGAGAAAACGGTAGCAAATAGTGCGTGCAGTGTCTTCTCTTGGCTGGCGCAGTCGGCTGGCGCAACTCTCCTTGACAGGTCCGTGTGTTTTCCAGTTCTGCCGCGCAGTGCCTCTGGAATGCCGCTGAGTGATGATGTTCCAAAATCCTCTTGAAACCCTAGACTTTCTTTGTTTAAATAGTGCCCAGGAAGTTTCATCTTTTGGCAACTTCCAAATCTGGTCACTGGGATTTTTGCGCCTGGCGCACGGCATTGATTGGCGCAATCGGGTAGCGCACCTCTGCTGTCTTTCGCCATTTCTTCTTCTGTTTGCGCCGCTAGCTCCGCAGGCTGATCTTTCACTCCTAGAACGCTGCCTGTTAGCGCGTATCCGACTCAAGGACTCGTTCTGACCTGATATACAAAAACATTGGAAACGAGTAATCTTGCTCATGAAATATTGCAAACAAGCATAGGGTTATGACCTAAATAATGTGTATAACTAGGCTCTATCAGAGAGCCAGAACTGAAAAACACACGAGCTGCCGCCGAGGACCTGCGCCAACCGCTGCGCGTACCGAGACACAGCAACCTGCACGCACCTGCTTGTTACTGTTTCCTTGGACACTTTAGCTTTTATTTACTATTTCTATGATGTTTACCACTAGCATGTCTAGCTAAACACTTTGTATAGGTTGGGCATGATTCTATGAAGTATTTCCTTTAAGACTTGTGCTTAATGCATAGTTTGTTTGCTTGTATTAATTCTGTGCACACGGTTGACAGCTAGTTGTATGAGTAGGGGAAGCCTTGAACCGCAATCGTACTCTTACTACTTGTTGTTATATGTTAAACTAGTTGGTAGCTTGACGGTGACAACTAGGAGTAACGCGCTAGGATAATCAGCTGCTACTGTGACACCATTCATAGCTGCTTAGACTAGTTTCAAGAATTAATAGCTCATGGACTTTGATCGGAACATGCGCACATGTTAGGAAGCCTTGATCGGACACTAACTTCAGTAAAATCGAACTATAGACGTTTAGAGTCGATGATAAGGAATACATTCATAGAGGATTGTCTTTACCGATACTTTTCATAGTCATAGTACTTAATCTCTACTGCCTGCGCACGTCTAGTGCAAAATCTGCTTTCACTATTGTTCATTCGCACACCTACGCAACCCAATCACTCATAACCCAATTCTCGTAAGTTGTAGGTTACTAGCTAAACGAGTCTGCTTGCTCCTTGTGGGATCGACCCTGACTTAGCCGCTATACTAAGTGGAGAAGGAAGGATTAATTTGACGCGTACAACGACTCGCGGTCAAATTTTGGCGTCGTTGCCGGGGAGCAACACAAATAAGTTTTAACTAGTTTAAGTTTTCTTTTATAGTAGTTAGTTATTTCTGTTTGCTTTATTTTCCTCGTTGTTGTTTCTGACAGCGCGCAATCAACATCAGCCTGCGCAACCTTGAAACAGTTGCGCTGTGCAGATTATAGTTGCGCACTGACAGACGCGACAGCTTAGTTGTCTTTTAATTTCGTTTTCTTTGAGATTTAGAACAGGTCATGGAGGATAACAGTGTCATTGGAGATAACTTAGGGGAGAGAACCCCGGAGGGACCTAACAATGCAGGAGCAGATAACCGCGTAGTTTGATTCAGAGAAGAAGTGCAGCGCGAAGTTGACGCTCGAGTGGCCGCTGAAGAGAGGCATAATGCGCCACCCGCGCGACAGGTCGCGCGACGCAGAATAGTGCGCGAGATGTCAGCTCCAATCACGGTTAACCAACCATGGTGCATAGTGCTTCCACCAGACGGTCATTTTGAGCTAAGGAGCTCGCTCATTCATCACATGCCCAAGTTTCACGGGATGAACAACGAGAACCCAGTCAAGCATGTGCAAGAATTCCTAGTTATCTGCGAGAACATGAAGGCCGAAGGGGAGAGCGACGAAGCGCTGAAGATGAAGGCGTTCCCTTTTTCATTGTGTGATGCGGCCAAGCATTGGCTGATGAGCTTACCAGCAGGATCTATTCACACATGGGAGCAGCTCCAGAAGAAGTTCTTGGACAAATTCTATCCTGCAGCCAAGATCGCGCTACTCAGGAGGGAGTTGGCCGCACCTAGGTAGGGCGCAGGAGAATCACTATCGGAGTATTATGAGCGTTTCAGGGAGCTGGAGGCTAACTGCTACAATCACGGCCTGCCCCAGAATGTACTGATAGAGAATTTTCTGAACGGATTGCTACCAATGGAGCTGAGATTATTGAATGCATGCACAGGCGGCGACATTTGCAACATGTACCCGGAGGACGCGTGGAAGCTGATAGAAGACTCTGCTGGACAAGTAAGACATCAGCTAACACTTGAGAATAGTCGTGCTCGTTCTGTGCATCAGGTAGAAACAAGCGCTGAGATAAACGAGATGAAGGCCATTGATAGAGCCTATTTATACGCATTATTTAGATCATAACCCTATGCTTGTTGGCATTATTTTATGTACAAGATTACTGGTTTCCAGTGTTTTTGTATTTCAGGGCAAAACGAAGGCCTAAGTCGGATACGCGCTAACAGGCGGCGTTTAGGATGCGCATCACACAGCCTGCGGAGCTAGCGGCGCAAACAGAAGAATTGGCAGAGTCGACCACGATGCGCTAACCGATTGCGCTAAGCAGCATGCCGTGCGCCAGGCGCAGATGGTGGTGTTTCTAAATCCTGAAACCACCAGATTTGGAAGTTGCCAAGAATGAGCCTCTGAGCAGTATATAAAGAAGACGAAGTCTAGGGTTTGAGAACATCACAAGAGGACGAATTAGAGGATCATCACATCACAATTCAGAGAGAAAGCGGCAGAACTGGAAAACACACGAGCTTGCTAAGAGGACATGCGCCAGCCGACTGCGCCAGCCGAAACTACAACCTTCACGCACTGTTTGCTATTGTTTTCTTGGACACTTTAGTTATTATTTACTGTTTCTATGATGTTTACCACTAGCATGTCTAGCTAGTATCGGTTGGGCATGAATCTATGAGTATTTCCTTTGAGACTTGCGCTTAATGCATAGCTTGCTTGCTTATATTAATTCTGTGCACATTGTTGGCAGCTAGTTGCATGAGTAGGGGAAGCCTTGAACCGCAATCTTACTCTTGTTGCTTGTTGTTGTATGTTAAACTAGTTGAATAGCCTGACGGTGCCAACTAGGAGTAACGCGCTAGGATAAGCAATTACTACCTTGATCGGATTCGTAGTTGTTTAGTCTAGTTCAAGAATTAATAGCTCATGAACTTTGATCGGAACATATGCACATGTTAGGAAGCCTTCATCGGACACTAACATTAGCAAACCAAACTATAGACGTTTAGAGTCGATGATAAGGAATACACTCATAGAGGATTGTCTGCGCCGATACTTCTCATAGTCATAGTACTTAATCTCTACTGCCCGCGCACGTCTAGTGCAATTCCTGCGTTCACGACTGTTTACTCGCGCAACCCCAATCACTCACACCCCCAGTTTTTGTAAGTGCAGGTCACTGGTTAAAACTGAACTGCTTGCTCCCTGTGGAGATCGACCCTGACTTAACCGCTGTACTAGTGGAAGAGGAAGGATTAATTTGACGCGTACAACGATGCGCGATCAAATTTTGGCGCCATTGCCGGGGAGCAACACAGCTAAGTTTTAGCTAGTTTACGTTTTTCCTTATAAGTAACTAGTTATTTCAGTTTGTTTTGTTTTCTCGTTGTTGTTTCTGACAGCGCGCAATCACCATTAGCCTGCGCAACCTTGAAACAGTTGCGCTGCGCAGATTCTAGTTGCGCACTGACTGACGCAGCAGCATTAGTTATCTTTTAATTTCGTTTTCTTTGAGATTTAGAACAGGTTATGGAGGATAACAGTGTCGTTGGAGACAACTTAGGGGACAGAACCCCAGAAGAAGCGAGAGCACATAACCGCGCAGCCCTGTTCAGAGAAGAAGTGTAGCGCGAGGTTGAAGCAAGGATGGCCGCTGAACTGTATAATGCACCACCCGCGCGACAAGCTGCGCGACGCAGAACAGTGCGCGAGATGTCAGCCCCAATCACAGTTAACCAGCCATGGTGCATCGTGCTTCCGCCAGACGGACATTTTGAACTAAGGAGCTCGCTCATCCATCACATGCCCAAGTTCCACGGAATGAACAACAAAAATCCAGTCAAGCATGTGCGAGAGTTCCTAGTCATTTGCGAGAACATGAAGACAGAAGGGGAGAGCGATGAGGCACTAAAGATGAAGGCATTCCCATTTTCACTATGTGATACAGCCAGACATTGGTTGATGAACTTACCCGCAGGATCAATTCACACATGGGAGCAGCTGCAGAAGAAGTTCCTGGACAAATTCTATCCCGCAGCAAAGATCGCGCTACTCAGGAGGGAACTGGCCGCGTCAAGGCAGAGCGCAGGAGAGTCACTGTCAGTGTATTACGAGCGTTTCAGGGAGCTAGAGGCCAACTGCTACAATCATGGCCTGCCCCAAAATGTGCTGATAGAGAACTTCCTGAATGGACTGCTGCCCATGGAGCTGAGGTTATTGAACACATGCGCAGGAGGCGACATTTGCAACATGTATCCAAAAGACGCATGGCAGCTGATAGAAGACTCTGCTGGGCAGGTACGACATCAGCTAACACTTGAAAATAGTCGTGCTCGTTCTGTGCATCAGGTAGAAACAAGCGCTGAGATCAAGGAAATGAAGGCCATGCTGCAGAAGTTGATGAGTGCGCAAAGTGCACAACCAGTTGCGCCAAAGGTATGTGAATTCTGCAGGTCCACCGAGCACAAGACTGATGAATGTCCCACGCTTTTTGAAGAATCGGGAGATGTCAATGCTCTTGGAGGATGGGGCAACAGAGGGCCACCGAGACAGAATCAGCCGCGCTTTGGACTAGCCGCAAATGGATTCAGATGGAAGGAGGAAAATAATTTCCAGAGGCAGTCCACGGATCAACGCGCGCTACAGCAGACGCAACAAGCTGCGCCCTACAATCCACCGCATCGCCGCATTGACGCACCAGCGCATAACAACCAGCAACCCAGGCGATCCTTAGAAGATATCATGGGACAGCTAGCAGACACAGTGCGCAAAAATGACGAGAAGTATGACAAGCGGTTCGAATCCATAGAAAAGCAACTATCACAGATTGCTACCACGGTGTATGAGCTAAAGAAGAGCGATGGCAACCTGCCTTCGCAAGTGATTCAGAACCCCAAAGGAGGAGTCAATGCAGTGACACTGAGGACTGGGCGCACGATAGGAACAGAGCAGACCGCGAAGATGCCTGCGCAACCAGCTGCGCAAGTCCCAGATCCAGCAGAACAGAATGCGCAACCAGAGCAAGACGCGCAACCAGAAGTGCAAGCCACAAGCCAGCAGGGCGAAGCGCCAGGTATAACACAATTAAAAGACAAGGGCACGAATCGTACTAATATACCTGCACCTTTTCCTGTGCAGGCTCCATCGGCTAGAAAGGAGGCGCTGGACAAAGAGCTGTACGAGTTATTCAGCAAGGTGGAAATCAACATTCCCCTTATTGAAGCAGTTCGGCAGATCCCAAGGTACGCCAAGTTTTTGAAGGAGCTGTGCACAAATAAGCGAAGGAAAGGCGAGTGCGCACAGGTAATGCTAAATGCGCAGGCCTCAGCAATCGTGCAGCATAAGGTACCACCTAAGTGCCGAGACCCAGGTACGTTCACCATCCCATGCACTTTAGGTAAAACCACAGTGAGCAACTACATGATTGATTTAGGCGCATCTATCAATTTGTTACCTTATTCCCTATATGCGACATTACGCCTTGGACCACTAAAGCCTGCAGGTCTCACCATTCCGCTAGCAGATCGGTCGTGCAAACAACCTGCAGGCATGATAGAGGATGTTCTTGTGCGAGTAGGAGAGCTGGTGTTCCCAGCAGATTTTTATGTACTAGAAATGGAGGGTGAATCAAGCACCAGCAGTGCGCAGATCCTACTGGGCAGACCTTTTCTGATGACCGCGTGCACAAAGATAGACGTGTGGAGGGGCACGCTTTCCATGGAGGTGGATGGCGAAGAAATCCATTTCAACATATTCAAGGGGATGCAGCATCCACATGAGGACGCCACAGTGCACGCAATGGATGGCCTAGATGATTTATTCACAGATGCGCAATGCGCAAGTGCAACGGTAGGACCAGAGCCATTGGCACAGACAGAGTTGGAGGAGCAGGAAGACGAGCTGAGCAGTGCTGAACCAGAATCCAAACAGGTACACAATTTAGTTCATATTTGCACTGCTAATAAAATCTTGCCCTCTATTGAACAGGCACCCACGGTCTAGTTGAAGCAACTTCCAGAGCACCTCAAATACATTTTCTTAGGAAATGAGGACACCTTGCCAGTGATTGACGTTGGCGTTTTAGGCAAGCAGAATGAAATGCTATTCTAGTCACGCAAATATCAAACAATATTTATAACCGAGTGACCTCGGGTCGAACCCAAGAGAAAAGCTTAGACTAATTTACAACTAATTAATGCTATTATTGAAAGTCTACGGATTTAGGGGGGGGATATGTCCTCCTATAGAGGTATCTCTAGCAAGCACTAAAGATAAATGATATTTTTGGTGTTTTTGGTTGATGAAACAAAAGGGTGACTAGGGATTCAACTTCTCTCCTAAGATATGAGGAAAATGAAATAACTTACTAACACATGCATGAACTCCATTTGGTTGATAAAAAGCAAGGCTAATGCATCGTCCACTCTAGGTTCAACTCTCGCTCCTTCCCTAGAGTGGAGAGGATACACAAAGGACATGGTTCTCAAACTCTCGCTCTATTGAACCGTGTAGAACTTGAGTCCCATAACCGCACCCTCTCGGTCTATTGGCCGGTTACTCAAATCCGCTTAAAACTTAGCCTAATGTCAAGAGTGCATGTCACTCTCGCGCACAAACACTCCATCTATGATCATACAATAACTATGAGACATCCTAAGTTCAACTCTCGCTCCTTCCTTAGGGGTTTTAACCAAGCATACTCACTTAAGCATTTCGTCAAACACTTGGTGTGCATACAATGAATACATAGCTAGGGCACAATATAATCAAACCAAACTTCATTCAATGCAATAAATTAGAGTTCTACATCATATCCAATCCTAGGGGATCCATTTAATCCCCAACCACAAGAACAACTACTCACTCATAATGAGTGTGCAAAAAAACATGACAACTAAGGGAAGCATGAATGTAAATACAAAGGGTAAAGGGTTTAAGAGAGGTTGATGTAGAATCTTCAATCCAAGCTTGGGTCTTCACCCAAGCTTGGTCTTCTCCGAGCTCCAGTCGCCTAGGGTTGAGAAAATGTGGAAGCTCCTTTTTAGGGTTGAGAGAAAAGCAAGCCTCTTTTTCTTCACTTCCATCTCATTCTATTTATACTCTTTGAAGTTTCCCACAAAATGACCGAAGTGACCGAATCCCTTGATTCGGTCAATGTCCATGTGATTCGCTCGAACCTTTTGTTCAGTGCAGTTTTGAGTTTGGGCGAATCAATTATCCTGGCCGAATCACTTTTGATTCGGTCAAATGTCTTTGTTTTGATTCGGTCAAACGCCTTGTGGAGCTAAACTGATTCGGGCACCTCTGGGCGAATCAACTCTGATTCGGCCGAATCATCTGTTCAGTAGCTTCTTGACTGGGCGAATCACTTCTCTTGGCCGAATCACCATTGATTCGGTCACACCCATTATGTGATTCGGTCAAACCTTCAGGACTTCCCCGGATCAGGTCAATTCGTGCAGCTGAGGGTGATTCGGTCAAGCTGGTGGGCGAATCACTTATGCAGTTTGCTCAGCTTTTCTTCTTTTGATCTCCATTGACCAGAATTCGCCTAGATTTTCTTCGGTCCACTTCGCATTGCGAGATACGTAATTTTAACCTGAAATGGACGAAGAAATCATCAAATGACTTTATAAAATAGCGGAACAAACAAGAAGTAAGGGGAAAATATGGACAAATATAAGGTCATTTGTCCGCTCATCAAAACACCCCACACTTAAGTCTTGTTCGTCCCGAACAAATTTGTGCATAAGTCAAGCGGAGAGTAAGATGCTAGATCATATATGGCAATATCAAAGCACGTAGCAAATCTTACGCACATGAAACACATCAACCTCCTACTCATGTAACCTAACTAAAGAAAACTTAAACAAAGAAAATTAATCTACTCCTAACTCACTGTCGTAGGAATCACGAATGCATTTAGCGTATGCATCAAGCCTTTAAACCTCTAGGTTACCCTAGCGGACGAGTTGAAGTCTCGTGAGAGTTTTCAGAAAAGGAATACTCACAAATCCCATTTGCAATCATCCATGAGAGTTCAAAATCCAAATATAGCTAGCTAAGCAAGTAGTTCACTATCACCTCAAATTGTAATAGAGTTGTGCAAATCATTCACTTCACGCAAACTTTAAGGATCATTCACTTCAATGTGACAATAAATACTCATAGAATCGATATCAACCTAGCATTCGTCAAATTCAAATTTCCGCTCAATTTCCTATGCAAGTAGTATGAAGAAAAGCGTCGTTAGGACAAAAATTTTGTCAAATCAATCACATATGCTTGCTAAGGGCAAGTCCATAAGCTCAAGACAATAAACTCGTTCTCAAGTTTTAGACTATACGTGATAAACCGTAAGAGAAGAGGAGTTTTGACAATGAACAATTTAGAATTCCCTCGTACAAATCTGGATGCTTAAGTAATAAATTACGAGGGTCATACCTTAGACGCTTCCTAAAAACCGAATGCAAAAGCCTTACTCACACACATGCGAAAGAATTTGCGGAAAAGGCACAAAGTCAAGAATTAAGTGTGTTTGTTTATTTTTTTTGCGTTTATACAAATGCTTTCGAGGGGGAAATTACCTTCCTAACCCTCGGCAATTGTAAAACTTTTCCTTGACCCAAAAAACAAACAAATAATATTTTTGTGTTTATACAAATGCTTTCAAGGGGGAACTTACCTTCCTAACCCTCGGCATTTGTAAAACCTTAAAAATATAATTTGTCCTTTCTTGCGCCTCTTTTGTTTTTCTTATCGCAAACACTTTATTTGACCCCACACTTAATACTTGACAATGTGCCTAAGTGATATATAATGAAGCATGAAGTGTGAGCTCAACAAATGCAAAGGCTAAATAGGAATGCTAAAGTCACCTAAAAGCAAACAAGAGCAAGTACAAGGTTTTTGTATGAAAACATTTTTATTTTTGTGCTCGCTTAACTTAACTTCATTTTTCATGCACGGAAAGAGCTCAAAAATAAATCGAACTAAGCTAGCCGAACATCGAATCATGTGAATAAAATATCCACAAAGATGATCAATCGACTTAAAGATGCGATTCATGAATTTAAAGCACAACTCAATCCAAAAATTTTTTTTTTTTTTTGATACTACTTAATTGCTTAGCAAACATTACTTCGTGTGATCAATACTTAAAGCTTGGATGAGAGCAATTATGTGAGTGTAATGTGCTCAAAGTGAGTGTGTAGCATAGAATCATGTTGTGAAGCAAATAAAAGCACAAGCGCAAACAAACACCCCACACTTAAAAATTTGCTTAGTCTCTAAGCAATATAAAGTAATAGAATAAAAGAGAAAGCTTCGAAGGAACTTCTCTCGTGTGGAGGAAGGTATGGCGTAACACAAATTTCACAACGATTCTATACCATCAACAAGTAGAAAATAAAAGCACAAATACTCACTAGCCTAGTTTAACGTCTTGGCTAAGAAACACACTTGAGAAGTCCTGTGCGAGGATCCCTTCTCAAGTGGCATGCATCTATAGCGTGGGAATTCAACCGGTCTCTCGTCTTCCTCTTGCGGAAGAGTGGCATTTCCTTCCCTCCTCGAGTTTGGTTGATCCATAGTTTCTGTTGGTGGTTGATCAACGCAAATTTGAGGTGAAGGAGTATCAAAATCTGGCAATTTCTGCTCCGTTGATGTGGAGGCTTGTTCTTATGCCTTTTTCGCGCGTGCTTTGATTTTCATTCAAACACCTACCAAGCAATCAGAGAAAGCATCAATAAGTGTGAACTTAAATTAAAGTAAGCAAGAAAAGCACGCAAACACGCAATCACGATCAACAACAAAAAAAGAAAAAAGAAAAAAGAAGTAGTAGACTAACTAAAATAATATTAACTAGCAAACTAGTCTAATGGCTATTCCCCGGCAACGGCGCCATTTTGACGTTGGCGTTTTAGGCAAGCAGAATGAAATGCTATTCTAGTCACGCAAATATCAAACAATATTTATAACCGAGTGACCTCGGGTCGAACCCAAGAGAAAAGCTTAGACTAATTTACAACTAATTAATGCTATTATTGAAAGTCTACGGATTTGGGGGGGGGATATGTCCTCCTATAGAGGTATCTCTAGCAAGCACTAAGATAAATGATATTTTTGGTGTTTTTGGTTGATGAAACAAAAGGGTGACTAGGGATTCAACTTCTCTCCTAAGATATGAGGAAAATGAAATAACTTACTAACACATGCATGAACTCCATTTGGTTGATAAAAGCAAGGCTAATGCATCGTCCACTCTAGGTTCAACTCTCGCTCCTTCCCTAGAGTGGAGAGGATACACAAAGGACATGGTTCTCAAACTCTCGCTCTATTGAACCGTGTAGAACTTGAGTCCCATAACCGCACCCTCTCGGTCTATTGGCCGGTTACTCAAATCCGCTTAAAACTTAGCCTAATGTCAAGAGTGCATGTCACTCTCGCGCACAAACACTCCATCTATGATCATACAATAACTATGAGACATCCTAAGTTCAACTCTCGCTCCTTCCTTAGGGGTTTTAACCAAGCATACTCACTTAAGCATTTCGTCAAACACTTGGTGTGCATACAATGAATACATAGCTAGGGCACAATATAATCAAACCAAACTTCATTCAATGCAATAAATTAGAGTTCTACATCAAATCCAATCCTAGGGGATCCATTTAATCCCCAACCACAAGAACAACTACTCACTCATAATGAGTGTGCACAAAAACATGACAACTAAGGGAAGCATGAATGTAAATACAAAGGGTAAAGGGTTTAAGAGAGGTTGATGTAGAATCTTCAATCCAAGCTTGGGTCTTCACCCAAGCTTGGTCTTCTCCGAGCTCCAGTCGCCTAGGGTTGAGAAAATGTGGAAGCTCCTTTTTAGGGTTGAGAGAAAAGCAAGCCTCTTTTTCTTCACTTCCATCTCATTCTATTTATACTCTTTGAAGTTTCCCACAAAATGACCGAAGTGACCGAATCCCTTGATTCGGTCAATGTCCATGTGATTCGCTCGAACCTTTTGTTCAGTGCAGTTTTGAGTTTGGGCGAATCAATTATCCTGGCCGAATCACTTTTGATTCGGTCAAATGTCTTTGTTTTGATTCGGTCAAACACCTTGTGGAGCTAAACTGATTCGGGCACCTCTGGGCGAATCAACTCTGATTCGGCCGAATCATCTGTTCAGTAGCTTCTTGACTGGGCGAATCACTTCTCTTGGCCGAATCACCATTGATTCGGTCACACCCATTATGTGATTCGGTCAAACCTTCAGGACTTCCCCGGATCAGGTCAATTCGTGCAGCTGAGGGTGATTCGGTCAAGCTGGTGGGCGAATCACTAGTGATTCGGCCGAATCACTTATGCAGTTTGCTCAGCTTTTCTTCTTTTGATCTCCATTGACCAGAATTCGCCTAGATTTTCTTCGGTCCACTTCGCATTGCGAGATACGTAATTTTAACCTGAAATGGACGAAGAAATCATCAAATGACTTTATAAAATAGCGGAACAAACAAGAAGTAAGGGGAAAATATGGACAAATATAAGGTCATTTGTCCGCTCATCAGTGATCATAAAGAAAGGATTAGAAGCGGAGCAGGAAGCGCGCTTACAGCAGGTGCTGCGCAAGAACCAGCGCGCCATAGGATGGACACTTGCTGACCTGCGCGGAGTGAGCCCGGACGTATGCATGCATAGGATTCTGTTGGAAGATGGTGCCAAACCATCCAGGGAGGTTCAGCGCAGATTAAATCCGAATATGATGGAGGTAGTGCAGAAAGAGATTCTAAAGTTGCTTGACGCAGGAGTCATTTACCCCATCTCGGACAGCAAATGGGTCAGTCCAGTGCACGTTGTGCCTAAGAAGGGAGGAATCACAGTGGAAGAGAACGCGCAGGGCGAGCTAGTTCCCAAGCGCATCCAGACTGGATGGCGCATGTGCATCGACTACAGGAAGCTTAACGCAGTAACGCGCAAGGACAATTTCCCGCTACCCTTCATGGACCAAATGCTGGACAGATTAGCAGGAAAGCCCTATTTTTGCTTCTTGGACGGATATTCAAGGTACAACCAGATACCCATAGCTGCGGAGGATCAAGAGAAGACCACGTTCACCTACCCGTTCGGAACGTTTGCGTTTCGGCGCATGTCATTCGGGCTGTGTAACGCGCCAGGTACGTTCCAACGCCTTGTCATGAGCATTTTTTCTGATATGATTGGTATATGCATAGAAGTGTTCATGGATGATTTTACTGTATATGGAGGTACTTTTGATGCATGCTTAACTCATCTAGATAAGGTCTTAGCGCGCTGCATTTCTAAGAACCTAGTGCTCAATTATTAAAAATGTCATTTCATGGTAACGCATGGTGTAGTACTAGGACATATCATCTCAGAGGAGGGGATCAAGGTAGATAAAGCTAAGATAGATCTTATTTCTAATCTACCTTATGCCACTAGCGTGCGCGATGTGAAGTCATTGCTCGGGCACGCTGGGTTTTACAGGCGCTTCATAAAGGATTTTTCTAAAATTTGTATACCCCTGTCTAACCTCTTGCAAAAGGATGTGTGCTTCGATTTTACTGATGAGTGCAGGGCCGCATTTGATAAGCTGAAGGAGGCGCTGACCAGTGCGCCAGTAATGCGCGCACCAGACTGGAACCTGCCATTTGAACTGATGTGCGACGCAAGCGATTATGCAGTAGGTGCAGTCCTGGGGCAGTGAGTGGACAAGAAACCGCACGCCATTTATTATGCATCGCGCACACTGGACGCTGCGCAGAGGAACTATACCACTACGGAGAAGGAACTTCTGGCAATTGTGTTTGCGCTGGAGAAGTTCTGTGCATATGTTCTAGGCGCTAGGGTCATCATATACACAGACCACGCAGCCATCCGCTACCTAATGTCCAAGAAAGAAACTAAGCCGCGCCTGATGCGCTGGGTGCGCCTACTGCAGGAATTCGACTTGGAGATCAAAGATAAGAAGGGCACGGAGAACACAGTTGCGGACCACCTGAGCAGGATCGTGAAGGAGGAGGAGCCAGGGCAGATCACTGAGACATTCCCTGACGAGCATCTGATGGCGCTGACATGTAAGGTACCATGGTATGCGCACATTGCGAATTACCTGGTCACAGGTACGTTCCCTCCGCATTTCAATAAAACCTAGTGCATAAGATTGAAGCATGAGTCCAAGCATTACATTTGGGATGATCCGTATATGCTCAGAATAGGACCTGATCAGATATTGAAATTAACTCTGTTTTGATGTTTTGTCATGCGCACGCATGTGGAGGACACTTTGGTCCGAAGCGCACCAGCAGGAAGGTCCTGGACTGCGGATTTTATTGGCCGCACCTGTTTAGAGATGCATATGATCACTGCAGGAACTGTGACAGGTGCCAGCGCACAGGAGGCATATCAGCGCGCAACGAGATGCCACAGACGCCGATTTTAGTGGATGAAGTGTTTGACATATGGGGAATTGACTTCATGGGGCCATTTCCTCCATCTGCCGGATACGAGTACATATTGGTGGCAGTGGATTATGTCTCCAAATTGGTCGAAGCTAAGACCACACGGAAGGATGATGGTAAAACGGTCGCTGAGTTTCTAAAAACTAACATCTTTTGCAGGTACGGGGTGCCTAAGGCAATCATCAGCGACCAGGGGACGCACTTTTGCAACAGGGTTGTGGCGCAAGTTTTCAAGCATTATGGAGTGCGCCACAAGACGTCCACTGCTTATCACCCTCAGACAAATGGACAGGCTGAAGTCTCCAACAGAGAGATCAAGCGCATCCTGAAGAAGACTGTGAGACCATCGCACAAAGATTGGAGCCAGCGCCTGGACGACGCGCTGTGGGCATACCGCACTGCGCATAAAACACCCATTGGGACTTCACCGTTCCGGTTGGTCTACGGAAAAGCATGCCACCTGCCAGTAGAGCTAGAGCACAAAGCATATTGGGCCTTACACATTTGCAACCTAAACTTAGATGAGGCTGGAAAAGAGCGCGCGTTTGAGCTGAGCGAATTAGAAGAGCTGCGCCTGGATGCCTATGAGGGACTGCGCGATTACAAGGAACGCACAAAGGCGTTTCATGACAAGCATATCCTCAGACCCACTTTTGAGCCAGGAGACCAGGTATTATTGTTCTCATCACGCCTGAAGCTCATGCCTGGAAAGCTGCGCAGCAAATGGACAGGACCGTACACAGTCACCAAGGTTTTCCCCTACGGAACAATCGAATTAGAAAACGAGCACCGGCATCGTTTTCAGGTCAATGGGCAGAGAGTCAAACGCTATCTAGGAGAACCTTGGGATAGCACAGCGCGCGACATTGACTTGGCAGAACCTGCGATCGCAGATGCGCAGGTTGCTGCGCCAGAGTCACCACCAGATGCACCAGAGGGAGAACTGGAAACTATTGCCCACATTTCTTCTTCCTCTTCATCTACCCTCGTTACTGCAGACTTCTCGCATATTATCCATGCTGACTACCCTTTTTATCCTTTGCGCAGGACCAAAAAGAGCACAACCCATGCACAAGCGCAGGATCACTCAGGAGCAAGAGTGGGGGAGGTCGCTGGCACACATTTGGGCATGTAACGAAATACAGTCAAGCCAACGACGTTAAACAAAGGCACTTGTCGGGAGGTAACCCGACTCGTTTTACTTTTACATGTCTTTCTTTTAGTTTTTTCTAGTGTCTTTTAGTTATTTTAGGACTTGTATGCGCCGAATATGTGACGGACTCTTCCGAGGAGGAGGCGCATAGTTCAGCGGCTGCGTCCAGCTCGGAGGACATCTAGAGCTACAGAGGGGGGGAGTGCATTATTCCTTTCGGGTGGTGTTTTTTCTTTTATATGCTGAACCTTATTTGATATTATGTTGCTATATTTGTGTGCTAAACTCCTGTGATACATATTTTGTGCCCCTATGCTATATTGCGCTGCTTTGACTTTATGTTCTTAGTTTTTATGTTCTTTATTTTTGCTTGCCTGCATGTGCGCGTCCTTCGTGCGCTTGAGCTTGAGTCGTGGGGACTTGGGGGGGGGGGGAGCGTTACACTTACATCTCACGTTTTTTTTTAGCTTTACAGTGTAGCTTAGTTTTTAGTTTTTTGCGCAGGTCGGCGCACGCGTTACACTCACATCCATATTGCGCCGTGCGCTGCTGTCAACTATTTTAGTTTTTTTTTCGTTTTTTTCTGCTCCTGTTAGTTGGGATATACAGGGGATGTGGAGTTGACAGAAACGCTCTAGAGAGGCGGTTAGTCGCTCGCGCTTCAGAGGAGAGGTATATGGTCGAGAGTGCGAGTGGAGGCCTGTGCTTCGCGACCTTCGGAACAAGAGAGCGCGCTCAGTCACGCAGATGCCAAAGGCGAGATACCCAAAGCGTGGCGAGGTGGGAAAACAGACCACCTTCCCTCTGGTAGTCGAGCTAAGGAAGGCGGGCGTGGGTGTAAACGCGTGCGCCGACCTGCGCAAATAGACCAAGGAGGGAGAGCGGGGCGGTGTTCCATAGCTGTTATCCGGAGGCCGAGACGGGAACCATTCTGGGAAGGATAGGAACCATAGACAAAGCTGTAAAAAAAAAGAAAAAAATACCAGCAGATGATATGCGCTACAAAAAGAATCAACATGCGCACTGATAAGCACCAGCGTGCGCAAAGTCCACAAAGAGAATCATCAAAAGGCTTGAGTTCCCAGGCAGTGCGCGGAAAAAAATCACGCATCGGAAGAAGCTTGCGCTGTTAACCATATACCCATCCTCGGAGTGAGAGCTGACAATCCGGAGCCTATGAAGAGCTATCTCCCAGTCATCCGAAATGATCTTCATCCCAGCTGAGAGGTAATGAATTTCGAAATCACTATACTTAAACTGTTGACAGCAATTGTGCGCAGGTGGTAGAGCAGCGCAAGGTGTTCAGTAGTGCAGATCGCGCCAGAGTGCAAGACTGTGCGCTAGACTCCAGAGAGGTAATGGTATCCGTGCTTGAGTGCTTGTTCGAGGACGAACAAGGGGCAAGTGTGGGGGGTTTGATAGAGCCTATTTATACGCATTATTTAGATCATAACCCTATGCTTGTTGGCATTATTTTATGTACAAGATTACTGGTTTCCAGTGTTTTTGTATTTCAGGGCAAAACGAAGGCCTAAGTCGGATACGCGCTAACAGGCGGCGTTTAGGATGCGCATCACACAGCTTGCGGAGCTAGCGGCGCAAACAGAAGAATTGGCAGAGTCGACCACGATGCGCTAAGCAGCATGCCGTGCGCCAGGCGCAGATGGTGGTGTTTCCAAATCCTGACACCACCAGATTTGGAAGTTGCCAAGAATGAGCCTCTGAGCAGTATATAAAGAAGACGAAGTCTAGGGTTTGAGAACATCACAAGAGGACGAATTAGAGGATCATCACATCACAATTCAGAGAGAAAGCGGCAGAACTGGAAAACACACGAGCTTGCTAAGAGGACCTGCGCTAGCCGACTGCGCCAGCCGAAACTACAACCTGCACGCACTGTTTGCTATTGTTTTCTTGGACACTTTAGTTATTATTTACTGTTTCTATGATGTTTACCACTAGCATGTCTAGCTAAACGCTTAGTATCGGTTGGGCATGAATCTATGAGTATTTCCTTTGAGACTTGCGCTTAATGCATAGCTTGCTTGCTTATATTAATTTTGTGCACATTGTTGGCAGCTAGTTGCATGAGTAGGGGAAGCCTTGAACCGCAATCTTACTCTTGTTGCTTGTTGTTGTATGTTAAACTAGTTGAATAGCCTGACCGTGCCAACTAGGAGTAACGCGCTAGGATAAGCAATTACTACCTTGATCAGATTCGTAGTTGTTTAGTCTAGTTCAAGAATTAATAGCTCATGAACTTTGATCGGAACATGCGCACATGTTAGGAAGCCTTGATCGGACACTAACATTAGCAAACCAAACTATAGACGTTTAGAGTCGATGATAAGGAATACACTCATAGAGGATTGTCTGCGCCGATACTTCTCATAGTCATAGTACTTAATCTCTACTGCCCGCGCACGTCTAGTGCAATTCCTGCGTTCACGACTGTTTACTCGCGCATCGCGCAACCCCAATCACTCACACCCCCAGTTTTTGTAAGTGCAGGTCACTTGTTAAAACTGAACTGCTTGCTCCCTGTGGAGATAGATCCTGACTTAACGGCTGTACTAGTGGAAGAGGAAGGATTAATTTGACGCGTACAATGACGCGCGATTTAGCCATGCTGCAGAAGTTGATGAATGCGCAAGAGGGGCAACCAGCTGCGCCAAAGGCATGCGAATTCTGCACGTCCACCGAGCATAAAACCGATGCATGTCCCGCACTTCTCGAGGAGTCAGGAGAGGCGAATGCTCTAGGAGGATGGGATAATAGAGGGCCGCAGAGGCAGAATCAGCCGCGTTTTGGACTAGCCGCAAATGGGTTCAGATGGAAGGAGGACAACAATTTCCAGAGGCAGTCCGCGGAGCAGCGCGCACCATAGCAGACGCAACAAGCTGCGCCCTACAATCCACCGCATTGCCACACTGACGCGCCAGCGCAAAATAACCAGCAGCCGCGGCGATCCTTAGAAGATATCGTGGGCCAGCTAGCAGACACAGTGCGCAAGAATGATGAGAAGTATGACAAGAGGTTCGAGTCCATTGAAAAGCAGCTGTCACAAATAGCTACCACGGTGTATGAGCTGAAAAAGAGCGATGGCAACCTGCCTTCATAAGTGATTCAGAATCCCAAGGGAGGAGTCAACGCAGTGACACTGAGGGCTGGGCTCAAGGTAGGAACAGAGCAGACCGCAAAGGCGCCCGCGTAACCAGTTGCGCAAGCTCCAGAGCCAGAACAGCCGGATGCGCAACCAGCCGCGCCCGCTACAAACCAGCAGGGAGTGGCACCAGGTATGATTCAATTAGAAAAAATGAGTACTAATGCACCTGCACCTTTTCCTGTGCAGGCACCTTTAGCAAGGAAGGAGGCGCTGGACAAGGAGCTCTACGAGTTATTCAGTAAGGTAGAAATAAACATTCGCCTTATTGAAGCAGTTCGGCAGATCCCTAGGTACGCCAAGTTCTTAAAGGAGCTGTGCACAAACAAGAGGAGGCAAGGCGAGTACGCGCAAGTAATGCTAAACGCGCATACCTCAGCAATCGTGCAACATAAGGTACCACCTAAATGCCGGGATCCTAAATGCCCTCTATTGAACAGGCACCCAAGGTCGAGCTGAAGCAACTCCCCGAGCACCTCAAGTACATATTCTTGGGGAATGAGGACACCCTGCCGGTAATCATAAAGAAAGGATTAGAAGAGGAGCAGGAGGCACGATTACAAGAGGTGCTGCGCAAGAACCAACGCGTTGTAGGATGGACACTTGCTGACCTGCGCGGAGTGAGCCCGGACGTATGCATGCACAGGATTCTATTGGAAGATGGTGCCAAACCATCCAGGGAGCCTTAGCGCAGATTAATTCCGAATATGATGGAGGTGGTACAGAAGGAGATCCTGAAGCTGCTTGATGCAGGAGTCATCTACCCAATCTCGGACAGCAAGTGGGTGAGTCCAGTGCATATTGTATCGAAGAAAGGAGGAATCACAGTAGAGGAGAATGCGCAGGGCGAGCTAGTTCCCAAGCGCATGCAAACTGGATGGCGCATGTGCATCGACTACAGAAAGCTTAATGCAGTCACCCGCAAGGATCATTTTCCGCTGCCCTTCATGGACCAGATGCTAGATCGATTAGCGGGGAAGCAATACTTTTGCTTCCTGGACGGGTACTCAGGGTATAATCAGATACCCATAGCTGCGGAGGATCAAGAAAAAACTACGTTTATCTGCCCATTCGGTACGTTTGAGTTTCGGCGCATGTCGTTTGGGCTGTGTAACGCGCCAGGTACGTTCCAACGTCTAGTCATGAGCACCTTTTCTGATATGATTGGTACATGCATAGAGGTGTTCATGGATGATTTTACTGTGTATGGAGGTACCTTTGACGCATGCTTAATTAATCTTGATAAGGTCTTAGCGCGCTGCATTTCAAAAAACCTAGTGCTCAATTATGAAAAATGTCATTTTATGGTATCACATGGAGTAGTACTAGGACACATTATCACGCAGGAGGGGATCAAGGTCGATAAAGCCAAAATAGATCTTATTTCAAATCTGTCTTATTCCACTAACGTGCGCGATGTGAAATCATTCCTTGGGGATGTAGGGTTTTACAGGCGTTTCATAAAAGATTTTTCTAAAATTAGTATACCCCTGTCTAACCTGTTGCAAAAGGATGTGTGTTTCGAATTCACTAATGAGTGCAGGGCTACTTTTGATAAGCTGAAGGAGGCGCTGACGAGTGCGCCAGTGATGCGCTCGCCAGACTGGAGCCTGCCGTTCGAACTGATGTGCGACGCAAGTGACTATGCAGTAGGTGCAGTCCTGGGACAGTGCGTGGACAAGAAGCCGCATGTCATCTATTATGCATCGCGCACACTGGACGCTGCGCAGAGGAACTACACCACCACAAAAAAGGAACTTCTGGCAATCGTGTTTGCACTGGAGAAGTTTCGCGCATATGTTCTAGGCGCCAGAGTCATCGTCTACACAGACCACCCAGCAATCCGTTACCTGATGTCCAAGAAAGAGACTAAGCCGCGCCTGATGCGCTGGTTGCTCCTACTTCAGGAGTTCGAATTGGAAATCAAGGATAAGAAGGGAATGGAGAACACAGTCGCTGACCACCTGAGCAGGATAGTGAAAGAAGAAGAGCCAGGGCAGATCACGGAGACATTCCCTGACGAGCACCTGATGGCGCTGAAAAGTAAGGTACCATGGTATGCGCACATTGTGAATTACCTGGTCACAGGTACGTTTCCCCCTCATTTCACTAAAACCCAATGCATGAGATTAAAGCATGAGTCCAGGTATTACATTTGGGATGATCCGTATATGCTTAGAATAGGACTTGATCAAATTTTGAGACGATGCGTGCCTGACCATGAAATAAACTCGGTTTTAATGTTTTGTCATGCGCACGCATGTGGAGGACACTTTGGTCCAAGGCGCACGAGTAGAAAGATCCTGGATTGCAGATTTTATTGGCCACACTTGTTTAGTGACTCATATAACCACTGTAGGAATTGTGACAGGTGTCAGCGCACAGGGGGCATATCAGCGCGCAATGAGATGCCGCAGACGCCAATACTAGTGGATGAAGTATTCGATATTTGGGGGATTGACTTCATGGGGCCATTTCCTCCATCTTCCGGATATGAGTATATATTGATCGCAGTGGACTACGTCTCAAAATGGGTTGAGGCTACGGCCACCCGAAAGGATGATAGTAAGACGATAGCTGACTTTTTGAGAACTAACATCTTTTGCAGGTACGGGGTGCCTAAGGCAATCATAAGCGACCAGGGGACGCATTTTTGTAATAGGATAGTGGCGCAGGTATTCAAGCATTATGGAATGCGCCACAAGACGTCCACCGCCTACCATCCTCAGACGAATGGCCAGGCCGAGGTTTCCAACCGAGAGATCAAGCGCATCCTGGAGAAAACTGTGAGACCATCGCGCAAAGACTGGAGCCAGCGCCTTGACGAAGCACTATGGGCATACAGAACTGCACATAAGACACCGATTGGGACTTCACCGTTTCGGTTGGTTTATGGAAAAGCGTGCCACCTGCCAGTGGAGTTGGAGCACAAGGCATACTGGGCATTGCGCGTTTGCAATCTGAACCTAGACCAGACTGGTAAGGAGCGCGCATTTGAGCTAAGCGAGTTAGAGGAGCTGCGCCTAGTTGCATATGATGGGCTGCGCGACTACAAGGCGCGCACAAAAGCATTTCACGACAAAAACATCCTCAGACGCACCTTTGAGCCAGGAGACCAGGAACTATTGTTCTCCTCGCGCCTAAAGCTAATGCCTGGGAAGCTGCGCAGCAAATGGACGGGACCATACACGGTTACCAAGTTTTCCCTTACGCAACAATCGAGTTAGAAAACGAGCACCAGCATCGTTTTCAGGTCAATGGGCAGAGAGTCAAAAAGTATTTAGGAGAACCTTGGGATGACACAGCGCGCGAAGTTGAATTGGCAGAGCCAGAAATAGAAAATTCGCAAGTTGCTGCGCCAGAGTCGCAACCAGATGCACCTGAGGGAGAACTGGGAACTATTGCTCATATTTCTTCCCCCTCATTAACTAACCTCGTCACATGATATTAACCACGCTGACCACCCTTCGGATCCTTTGCGCAGGACTAAGAAGAACGCAACGTGCACACGAGCGCGGGGACACTCAGGAGCAAGAGTGGGGGGGGGGGGGGGGGGGGGGCGTCACTGGCGCACTTTTAAGTAAGTAACGAGGTATGGTCGAGCCAACGACGTTAAGCAAAGGCACTTGTCGGGAGGCACCTGATAGAGCCTATTTATACGCATTATTTAGATCATAACCCTATGCTTGTTTGCATTATTTTATGTACAAGATTACTGGTTTCCAGTGTTTTTGTATTTCAGGGCAAAACGAGGGCCTAAGTCGGATACGCGCTAACAGGCAACGTTTAGGACGCGCATCACACAGCCTGCGGAGCTAGCGGCGCAAACAGAAGAAATTGGCAGAGTCGACCTCGGTGCGCTAACCGATTGCGCTAAGCAGATGCCGTGCGCCAGGCGCAGATGTTGGTGTTTCCAAATCCTGACACGACCAGATTTGGAAGTTGCCAAGAGTGAGCCTTTGAGCAGTATATAAAGAAGAGAAGGAGGCTAGGGTTAGGAGAAACAGACGATTCTCAGGACTCACAATTGGTAGACCCAGGAGGCACTGCGCAGCAGGACTGGAAAACACACGAGCTTGTTGAGAGGATCTGGGCCAGCCGACTGCGCCAGCCAAGACAGCAACCTGCACGCACTGTTTGCTATTGTTTTCTTGGACACTTTAGTTATTATCTACTATTTCTATGATGTTTATCACTAGCATGTCTAGCTAAACGCTTAGTATCGGTTGGACATGAATCTATGAGTATTTCCTTTTGAGACTTGCGCTTAATGCATAGCTTGCTTGCTGATATTAATTCTGTGCACATTACTGGCAGCTTGTTACATGAGTAGGGGAAGCCTTGAACCGCGATCTTACTCTTGTCGCTTGTTGTTGTCTGTTAAACTAGTTGAATAGGCTGACGGTGCCAACTAGGAGTAACGCGCTAGGTTAGGCAATTACTACCTTGATTGGATTCGTAGTTGTTTAGTCTAGTGTAAGAATTAATAGCACATGAACTTTGATCGGAACATGCGCACATGTTAGGAAGCCTTGATCGGACACTAACATTAGCAAATCGAGCTATAGACATTTAGAGTCGATGATAAGGAATACACTCATAGAGGATTGTCTGCGCCGATACTTCTCATAAGTCATAGTACTTAATCTCTATTGCCTGCGCACGTCTAGTGCAATTTCCTGCGTTACGACACCACTATTACTTGCGCATCGCGCAAACCAATCACTCACCCCCCAATCTTCGTAAGTGTAGGTTACTGGCTAAAACTGAACTGCTTGCTCCCTTTGGAGATCGACCCTTACTTAACCGCTATACTAGTGGAAGAGGAAGGAATTAATTTGACGCGCACAACGACGCGCGATCAAATTTGCGCCAAACAGCTATGGAACACCGCCCCGCTCTCCCTCCATGGTCTGTCTGCGCAGGTCGGCGCACGCGTTTACGCCCGCGCCCGCCTTCCTTGGCTCAACTTCCAGAGGGAAGGTGGTCTGTTTTCCCACCTCGCCACGCTTTTGGGTATTTGCCTTCGGCATCTGCGTGACTAAGCGCGCTCTCTTGTTTCGTAGGTCGCAAAGCACAGGCCTCCACTCGTGCTCTCGACCATATACCTCTCCTCTGAAGCGCGAGCGACTAACCGCCTCTCTAGAGCGTTTCTGTCAACTCCACATCCCCTGTATATCCCAACTAACAGGAGCAGAAAAATGAAAAAAATATACTAAAAACAGTTGATGGCGCACGGCGCAAAATGGATAGCGCAAACAAGCTGAACAGTGCGCGCAACCCGCACACAAGCGCACTACTGCTACTGTTTCCTTCAATTAAACTAAGCTACACTATAAAGCTCAAAAAACGTGAAATGTAAGTGTAACGCTCCCCCCCACACTTAAACCGAGACGTGTCCCCACTACTCAAGCTCAAGCGCTCGGAGAACGCGCACATGCAAAATAGATGCATGCAAGCAAAATAAAGAACAGTATAAAGAAAAACGTGTAAAAGGAAAGCATGTCGGGTTACCTCCCGACAAGCGCCTTTGTTTAACGTCGTTGGCTCGACTGTACCTCGTTACTTGCGTGAAAGTGTGCCAGCGACCTCCCCCACTCTTGCTCCTGAGTGACCCCGCGCTAGTGCGTGTGTTGCGTTCTCCTTGGTTCTGCGCAAAGGATCAAAAGGGTGGTCAGCATGTGATAAATCATAAGTAACGAGGGTAGATGAAGAGGAAGAGGAAATATAAGCAATAGGTTCCAGTTCTCCCTCTGGCGCATCTGGTGGCGGCTCTGGCGCAATGCTCATGCGCCATCCAGTTTGCATGCGCTTGGGAACTAGCTCGCCTTGCGCATTCTCCTCTACTGTGATTCCTCCTTTCTTCGGCACAACGTGCACTGGACTTACCCATTTGCTGTCCGAAATTGGCTAAATGACTCCTGCGTCATGCAGCTTCAGGATCTCTTTCTGCACCACCTCCATCATGTTCGGGTTCAATCTGCGCTGAGGCTCCCTGGATGGTTTGGCACCATCTTCCAATAGAATCCTATGCATGCATACGTCCGGGCTCACTCTGCGCAGGTCAGCAAGTGTCCATCCTATAGCGCGCTGGTTCTTGCGCAGCACCTGCTGTAATCGCGCCTCCTGCTCCTCTTCCAATCCTTTCTTTATGAATACTGGCAGGGTGTCCTCATTTCCCAGGAATATGTATTTGAGGTGCTCTGGGAGTTGCTTCAGCTCGACCTTGGGTGCCTGTTCAATAGAGAGCAAGATTTTATTAGCAGTGCAGACATTAACTGTATCGTGTACCTGTCTGGATGCTGGTTCAGCACTGCTCAGCTCATCCTCTTGCGCCTCCAACTCTGCCTGTGCCAGTGTCTCAGGTTCTTCTGCTGCGCTTGCACATTGCGCATCTGCAACCAAGTCATCTATGCTGTCCATCGCGTGCACTGTGGCGTCCTCATGAGGGTGCTGCATCCCCTTGAATATGTTAAAATGAATCTCCTCGCCATCGACCTCCATTGAGAGCGTACCCCTCCACACGTCTATCTTGGTGCGCGCTGTCATTAGAAATGGTCTGCCCAGTAGGATTTGCGCACTGCCTTTGCTCTACTCACCCTCCATTTCTAGGACATAGAAATCTGCTGGGAACACCAGCTCTCCTACTCGGACAAGGACGTCCTCGATCATGCCCGTCGGTTGCTTGCACGACTGATCTGCTAGCTGAATGGTGAGACCTGCAGGCTTTAGTGGTCCAAGGCGCAATGACGCATATAGGGAATAGGGTAGCACATTTATAGATGCGCCTAAGTCAATCATGCAATTGCTCACTATGATCTTACCTAAAGTGCAGGGGATGGTGAACGTACCTGGATCCCGGCATATAGGTAGTACCTTATGCTGCACGATCGCTGAGGCCTGCGCATTTAGCATTACCTGTGCGCACTCGCCTTTCCTCCTCTTATTTGTGCACAGCTCCTTTAAAAATTTGGCGTACCTAGGAATCTGCCGAACTGCTTCAATAAGGGGAATGTTTATTTCCACCTTACTGAATAACTTGTAGAGCTCCTTATCAAGCGCTTCCTTCCTAGCCGATGGTGCCTGTACAGGGAAAGGTGCAGGTATGTTAGTACGATTCATGCCTTTGTCCTTTGATTGCACCATACCTGGTGCCTCGCCCTGCTGGCTTGTGGCTGGCGCTTCTGGTTGCGCATTTGGCTCTGCTGGATCTGGAGCTTGCGCAACTGGTTGCGCTGGCGCCTTTGCAGTCTGCTCTGTTCCTACGGTGCGCCCAGTCCTCAGTGTCACTGCGTTGACTCCTCCCTTAGGATTCTGGATCACTTGTGAAGGCAAATTGCCATCGCTCTTTTTCAGCTCATACACCGTGGTAGCGATCTGTGATAGCTGCTTCTCAATGGATTTGAACCTCTTGTCATACTTCTCATCATTCTTGCGCACTGTGTCTGCTAGCTGCCCCACGATATCTTCTAAGGATCACCTCGGTTGCTGGTTGTTCTGTGCTGGTGCGTCAGTGCGGCGATGCGGTGGATTGTAGGGCGCCGCTTGTTGCGTCTGCTGTGGTGCGCGCTGGTCTGCGGACTGCCTCTGGAAATTGTTTTCCTCCTTCCATCTGAACCCATTTGCGGCTAGTCCAAAACGCGGCTGATTCTGCCTCTGTGGCCCTCTATTATCCCATCCTCCTAGAGCATTGACATCTCCTGATTCCTCGAAAAGTGTGGGACACGCATCGGTTTTGTGCTCAGTGGATGTGCAGAACTCGCACGCCTTTGGCGCAGCTGGTTGCGCTCCCTGCGCATGCATCAACTTCTGCAGTATGGCCTTCATTTCCTTTATCTCCGCGCTTGTTTCTACCTGATGCACAGAACGAGCACGACTATTTTCAAGTGTTAGCTGATGTCTTACCTGTCCAGTAGAGTCTTCTATCAGCTGCCACGCGTCCTCTGGGTACATGTTGTAAATGTCGCCTCCTGCGCATGCATTCAATAATCTCAGCTCCATGGGCAGCAATCCATTCAGGAAATTCTCTATCCACACATTTTGAGGTAGGCCGTGATTGTAGCAGTTGGCCTCCAGCTCCCTGAAACGCTCGTAATACTCCGATAGTGGCTCTCCTGCGCCCTGCCTAGGTGCGGCCAGCTCCCTCCTGAGTAGCGCGATCTTCGCTGCGGGGTAGAACTTGTCCAAGAACTTCTTCTGCAGCTGCTCCCATGTGTGAATTGATCCTGCTGGTAAGCTCATTAGCCAATGCCTAGCTGTGTCACATAGTGAAAATGGGAATGCTTTCATCTTCAGCGCTTCGTCGCTCTCCCCTTCGGCCTTCATGTTCTCGCAAATGACTAGGAATTCACGCACATGCTTGACTGGGTTCTCATTGTTCATCCCGTGGAACTTGGGCATGTGATGAATGAGCGAGCTCCTTAGTTTAAAATGACCGTCTGGTGGAAGCACTATGCACCATGGCTGGTTAACCGTGATTGGGGCTGACATCTCGCGCACTGTTCTGCGTCGCGCAACTTGTCGCGCGGGTGGCGCATTATACATTTCAGCTGCCACCCTTACTTCAACTTCGCGCTGCACTTCCTCTCTGAACAAGGCTGTGCGGTTATGTGCCCTCGCATCCTCTGGGGTTCTGTCCCCTAAGTTATCTCCAACGACACTGTTATCCTCCATGTCCTGTTCTAAATCTCAAAGAAAACGGAATTAAAAGATAACTAAGCTGTTGCGTCTGTCAGTGCGCAACTAGAATCTGCGCAGCGCAACTGTTTCAAGGTTGCGCAGGCTGATGTTGATTGTGCGCTGTCAGAAACAACAACGAGAATAAAACAAACAGAAATAAAATAACTATTGTAAAAGAAAACTTAAGCTGGTTAAAGCTTATCTGTGTTGCTCCCCGGCAACGGCGCCAAAATTTGATAGCACGCGTTGTTGTGAGCGTCAAATTAATTCCTTCCTTCTCCACTTAGTATAGAGTCAAATCAAGTAGATTAGCTTTAACTAGTAACCTGCACTTACGAAAACTGGGGGGTGTGAGTGATTGGGTTGCGCAAGTGCGCGAATGAACAATAGTTAACGCAGGAATTGCACTAGACGTGCGCAGGCAGTAGAGATTCACTACTATGACTATGAAAAGTATCGGCGCAGACAATACTCTATGAATATATTTCTTATAATCGACTCTAGACGTCTATAGTTTGATTTACTAAAGTTAGTGTCCGATCAAGGCTTCCTAACATGTGCGCATGTTCCGATCAAAGTTCATGAGCTATTAATTCTTAAGACTAGTCTAAGCAGCTACGAATCCTGTCACAGTAGCAACTGATTATCCTAGCGCGTTACTCCTAGCTGTCACCGTCAAGCTATCAACTAGTTTATCATATAACAAACAAGTGGCAAGAGTAAGATTGCGGTTCAAGGCTTCCCCTACTCATGCAACTAGCTGTCAACCGTGTGCACAGAATTAATACAAGCAAACAAACTATGCATTAAGCACAAGTCTCAAAGGAAATACTCATAGAATCATGCCCAACCGATACCAAGCGTTTAGCTAGACATGCTAGTAGTAAACATCATACAAACAGTAAATAATATCTAAAGTATCCAAGAAAACAGTAACAAGCAGGTGCGTGCAGGTTGCAGTGTCTCGGCTGGCGCAGTCGGCTAGCGCAGGTCCTCTCAGTAGGCTCGTGTGTTTTTCAGTTCCGCCTCTCTCTCCTGTTTCTCTGTGTGTCGTGGTGTGTCTCTCAAACCCTAGCCTTCCTCTCTTTATATACTGCTCATGAGGCCCAAGGACGGCCTTGGCAACTTCCAAATCTGATGGGGTCAAGATTTGGAAACACTAATATCCTGCGCATGGCGCACTGCACACACTGGTTGGCGCAATTGGTCTGTGCACCGTAGTCGACTCTGCCTCTTCCTATTCTGTTTGCGCTGCTAGCTCCGCAGGCTGTGTGTTGCGCTCCTTAAACGCTGCCTGTTAGCGCGTATCCGACTTAGGCCCTCGTTTCGCCCTGAAATACAAAAACACTTGAAACCAGTAATCTTGTACACAAAATAATGCAAACAAGCATAGGGTTAGGATCTAATAGTGTGTATAAATAGGCTCTATCAACTCCTGACCCTATCTTTTTGCTGCGATGACCATGTTTTTCTTTCGTATGTCCTTTGTTTTTTTTGCATGCATGTGTGCGCTCTCCGTTGCGCTTGAGCATGAGTCGTGGGGACACGTCTTTGTTTAAGTGTGGGGGGGGGGGGGGGAGGGGGCGTTACATTTACATTTCACGTTTTTTGTGAGCTTTGTAGTGTAGCTTAGTTTAGTTGAAGGGAATAGTAGCAGTGGTGCGCTTGTGTGCGGGTTGCGCACACTTTTCGACTTGTATTGCCCTATTCATCTTGCATGCGCTGCTATCAACTGTTTAGTATATTTTTTTTGATTTTTTTGCTCCTATTAGTTGGGATATACAGGGGATGTGGAGTTGACAGAAAGGCTCTAGAGAGGCGGTTAGTCATTTTTGCTTCGAAGGTAAGGTATATGGTTGAGAGCGCTAGTGGAGGCCGGTGCTTCGCGACCTTCGGAACAATAGAGCGCGCTCAGCCACGCAGATGCCGAAGGCGAATACCCAAAGCGTGGCGAGGTGGGAAAACAGACCACCTTTCCTCTGGAAGTCAAGAAGGGAAGGCGGGCGCGGGTGTAAACGCGTGCGCTGACCTGCGCAAATAGATCAAGGAGGGATAGCGGAGCGTTGTTCCATAGCTGCTATCCGAAGGCCGAGACTGGAACCGTTCTGGGAACATAGGAATCGTAGATAAAGCTGTACAAAAAGAAAAAAACACCAGCAGATGATATGCGCTAAAGAAACCAGCATGCGCATAACTCCATACCAACGTGCGCAAGTTCACAAGAAAATCATCAAGAAAGCTCGAGTTCCCAGGAAGTGCACGAAAGAACCGCGCACCAGAAGAAACTTGCGCAATTAACCATATACCCGTACTCGAAGTAAAGACCGACAACCCGGAGCCTATGAAGAGCTATCTCCCAGCCATCCGAAATAATTTCCATCCCAGCCAAGAGGTAAAGAATTTCGGAATTGTTATATTAAAACTGTTGAAGGCATGTGCGCGCAGGTGACAGAGCAACGCAGGGTGAACGGTTGTGCAGATCGCGCCTGAGTGCAATACTGTGCGCTAGACTCCAGAGAGGTAATTGTATCCGTGCTTGAGTACTTGTTCGGGACGAACAAGGGCAAGTGTGGGGGGTTTGATAGAGCCTATTTATACGCACTATTTAGATCTTAACACTGTGCTTGTTTGCATTATTTTGTGTACAAGATTACTGGTTTCCGGTGTTTTTGTATTCCAGGACAAAACAAGGGCCTAAGTCGGATACACGCTAATAGGCGCGTTTAAGGAGCGCAACACACAGCCTGCGGAGCTAGCAGTGCAAACAGGATAGGAGGTGGCAGATTCAGACTGCGGTGCGCAAACCAACTGCGCGAACCAACGTGCGCAGTGAGCCATGCGCAGGATAGCGGTATTTCCAAATCTTGAACACCATATCCCTACAAAATCTCCTAGGACTTGGAAGTTGCCAAGATTGTCGCGGGCCAAATCTGAGCATTCCTCGGGCCTCACAAGCAGTATATAAAGAGAGGAAGGCTAGGGTATGAGAGATACACGAGAGAGAGCCAGAACTGAAAAACACACGAGCTGCCGCTGAGGACCTACGCCAACCGACTGCGCGAACCGAGACATAGAGACCTGCACGCACCGCTTGTTACTGTTTCCTTGGACACTTTAGCTTTTATTTACTATTTCTATGATGTTTACCACTAGCTTGTCTAGCTAAACACTTTGTATCGGTTGGGCATGATTCTATGAAGTATTTCCTTTGAGACTTGTGCTTAATGCATACTTTGTTTGCTTGTATTAATTCTGTGCACACGGTTGACAGCTAGTTGTATGAGTAGGGGAAGCCTTGAACCGCAATCTTACTCTTACTACTTGTTCTTATATGTTAAACTAGTTGGTAGCTTGACGGTGACAACTAGGAGTAACGCGCTAGGATAATCAGCTGCTACTGTGACACGATTCATAGCTGCTTAGACTAGTTTCAAGAATTAATAGCTCATGGACTTTGATCGGAATATGCGCACATGTTAGGAAGCCTTGATCGGACACTAACTTCAGTAAAATGGAACTATAGACGTTTAGAGTCGATGATAAGGAATACATTCATAGAGGATTGTCTTTACCGATACTTTTCATAGTCATAGTACTTAATCTCTACTGCTTGAGCACGTCTAGTGCAAAATCTGCTTTCACTATTGTTCATTCGCGCACCTGCGGAACCCAATCACTCACAACCCAATTCTCGTAAGTTGTAGGTTACTAGCTGAACGAGTCTGCTTGCTCCTTGTGGGATCGACCCTGACTTAGCCGCCATACTAAGTGGAGAAGGAAGGATTAATTTGACGAGTACAAGGACGCGCGGTCAATAGCACTTCCACTACGGAGCTCATTCATTCATCATATGCCTAAGTTTCATGGGATGAACAACGAGAACCCAGTGAAGCATGTGCGCGAATTCCTAGTTATCTGCAAAAACATGAAGACCGACGGGGAGAGTGAAGAAGCGCTGAAGCTGAAGGCGTTCCCTTTTTCATTGTGTGATACAGCCAGGCATTGGCTGATGAGCTTACCAGCAGGATCTATTCGCACATGGGAGCAGCTCCAGAAGAAGTTCTTGGATAAGTTCTACCCCGCAGCTAAGATCGCGCTACTCAGGAGGGAATTAGCCGCGCCTAGGCAGGGCATAGGAGAGTCACTATCAGAGTACTATGGGCGTTTCAGGGAGCTAGAAGCTAACTGCTATAATCATGGCCTGCCCCAACATGTGCTGATAGAGAATTTCCTGAATGGGCTACAGCCGATGGAACTTAGATTGTTGAATGCATGCGCGGGTGGTGACATATGCAACATGTACCCGGAGGATGTATGGCAGATGATCGAGGACTCTGCTGGACAGGTAAGGCATCAATTGACACTCGAGAACAGTCGTGCGCACGCTGTGCATCAGGTGGATTCCAGTGCTAAAATAAAGGAAATGAAAGCCATGCTACAGAAGCTGATGAGTGCGCAAGGCACGCAACCAGTTGCGCCGAAGGCATGCGAGTTCTGTACGTCCACTGAGCACAAAACCGACGCATGTCCCACACTTTTCGAGGAATCAGGAGATGTCAATGCTCTAGGAGGATGGGACAATAGACGACCGCAGAGGCAGAATCAGGCGCGCTTTAGACTGGCCGCAAATGGATTCAGATGGAGGGAAGACAGCAATCTCCAAAGGCAGCCCGCGGAATATCGCACACCACAGCAGGCACAGCAAGCATACAACCCACCGCACCGCCTCAATGACGCACCAGCACAGAATAACCAGCAACCGCGGCGCTCCTTAGAAGACATAGTGGGTCAGTTAGCAGACGCTGTGCGCAAGAATGATGAAAAGTATGACAAGAGGTTCGAGTCAATTGAGAAGCAGTTGTCGCAGATTGCCACCACGGTTTATGAGCTGAAAAAGATCGTTGGCAACACCTTAGCAAGTGATTCAAAACCCTAAGGGAGGAGTTAACGCCGTAACGCTGAGGACTGGGCGCACAGTTGGGACAGCTCCGACCGCGAAGGTGCCCGCACCGCCAGTTGCGCAACCTCCAGAGCCAGCGCAGGATGGCAGAGTTTCTAAATATTGATCATCCTTATCTCCTAGATTTGAGAAGTTGCTAAAATTCTCTCGGACCAAATCTAAGCATTCCTTGGGCTTCAAGACCACTATATAAGAGGAGGGAAGCTAGGGTTTAAAAAAGAGAGAGGACAGAGAGAAAGAGAGAGAGGACATAGAGAGAGAAGGACACTTAGTAGCAAAAACACACGAGCTACTCCAGCCCAGATTCTGCGCGAACCACCTGCGCCAGCCGAGGACAGCAACGCGCAATTGCGCCAACCTGCTACTTTTCCTTTGCTGTTTTAGTGTTAGTTATTATTTCTATGATGTTTGTTTCTAGCATGTCTAGCTAAATACTTCGTATCGGTTGGGCATGTGTCTATGAAGTATTTCCTTTGAGACTTGTGCTTAATGCTTAGTACATCTACTTATATTAATTCTATGCATATGAGTGATAATTAGTTGTGCGAATAAAAGAAGCCTTGAACCGCAATCTTATTCTAACTGCTCGTTATTTTATGTTAAACTAGTTGATAGCTTGACGGTGACAACTAGGAGTAACGCACTAGGATAATCAGCTGCTACTGTGATAGGATTCGTAGCTGTTTAGACTAGTTTCAGGAATTAATAGCTCATGGACTTTGATCGGAACATGTGCGCACGTTAGGAAGCCTTAATCGGACACTAACTTGAGTAGAACTGCACTATAGATGTTTGGAGTCGATGATAAGGGATACATTCATAGAAGATTGTCTGTACCGATTCTTCTGATAGTCATAGTACTTAATATCTACCGTTGCGCACGTATCGTGCAATTCTGCTTTCACTACTGTTCATTCGCGCACCTGCGCAAACCAATCACTCACAACCCCAATTTCGTAAGTTGTAGGTTGCTAGCTAAAATGAGTCTGCACGCTCCTTGTGGGATCGACCCTGACTTAGCCGTTGTACTAAGTGGAGAAGGAAGGATTAATTTGACGCGTACAACGACGCGCGATCAGTGGACTAGATAGGGATCTCTGTGTGAGGGAGTCAGACGCATTCACTGTGGTGCAAGAACATATCGGTAACCGATGAAGTCTAATTACGAAAGATCTATTGTCTTGCCCATTTTATGCGAAGTGTTTTCCACTTGGGGTTTAGAGAAACTGATGTACGGACGAGTAACCTTATATTTGTCCGCATTTTCCCTTTACTTCTTGTTTATTCCATTATTCATAAAGTTTTTTGATGCTTTCTTGGTCCATTTTAGCTTTCAAAAGCATATTATACGATATGAAGTGGCCCAAAGAAAATCCGGATGAATTCCAGTCGATCGAGAGCAAAAACGAGCGAGAATGGAAGAAGATGCAGATTTGATTCGCCCAGGTGGGTGCACGAGTCAAATGTGATTCAACCAACCTTGGTCGAATCAACCTCTCAACTGCGCTGATAAACTTGACTCGACGAAAATTGGCCCGTAGACCAAATCTGGGCAGATTGACCTATTTGTTGTCGAAGATTTTCCGAGCACATGATTCTTATCCGATGGAGAGATGCTACATCTTGTTGGAAAGCTAACTCAAAGGGCTACAACTTTTTAGTTTACACCAAGACGTAATTCGAAGATTTAGAGGGTCAAACGGGACTCTAAAGTTGATTTGCCCAAGAGGAATTCAGGCCAAGGTGAATCAAAAGTGATTCGCCCAACCCCGAAACACACTGAGACTTTGATTCGACCAATCTAATCGAATTAACTTAGGAGCCACCCCGAATCAAAAGTGGTTCGGGCATGGCGGGTCAACCGGATCGAAATTCAAGGGTATAAATAGAAAAAGATGGAAAAAATCAGGGTGTGCCTCTGGCACCTCTGGGCCTCTTGTGCCTCTCTTGGAAAAAAACCCTAAATCACTGACCTGGAGAATTGTCCAGAATTCGGAGAAGACACCCACAATTGAAGACTCCACAACATCTCCCTACTCAATCTCTAGTACTCTACTACTTTACTTTTCCTTATTGAATAATTTCATTATGTTTTGTTTCAAACTCACCATGAGTGAGTAGTCTTTTAGTATTAGGGATCCTTATGGATCCCTTAGGTTAGATTGTAACGCAAAACATGCAATTTGTTATTATGAATGAGGTTTTTGATTAAAAATTCTCATGCTTTATCTTCATATTAATTTTATGCACACCAAGTGTTTGACAAAACTCATGAATGAGTATGAATTAATAAAAGTAACAAGGATGGAATGAGAATTGAACTTAGGATGTTTAGAAGATCAAGCATGTTTATTTTAGATAGCGCTTGTGCACGACAGTGACACTCACCTTTTATTATGCTAAGTATAGAGCGGACTTGAGTTATCGATTGATAGATCGAGAGGGTGAGATTAGAAGACTTATGTTCTACGCAGTTCAATGGAGCGAGAGTTTGAGAGCCGTATCCCTTAGGTATCATTCCCATTCTAGAAAAGGAGCGAGAGTTGAATCTAGAGTGCATGATATTTTAGCCTAGAACGATCAATCAAATTACCTTATGCATATATTGTTGTTTTGTGTTGCTAATCGCATGACCTAGGGGTGAAGTAGGATTCCAACTACATCTTCTTTATTGCTTTACTTCGACACCAAATGCGAACTTGTATTTAGTATTTACTAGAGATACCTCGTCTAGATGACAAAATCCCAGTTTTTCTTTAGTAGACATACATTAAGCATTACTAGCTAGCTTTAGACTAATCTAGGTCTTTCACTCGGCTTATAAGTATTGTTTGCGTACCGTGATTAGACTAGTAACTTTACTAGCACAATTTTGACAACGTCAGAAACCCCCCCTGAGTAGGCTCGTGGAGCTAAACAGGGTAACCATATTATGTGTCAATATTATGTGTCCTTTTCACTCGGCTTATAAATATTGTTTGTGTTGTTACTAACAATTATCGAAACACTAACCGTTTGAGTATTGTGAAACAGACACAGTAAGACAGACATAGAAGAGTAGTATCAGAGTGGAACAGTCATTGTGTGACAGACATAAGAATTTCAATTGGTATCAGAGCGGGACACTAGATGTACAAAGTGTGATTCAAGGGGCTGTATACAAGTTGTTCAAGATGAGTACTAAAGAAGGACAAAACATCTCCAGTCCTCCGCTTCTCGATGGTTCGAAGTATCCCTACTAGAAAACCGTGATCTGTAAGTTTGATTCTCCATTAATCATAAATCCAGATGATTGGTTTACCCTAAATCGAAAAATCAGTGGACAGCGGATGAGGACCGAAAGGTTGCAATTAACACAAAGGCACTTGATGCAATCTTCAATGCTGTCAAACTAGACATTTTCATATTGATCTCGAACTGTGAAGCCGCAAAAGATGTGTGGGACATTCTCGAAATAACCTTTGAAGGAACTGACAAGGTGAAGCAGTCTCGGACGCAGACGATCACTACCAGATTGAAAATTTTGAAAATGAAGGAGGATGAATCAATAACAGAATTCACCGCAATATTGATGGACATTGCCAACGAAGCCCATGCTCTTGGAGAACCAATAAGTAACGAGAACCTAGTCAGAAAGGTTATACGTTCTCTTCCCCTAAAATACGCAATGAAGGTAACCGTCATTGAGGAAGCTCAGGATATAAAAGTAATGAGACTTGATATACTGATGGGATCCCTTGAACGTTTGAAATGAAATCTGAGAAAAAATCTCGAGGAGTTGCACTCAAAAGTCAAACATCAGAATCAACCAAAGGTGAGGAAGAAATGTCTGAGCAAATGGTTTTACTAGCAAGAAATTTTATCAGGTTTATGAGGAAATTGAACCAAAGTCAGTCTGAACTGAGAAACAAGTCTGGGCAAGATAACAGAAATCATCGAGATGAAAAATTCAAAAAGACGAGAACCACTGAAAATCCGAAGGAAGTAAAGGAGAGAGAAGCAAAGGGATTTAATGTTGTGAATGTGAGGGCTTTGGGCACATCCAAGTAGAATGCGCCAATACCCACAAGAAATAGAAAAGGGCTCTCATGGCTGGATGGGGTGATATGGAGTTAGAGGAAACAGAAGACGAAAACTCAAATTCGTTGCACTCACCACTGTAGTAGAAACTCCAGAGACCGAATCTGAGAACCCTAAATCAGATAATTATAGTGAAAGTGACAGTGATATAGAAATCACTAAAGAAACCATAGTAGAAAAATATAAAGCTCTGTACGAATAGTAGGGAAAGGCAGTGAAGTCAAACTCTAAATTGAGCAAGCAAGTTGTGGGCCAGAAAGTAGAGAAATATGAACTGTCAGAATCAGTCAAACATATGTAAACAAAAAGTGAAACAGTCACATTGGGACAGCCATAGGAAATTCAATTGGTATCAGAGCGGGACACTCGCTATATAGAGTGTGATTCAAGGGTTGTATCCAAGCTGTTCAAGATGAGTACTAAAGAAGGACAAAACATCTCCCGTCCTTCCCTTCTCGATGGTTCGAACTATCCTACTGGAAAACTCGCATGAGGGCGTTCATCAGATAAATCTATGACCGAGGATGGAAATCAATGATTTCTAAGTCTGATTCTCCATTACTCATGAATCCAAATGGTGTGGCCTACCTTAAACCAGAAAATCAGTGGACAGCGGATGAGGACTGAGTTGCTGCAACAAACGCAAAGGCACTCAATGCAATCTTCAATGTTATCGAACCAGACATTTTAAAATTGATCTCAACCTGTGAAGCCACAAAAGATGCGTGGGACATTCTCGAAACAGCCTTCGAATGAACTGACAAGGTGAAGTAGTCTTGGATGCAGATGATCACTAATTTAGCAAGTTTATGAAGAAATTGAAGCAGAGTTAATCTGAATTGAGAAGCAAGTCTGGACCAAATAACATGAAATTCGCAGCGCCTCTGATAAACAGATTTGTGAACAAGCAGTGGCTACAGCACACTCTTGTTCACCCGAAAAACTGTTTCAACAAGAATGAACAAGGACAAAGGTTTGTTCACCTAGTTCAGCCAATTGCCTATGTCTAAGGAGGACTCTTCTCATTCCTCAATCCACTAATCTCAAGGTTTCCAAGTACACACGGTTACAACCCACGCAACCTATGCTACTCAACCTTAGGTGGATCCTCGAACACAATCAGAACAGGCTCTGACTTGTGTCTGCACACCCTCTACTGATATCTATCTAGAATAGCTATTGTCTCCTCAAAACTCAGCCTATTCTAAATAATACTCAGATTCTGTAGGGTTGCTATAGCATCTGCTGTAGCACACAACTGATGCACAAATTGTCCGCGTCGCTCCAAAGCCTTCCGCTGAGCCGTTCGAACGATTACACGAGTGCTGCACACTCTAGAATACCCCCCCTCACTTAGTGACCTCCTGTCACTAGCGAGCACTGCCGTCCAGACACTCGACCGAGTCACTCACTCGTCAGTTCTTCCTCGGCTGCCCTTGATCAACCAACAAGCACTCACTGCTCTGAATTGGCTTCCAGATCAAGCTTGGATTAGACTACGCAAGTCCTGATCACCTTCTGCTTCTGTCACCATAGCTCTGCGCTCACGCTCTGCTCTCGGTGATAATCGAAGACCTCGTCCGTACACCAAAAATACTCTCTCGGAATTCTGTGTGTGTTCTCACTTTTCTGCACTCTGCTTCGATCAATCTTCATTGCTCTGAAGAGTCTTCTTTATATAGGAGCACCCACTTCCATCATTATCAGATTATAGCTCCAAAAGCAAAAATCCCTAATTTGTAGGAGATTAGATTCAATTGGCAAATCTAATCTTCTACAATCGAATCTTCTTCTCCAGCTGGGAATCTCTAGTGGAATATTCTCTACAGCAACTTTGAACCTCCTCTGATGCTCTTCGAAGGACTGCTACGCCCTCTTTCCAAAGACCCAGGTTGTTGCTACTCGGACAGACGCTACAGCTCTTCTGAACAAGCTCTTGTTATAGCTCTCCCCTGCTATAGCTGCTCCTTGTTCACATATGCTGGACTACTGCTTTAACAGCATCTTGTTCACTTGTATTCGTTTTGTCAAACACTGCCATACTGCATCATCAATCTCCCCCTTGGCATTTTGACAAAACCCCTTTGAAGGTTTCAATTCAAATCCTCTGGTATCTCCCTACCCTTTTTCTCCCCCTTTTTGGCACAAGTGACAAGGGGAAGTTCCTGGCTGTTTCAGGGAGGCGAGACACAGAGTCCCAGAGAGGATCTCAGGTCTTCGAACCGTACTGCGTCTAGAGGTTTCGTGAAGATATCAGCAAGCTGTTTGGCCGACACAACATGCTGGAGTGCATTGATTTTCTTTTCCACCAGATCTCAGATGAAGTGAGGCCGAATGTCAATGTGTTTGGTTCTGCTGTGTTGAACAGGATTCTTGGAGATGCTGATAGCACTCATGTTGTCACAGTAGAGAGTCATTTCACCTTGATCGAGTCCATACTCACCCAGCATTTGCTTCATCCACATCATCTGTGCACAGCAGCTCCCGGTAGCTATGTATTCTACTTCAGCTGTAGATAGCAAGATGTTGTTCTGTTTTCTACTGAACTAGGACACCAGGTTGTTTCCCAGGAAGAAGCAGCCTCCAGAAGTGCTCTTCCTATCCTCAGAACATCCTGCCCAGTCCGCATCACTATATCCTACCAGGTTTGCATTCGTATCCTTAGTATACCATAAACCATAGTGCATAGTACCTCCAACATACCGAATGATTCACTTAACCAGCTGCAAGTGACTATCTTTGGGGCAGGCTTGAAATCTAGCACAAACTCCTACTGCAAAGGAGATGTCGGGACGGCTGGCAGTCAGGTACAGTAAGCTCCCAATCATACTTTTGTAGATAGTCTGACTCACTTCCACTCCATGTTCATCTTTGATGGCTTTGACATGAGTGGCAGCGGGCGTTCGTTTATGACTGGCTTTATCTAGCTGAAATTTCTGCACAAGATTCTTGTTGTACTTGCTTTGTGCAATAAAGATTCCATCTTCTTTCTGGGTGATCTTCAGACCAAGGAAATACGACAGTTCTCTGACCAAGCTCATTTTGAATTCCTTCTGTATGTGATCCACAAACTGCTTCACCATGTGCTGAGACTTCGATCCAAAGACAATGTCATCCACATATATCTGCGCAATGATCACATCCAACTTGGTTCTTTTCACAAATAAAGTTTTGTCAGCTCCCCCTCTTTTGTAACCATGGTTTTCAAGAAAGACTGTCAGCCGCTCGTACCGTGCTCGAGGAGCCTGTGTAAGCCCGTACAGAGCTTTCTTCAGTTCGTACACGTGCTCCGGCTGATGAGGATCTTCAAAGCCTTTTGGCTGGGCAACATACACTTCTTCAGAGAGGTCCCCATTCAGAAACGCACTTTTGACATCCATTTGATATAGTTTAAATTCTAGGAAGCAGGGCGCAGCTAGGAGCAGTCTGATGGTCTCCAGACGAGCAACTAGAGCAGAAGTTTCTTCGAAATCTAGTCCCTCAATTTGAGTGTATCCATGAGCAACAAGTCTGGCTTTGTTTCTTGTGATGTTTCCCTTTTCATCATTTTTGAAGATCCACTTGGTGCCTATAATGTTTATTCCTTTAGGTCTGTCCACCAAGTCCCAAAAATTGTGTCTCTCGAACTCTGCTAGTTCTTCCTGCATAGCTATCATCCAGAATTCGTTACTCATAGTGAAATTCACAGCGTCTTAGTTAGGCAGACTTGTGAACAAGCAGTTGCTGCAACACACTCTTGTTCACTTGGAAATTGTCTCAGCAAACAATGAACAAGACAGAAATTTGTTCACCCAGTTCGGCCAACTCCCTACGTCTGGGGAGGACTATTCTCCAGTCCTCAATCCACTAACCACGAAGGTGTCCAAGTACACTCGGTTACAACTCCACGCAACCTATGCTACTCAACCTTGTGTGGATCACTTGACACAATCAGAACAAGCTCTGACTTGTGTCTGCACACCCTCTACAAATGTAATCTAGAATAGCTACGGACTTCTTGATCGCGCATCGTTGTGCGCGTCAAATATAATCCTTCCTCTTCCACTAGTACAACGATTAAGTAAGGGTCGATCTCCACAGGGAGCAAGTAGTTCAGTTTTAGCCAGTGACCTACACTTGAGAAGATTGGGGGGTGAGTGATTGGGTTGCGCAGTGCGCGAGTAAAAAGTTGTAAAACACAGGGAGTTGCACTAGACGTGCGCAGGCAATAGAGATTAGGTACTATGACTATGAGAAGTATCGGCGCAGACAATCCTCTATGAGTGCATTCCTTATCATCGACTCTAAATGTCTATAGCCTTATATTACTTAAGTTAGTGTCCGGTCAAGGCTTCCTAACATGTGCGCATGTTCCGATCAAAGTTCATGTGCTATTAATTCTTGCACTAGACTAAACAACTACGAATCCGATCAAGGTAGTAATTGCCTATCCTAGCGGGTTACTCCTAGTTGGCACCGTCAGGCTATTCAACTAGTTTAACAAACAACACAAGTGACAAGAGTAAGATTGCGGTTCAAGGCTTCCCCTACTCATGCAACAAGCTGCCAGTAATGTGCACAGAATTAATATAAGCAAGCAAGCTATGCATTAAGCGCAAGTCTCAAAGGAAATACTCATAGATTCATGTCCAACCGATACTAAGCGTTTAGCTAGACATGCTAGTGATAAACATCATAGAAACAGTAAATAATAACTAAAGTATCCAAGAGAACAATAGCAAACAGTGCGTGCAGATTGTAGTCTTGGCGGGCGCAGTCGGCCGGCGCAATCCTCTCAGCAAGCTCGTGTGTTTTCCAGTCCTGGTGCGCAGTGCCTCCTTGGTGTGCCTCTGATGATCTCTGAATTTGAGTCTCTCCCTTCTTCTTCTCTTTATATACTGCTCTGAGGCTCGCTCTTGGCAACTTCCAAATCTGGTCGTGTCAGGATTTGGAAACATCATCATCTGCGCCTGGCGCACGGCATGTGCGTAGCGCAATCGGTTGGCGCACCGGGGTCGACTCTGCCAATTCTTCTGTTTGCGCCGCTAGCTCCGCAGGCTGTGTGATGCGCGTCCTAAATGCTGCCTGTTAGCGCGTATCCGACTTAGGCCCTTGTTTTGCCCTGAAATACAAAAACACTGGAAACCAGTAATCTTGTACACAAAATAATACAAACAAGCATAGGGTTATGATCTAAATACTGCGTATGAATAGGCTCTATCAAACCCCCCACACTTGCCCCTTGTTCGTCCTCGAACAAGCACTCAAGCACGGATACTATTACCTCTCTGGAGTCTAGCGCACAGTCTTGCACTCTGGCGCGATCTTCACTACTGATCACCTTGCGCTGCACTTCCTCCTACGCACATCTGCTGTCAACAGTTTAAGTATAGTGATTTCGCAATTCATTACCTCTCAGCTGGGATGAAGATCATTTCGGATGCCTGGGAGATAGCTCTTTATAGGCGCCAGGTTCTCAGCTCTCACTCCGAGGATGGGTATATGGTTAACAGCGCAAGCTTCTTCCCGAGCGTGATTCTTCCGCGCACTTCCTGGGAACTCAAGCCTTTTGATGATTTTCTGTGGATTTGTGCGCCCGCTGGTACTTATTGTGCGCACGCTGATTCCTTTTTTGTAGCGCATATCATCTGCTGGTATTTTTCTTTTGTACAGCTTTGTCTATGATTCCTATATTTCCCAGAACGGTTCCAGTCTCGGCCTTCGGATAACAGCTATGGAACAACGCCCCGCTCTCCCTTCATAGTCTGTCTGCGCAGGTCGGCGCACGCGTTTACACCCGCGCCCGCCTTCCTTATCTCAGCTTCCAGAGGGAAGGTGGTCTGTTTTCCCACCTCGCCACGCTTTGGGTATTTCGCCTTCGGCATCTGCGTGACTGAACGCGCTCTCTTGTTCCGAAGGTCGCGAAGCACAGGCCTCCACTCGCGCTCTCGACCATATACCTCTCCTCTGAAGCGCGAACGACTAACCGCCTCTCTAGAGCGTTTCTGTCAACTCCACATCCCCTGTATATCCCAACTAACAGGAGCAGAAAAGCGAAAAAATATACTAAAAATCGTTGATAGCGCACGGCGCAATATGGGTAGCGCAAACAAGCTAAACAGTGCGCGCAACTCGCACTCAAGCGCACTACTGCTACTGTTTCCTTAAATAAAACTAAGCTACACTATAAAGCTCAAAAAAACGTGAAATGTAAGTCTAACGCTCCCCCCCACACTTAAACAGAGACGTGTCCCCACGACTCAAGCTCAAGCGCACGGAGGAGGCGCACACGCATGCAAGCGAAAATGAAGCACATAATAATGAATAATAGATAGTCAAAGGAGCGCAAATATAGCATAGGGGCACAAAATATGTAGCACAAGAGTTTAGCACACAAATATAGCAACAGAATAGCAAAATAAAGTTCAGCATATAAAGGAAAATGGACACCATCCGAATTAAATAAGTGCTCCCCCCCCCCCCCCCCGCAGCTCTAGAGGTCATCTGAGCTGGACGCAGCCGCTGAACTATGCGCCTCCTCATATGAAGAATCCGTCGTATATTCAGAGCTGGAGGAAGGCGGTACAACTGATAGGGCGACAGGCTGCGCCTCGCCGTCATCCTTTGAAATGCGGTCCCACAGCGATTCTGAGCTGGTGCTAATGAGGGGTTCGGCTATAGGGGACCTTGGAATGGACGGCTGGGCAGGGGAAGGTGCGGGTACCTGGTCTGGGTCGGGGGTGGGTTCTGCTGGTGCTGGTGCTGCTGGTGCTGGGGATGATGGTGCTGGTACTGACTCTGTGGTTGGCGCTGGGGCTAGTGCTGGTACTGACTCTGGTGATGGTGCGGTCCTCTTGTGCTGACCCGGCTCCAGTGGACCACCATGTCCGAAACAAATGGCACCCTCCTTCCGTAATACAGCCCCTTCAAGATGTCCAAGTCCAGGAGGTTGATCTTGGGCGCACCATTAAATCGCCCGATGACTGCATAAGCGACCAGGCGCCACAGGTAGAACATCCATGGGTCACGCAGCTCTCGTCCCCTGCTGCGCCCCGCGGCAAAGACTGGCCCGGTCGCCATCTCGCGCCAAGCCTCCTGGTTGGTGTGCGTGTCTAGGTCTTCCTCGCGCTCCTCAGTGTGCGCTTCAGCCTCTTAGTTGAGGCAATGTACCAGACACCCCTATGTCTGCACCTAATCTCCCGGTTGTCCGCCTTCAGTGATGCTAAAAATTCGCACGTATCCTCCTTGTCTGATGCGCTGTTGAGTTCCAACAGCGCCTCCCAGCCTGCTAACGCCAGCCTCTCCACAACGAGGTCCTCCAGTCCGACCTCGCGCAGGAAGTCCCTGCTAATGTACGGAGTCCCGTACATGTCCTGCCTCAGAAATGCTGCGTACTTGCTGGCGAAAACAGCTGGGGTCTCTTGGTCCGCGGCAAGCTGCATTGTGGCTGGGGTGCATGGGTTGCGTACTTGTCAACACTCCTCAAACACTTCTAAAAATCCAAACTCCTCTGAATGCACTGAAACTCTCACCAAAGGAGCGCCTACTGCCCGCCTACAAAACCCTCCAAACACTACTCCAATCGGCGCACTCTAACCTGGTGCGATTTCAAAACCCTAGAGCACTCCTCCGTACAAAACCCTACTGGAATCGTGCTCAGATCTGGAGGAAAGGTTACCTGGGGGTAGTGCGGCCGTGTGGTACTCGAATCTCTCTACACTGAAGCTGGGATGAGTGCCGGACACTGTACCTCGTTACGTGCCCAAATGTGTACCGGCGACTTCCCCCACTCTTGCTCCTGAGTGATCCTGCGCTTGTGCATGGGTTGTGCTTTGTTTGGTCCTTGATAGAGCCTAGTTATACACATTATTTAGGTCATAACCCTGTGCTTGTTTACAATATTTCATGAGCAAGATTACTCGTTTCCAATGTTTTTGTATATCAGGTCAAAACGAGTCCTTAAGTCGGATACGCGCTAACAGGCAGCGTTCTAGGAGTGAAAGATCAGCCTGAGGAGCTAGCGGCGCAAACAGAAGAAGAAATGGCGAAAGACAGCAGAGGTGCGCTAACCATATGCGCTAGCCGATGCCGTGCGCCAGGCGCAAAGTCCCAGTGACCAGATTTGGAAGTTGCCAAAAGATGAACTTCCTGGGCACTATTTAAACAAAGGAAGTCTAGGGTTTCACAACAACACGGAGAGGCAGCACCACGGCCTCAGAGGAGGCACTGCGGGGCAGAACTGGAAAACACACGGACCTGTTGAGAGGATTTGCGCCAGCCGACTGCGCCAGCCGAGAGAAGACACTGCACGCACTGTTTGCTACCGTTTTCTTGGATTCAGTAGTTATTACTTACTATTTTATGATGTTTACCACTAGCATGTCTAGCTAAACACTTAGTGTTGGTCGGGCATGAACCTATGATGTATTTCCTTTGAGACTTGAGCTTAATGCATAGTTTATTTACTTGTATTAATTCTGTGCGTACTGAGACAGTTAGTTGCATGAGTAGGGGAAGCCTTGAACCGCAATCTTACTTGTGTTGCTTGCTTGTCACCTGTTAAACTAGTTGCATGCGTAGGGGAAGCCTTGAACCGCAAACTTACCGTGACAATTAGGAGTAACGAGTTAGGGTAGGCAGTTGCTACTGTGACAGGATTCGCAGCTGTTTAGTCTAGTTCTAGGATTAATAGCACATGAACTTTGAACGGAACATGCGCACGTGTTAGGAAGCCTTTACCGGACACTAACCCAAGTAAACCACAAGCTATAGATGTTTAGAGTCGATGATAAGGAATGCATTCATAGAGGATTGTCTGCCCAGCACTTCTCATAAAGATAGTACTTCATCTCTACTGCTTGCGCACGTCTAGTGCAATTTCCTGCGTTACGATATTCACTGCTACTCGCGCATCGCGCAAAACCCCCAATCACTCACGCAACCCCCGTTTTCTTAAGTGTAGGTTACTGGCTAAGACTCACTGCTTGCTCCCTGTGGAGATCGACCCTTACTTAACCGCTGTACTAGTGGGAGAGGAAGGATTATATTTGACGCGCACGACGACGCGCGATCAGTCGTGCGCAAAGGGTGAGAAGGGTAGTCAACATGGATAGTATGTGAGAAGTCTGCAGTAACGAGGGTAGATGAAGAGGAAGAAGAAATGTGAGCAATTGTTTCCAGTTCTCCCTCTGGTGCATCTGGTGGTGCCTCTGGTGCAGCAGCTGGCGCATCTGTTATCTCTGGCTCTGCCAACTCAATATCGCGCACTGTGTCGTCCCAAGGTTCTCCGAGATATCGTTTGACTCTCTGCCCATTCACCTGAAAACGATGCCGGTGCTCGTTTTCTAATTCGATTGTTCCATAGGGGAAAATCTTGGTGACTGTGTACGGTCCAGTCCATTTGCTGCGCAGCTTTCCAGGCATGAGCTTCAGGCGTGAGGAGAATAATAATACCTGGTCTCCTGGCTCAAAAGTGCGTCTGAGGATATGCTTATCATGAAACGCCTTTGTCCGCTCCTTGTAATCGCGCAATCCCTCATAGGCATCCAGGCGCAGCTCCTCTAATTCACTCAGCCCAAACGCGCGCTCCTTGCCGGCCTCGTCCAGGTTCAGGTTGCAAATGCGTAAGGCCCAATATGCTTTGTGCTCTAGCTCTACTGGCAGGTGGCATGCTTTTCCGTAGACCAACCGGAATGGTGAAGTCCCGATGGGTGTCATATGCGCAGTACGGTATGCCCACAGCGCATCGTCCAGGCGCTGGCTCCAATCTTTGCGCGATGGTCGCACAGTCTTCTCCAGGATGCGCTTGATTTCTTTGTTAGAGACCTCGGCCTGTCCATTTGTCTGAGGGTGATAGGCAGTGGACGTCTTGTGGCGCACCGCATAATGCTTGAAAACTTGCGCCACGATCCTGTTGCAAAAGTGCGTCCCCTGGTCGCTGATGATTGCCTTAGGCACCCCGTAGCTGCAAAAGATGTTAGTTTTCAGAAATTCAGCGACCGTCTTACCATCATCCTTCCGTGTGGCCTTAGCTTCGACCCATTTGGAGACATAGTCCACCGCAACCAATATGTGAACTCGTATCCTGCTGACGGGGGAAATGGCCCCATGAAGTCAATTCCCCATATGTCAAACACTTCATCCACTACAATTGGCGTCTGCGGCATCTCGTTGCGCGCTGATATGCCTCCTGTGCGCTGGCACCTGTCACAATTCCTGCAATAGTCATATGCGTCTCTAAACAGGTGCGGCAAATAAAATCCGCAGTCCAGGACCTTCCTGCTGGTGCGCTTGGGACCAAAGTGTCCTCCACAGGCGTGCGCATGACAAAACATCAAAACAGAGTTAAATTCATGGTCAGGCACACAACGCCTTAATATCTGATCTGGTCCTATTCTAAGCATATAAGGATCATCCCAAATATAATGTTTGGACTCATGTTTCAATCTCATGCACTGCGTTTTATTGAAATGCGGAGGAAACGTACCTGTGACCAGGTAATTCGCAATGTGCGCATACCATGGTACCTTACCTGTCAGTGCCATCAGATGCTCGTCAGGAAATGTCTCAGTGATCTGCCCTGGCTCCTCCTCTTTCATGATCCTGCTCAGGTGGTCCACAACTGTGTTCTCTGTGCCCTTCTTGTCTTTGATCTTCAGGTCGAATTCCTGCAGTAGGAGCACCCAGCGCATCAGGCGTGGCTTGGTTTCCTTCTTGGACATTAGGTAGCTGATGGCTGCATGGTCTGTGTATATGATGACCCTGGCGCCTAGAACATATGCACGGAACTTCTCTAGCGCAAACACAATTGCCAGAAGCTCCTTCTCCGTGGTGGTATAGTTCCTCTGCGCAGCGTCCAGTGTGCGCGATGCATAATAAATGGCGTGCGGTTTCTTGTCCACTCGCTGCCCCAGGACTGCACCTACTGCATAATTGCTTGCGTCGCACATCAGTTCAAATGGCAGGTTCCAGTCTGGTGCGCGCATCACTGGCGCGCTGGTCAGCGCCTCCTTCAGCTTATCAAACGCGGCCCTGCACTCATCAGTAAAATCGAAGCACACATCTTTTTGCAAGACGTTAGACAAGGGAATACAAATTTTAGAGAAGTCTTTGATAAAACGCCTGTAAAACCCTACGTGCCCGAGGAATGACTTCACGTCTCGCACGCTAGTGGGATAAGGTAGATTAGAAATAAGGTCTATCTTAGCCTTGTCTACCTTGATCCCCTCCTCTGAGATGATGTGTCCTAACACTACACCATGCGTTACCATGAAATGGCATTTTTCATAATTAAGTACGAGGTTCTTAGAAATGCAGCGCGCTAAGACCTTGTCTAGATGAGTTAAGCATACATCAAAGGTATCTCCATATAGAGTAAAATCATCCATGAACACTTCTATGCATATACCAATCATATCAGAGAAAATGCTCATGACAAGGCGTTGGAACGTACCTGGCGCGTTGCACAGCCCAAAGGACATGGGCGAAACGCAAATGTACCGAACGGGCAGGTGAACGTGGTCTTCTCCTGATCCTCCGTAGCTATGGGTATCTGATTGTACCCTGAATATCCGTCCAAGAAAAAAAAATAGGGCTTCCCTGCTAATCGATCCAGCATCTGATCCATGAAGGGTAGCGGGAAATGGTCCTTGCGTGTGACTGCGTTAAGCTTCCTGTAGTCGATGCACATGCGCCATCCAGTCTGAATGCGCTTGGGAACTAGCTCACCCTGCGCATTCTCCTCTACTGTGATTCCTCCCTTCTTAGGCACAACGTGCACTGGACTGACCCATTTGCTGTCCGAGATGGGGTAAATGACTCCTGCGTCAAGCAACTTTAGAATCTCCTTCTGCACTACCTCCATCATTTTTGGGTTCAATCTGCGCTGAGCCTCCCTGGATGGTTTGGCACCATCTTCCAACAGAATTCTATGCATGCATACGTCTGGGCTCACTCCACGCAGATCTGCCAGTGTCCATCCTATAGCGCGCTGATTCCTGCGCAGCACCTGCTGTAAACGCACTTCCTGCTCCTCTTCTAGTCCTTTCCTTATGATCACTGGCAGGGTGTCCTCATTTCCCAAGAAAATGTATTTAAGGTGCTCTGGAAGTTGCTTCAGCTCGACCTTGGGTGCCTGTTCAATGGAGGGCAAGATTTTATTGGTAGTGCAAATATGAACTATATCGTGTACCTGTTTGAGTTCTGGTTCAGCACTGCTCAGCTTCTCGTCTTCCTGCTCCTCCAACTCTGCCTGTGCCAGTGGCTCTGGTTCTATTACTGCGCTTGCGCATTGCGCATCTGAGACTAAATCGTCAATGCTGTCCATCGCGTGCACTGTGGCGTCCTCGTGTGGGTGCTGCATCCCCTTGAATATATTGAAATGGATCTCTTCGCCATCTACCTCCATGGAGAGCGTGCCCCTCCACACGTCTATCTTTGTGCGTTCGGTCATCAGGAAAGGTCTGCCCAGTAGGATCTGCGCACTGCTGGTGCTTGATTCACCCTCCATTTCCAGCACATAAAAATCTGCTGGGAACACCAGCTCTCCTACTCGCACAAGAACATCCTCTATCATGCCTGCAGGTTGTTTGCAAGACCGATCTGCTAGCTGAATAATGAGACCTGCAGGCTTTAGTGGTTCAAGGCGCAATGTCGCATATAGGGAATAAGGTAACAAATTGATGGATGCGCCTAAATCCATCATGCAATTGCTTACTGTAGTCTTACCTAGAGTGCAAGGGATAGTGAACGTACCTGGGTCTCGGCACTTAGGTGGTACCTTATGCTGCACGATGGCTGAGGCCTGCGCATTTAGCATTACCTGTGCGCATTCGCCTTTCCTCCTCTTGTTTGTGCACAACTCCTTTAAAAACTTGGCGTACCTGGGAATCTGCCGAACTGCTTCGATAAGGGGAATGTTGATTTCCACCTTGCTGAATAACTCGTATAGCTCTTTGTCCAGCGCTTCCTTTCTAGCCGATGGTGCCTGCACAGGAAAAGGTGCAGGTATATTAGTACGATTCGTGCCCTTGTCATTTATTTGTGTTATACCTGGCGCTTCGCCCTGCTGGCTTGTGATTGGTACTTCTGGTTGCGCATCTTGCTCTGGTTGCGCATTCTGTTCTGCTGGATCCGGGACTTGCGCAGCTGGTTGCACGGGCGCCTTCGCCGTCTACTCTGTTCCTATTGTGCGCCCAGTCCTCAGTGTTACTGCATTGACTCCTCCTTTGGGGTTCTGAATCACTTGCGAAGGCAGGTTGCCATCGCTCTTTTTTAGCTCATATACCGTGGTAGCGATCTGTGATAGCTGCTTTTCAATGGACTCGAACCTCTTGTCATACTTCTCGTCATTTTTGCGCACTATGTCTGCTAGCTGCCCCACGATATCTTCCAAAGATCGCCTCGGTTGTTGGTTGTTATGTGCTGGTGCGTCAGTGCGGCGATGCGGTGGATTGTAAGGCACAGCTTGTTGCGTCTGCTGTGGCGCGCGCTGATCTGTGGACTGCCTATGGAAATTGTTCTCCTCCTTCCATCTGAATCCATTTGCTGCCAGTCCAAAGCGCGGCTGATTCTGCCTTGGTGGCCCTCTGTTGTCCCATCCTCCAAGAGCATTGACATCTCCAGATTCCTCGAAAAGTGTGGGACACTCATCAGTTTTGTGCTCGGTGGACCTGCAGCATTCACATACCTTTGGCGCAACTGGTTGTGCGCTTTGCGCACTCATCAACTTCTGCAGCATGGCCTTCATTTCCTTGATCTTAGCGCTTGTTTCTACCTGATGCACAGAACGAGTACGACTATTTTCAAGTGTTAGTTGATGTCTTACCTGACCAGCAGAGTCTTCTATCAGCTGCCACGCGTCTTCTGGATACATGTTGCAAATGTCGCCTCCTGCGCATGCGTTCAATAACCTCAGCTCCATGGGCAGCAATCCATTTAGGAAGTTCTCTATCAGCACATTCTGGGGCAGGCCATGATTGTAGCAGTTGGCCTCTAGCTCTCGGAAACGCTCGTAATATTCTGACAGTGACTCCCCTGCGCTCTGCCTTGGCGCGGCCAGTTCTCTCCTGAGTAGCGCGATCTTTGCTGCGGGATAGAATTTATCCAGGAACTTCTTCTGCAGCTGCTCCCATGTGTGAATTGATCCGGCTGGTAAGTTCATCAACCAATGTCTGGCTGTGTCACACAGTGAAAATGGGAATGCCTTCATCTTCAGTGCCTCATCGCTCTCCCCTTCGGTCTTCATGTTCTCGCATATGACTAGGAACTCTCGCACATGCTTGATTGGATTTTCATTGTTCATCCCGTGGAACTTGGGCATGTGATGGATGAGCGAGCTCCTTAGTTCAAAATGACCGTCTGGTGGAAGCACGATGCACCATGGCTGGTTAACAGTGATAGGGGCTGACATCTCGCGCACTGTTCTGCGTCGCGCAGCTTGCCGCGCGGGTGGCTGATCGCGCGTCGTCGTGCGCGTCAAATATAATTCCTTCCTCTTCCACTAGTACAGCGGTTAAGTAAGGGTCGATCTCCACAGGGAGCAAGTAGTTCAGTTCTAGCCAGTGACCTACACTTACGAAGATTGGGGGGTGACTGATTGGGTTGCGCAGTGCGCAAGTAAACAGTTGTAAAATGCAGGGAAATGCACCAGACGTGCGCAGGCAGTAGAGATTAAATACTATGACTATGAGAAGTATCGGCGCAGACAATCCTCTATGAGTGCATTCCTTATCATCGACTCTAAATGTCTATAGCTTGATTTTACTTAAGTTAGTGTCCGGTCAAGGCTTCCTAACATGTGCGCATGTTCCGATCAAAGTTCATGTGCTATTAATTCTTGCACTAGACCTAAACAACTACGGATCCGATCAAGGTAGTAATTGCCTATCCTAGCGCGTTACTCCTAGTTGGCACCGTCAAGATATTCAACTAGTTTAACAGACAACAACAAGCGACAAGAGTAAGATTGCGGTTCAAGGCTTCCCCTACTCATGCAACAAGCTGCCAGTAATGTGCACAGAATTAATAGAAGCAAGCAAGCTATGCATTAAGCGCAAGTCTCAAAGGAAATACTCATAGATTCATGTCCAACCGATACTAAGCGTTTAGCTAGATATGCTAGTGATAAACATCATAGAATAGTAAAATAAGGTCTAATGTATCTGAGAAACAAGTAGCAAACAGTGCGTGCAGTATGTCTCTCGGCTGGCGCAGTCGGCTGGCGCAAGTCCTCTCAACAAGTCCGTGTGTTTTCCAGTTTGGTGCTCTCTCGTGGCCCTCTGATGTGGGGTGTTGCCTCTCTGTGTGTCTCCTGATTGATTGATTTGTGTCCCTCAAACCCTAGACCTCCTCCCCTTTATATACTGCTCGAGAGGTCCATCCTTGGCAACTTCCAAATCTGGTCATGTCAGGATTAGGAAATACTGGACTCTGCGCCTGGCGCACGGCGTACTGCTTAGCGCATTGGTCGGCGCAACTCTGCTGTGTCTCGCCATTTCTTCTGTTTGCGCCGCTAGCTCCGCAGGCTGTGTGCTGTGCGCCCTAAACGCTGCCTGTTAGCGCGTATCCGGCTTAGGCCTTCGTTTTGCCCTGAAATACAAAAACACTGGAAACCAGTAATCTTGTACACAAAATAATGCAAACAAGCATAGGGTTATGATCTAAATAATGCGTATAAATAGGCTCTATCAAACCCCCCACACTTGCCCCTTGTTCGTCCTCGAACAAGCACTCAAGCACGGATACCATTACCTCTCTGGAGTCTAGTGCACAGTCTTGCACTCTGGCGCGGTATACGCTGCTGAATACCTTGCGCTGCTCTACCACCTGCGCACATGTGCTCTCAACAGTTTCAAGTATAATATTTTCGAAATTCATTACCTCTCAGCTGGGATGAAAAAAATCATTTCGGATGGCTGGGAGATAGCTCTTCATAGGCTCCAGGTTGTCAGCTCTCACTCCGAGGACAGGTATATGGTTAACAGCGCAAGCTTCTTCCGATGCGTGATTCTTCCTCGCACTTCCTAGGAACTCAAGCCTTTTTGATGATGATTTTTTTCCTTTTGTGAACTTGCGCACGCTGGTGCTTATCAGTGCGCACGCTGATTCTTTTGTTGCGCGTATCATCTGCTGGTATTTTTCTTTCGTACAGCTTTGTCTATGGTTCCTATCTTCCCAGAACGGTTCTAGTCTCGGCCTCCGGATAACAGCTATGGAACACCCGCGCCCGCCTTCCTTAGCTCGACTTCCAGAGGGAAGGTGGTCTGTTTTCCCACCTCGCCACGCTTTGGGTGTTTTGCCTTCGGCATCTGCGTGACCGAGTGCACTTACTTGCTCCGAAGGTCGCGAAGCACTGGCCTCCACTCGCGCTCTCGACCATATACCTCTCCTCTGAAGCGCGAGCGACTAACCGCCTCTCTGGAGCGTTTCTGTCAACTCCACAACCCCTGTATATCCCAACTAACAGGAGCAGAAAAAACGAAAAAAATATACTAAAAACAGTTGATAGCGCACGGCGCAATATGGATAGCGCAAACAAGCTGCTCAGTGCGCGCAACCTGCACACAGCGCACTACTGCTACTGTTCTCTGCAATAAAACTAAGCTACACTAAAAAGCTCAAAAAAACGTGAAATGTAAGTGTAACGCTCCCCCCCCCCCCACACTTAAACAGAGACGTGTCCCCACGACTCAAAGCTCAAGCGCACGGAGGATGCGCACACGCATGCAAGCAAAAATAAAGAACATAAAACTCCTAAAAAAAACATAATAGTCAAAGCAGCGCAAATATAGCATAGGGGCACAAAATTATGTAGCACACGAGTTCACCACAAATAGAGCAACATAATAGCAAATAAAGTTCAGCACATAAAGAAAAATAGACACCACCCGAAAGAAATAAGCGCTCCCCTTCGAAGCTCTAGAGGTCATCTGAGCTGGACGCAGCCGCTGAACTATGCGCCTCCTCCTCTGAAGAATCCGTCGTATATTCGGAGCTGGAGGAAGGCGGTACAACTGATACGGCGACAGGCTGCACCTCCCATAGCGATTCTAAGCTGGTGCTAATGATGGGTTCGGCTATAGGGGATCTTGGAATGGACGGCTGGGAAGGGGAAGGTGCGGCTACGTGGTCTGGGTCGGGGGTGGGTTCTGCTGGTGCTGGTGCTGGGGCTGCTGGTGGTACTGGTATTGGGTCGGGTGCGGCTGGATATACTGGGGGCTGAGTAGGAGGGCTAGCTGGCTGATGTGGCTCACTGGGGGAACCTGGAGGTGGTCGGTGTAGGCTGAGGAGAGGGGGAATCGCGTCTCCAAATCTCCATCCGGATGGTGGACTCATACTCAAATCCGCCCCCTCTGGCGCTAAGTATTCGAGCACACGCATGACGTTGAACATCATGCGCTGCTCGGCTGATGCTTCCTCGGGCGCCTCCTCAGCCTCAGTCCTTGGGCGCTTTCCGCGTGCACGAGGGGGAGAATCCTCGATCGAAATTGTACTGGCGCCCCCTGCGGTGCACGAGCCCTCCTTTGTGCTCCAGTCTGCGCACGGGTCCTTGCGCGCCTGACCAGAGGCACAACTGGTTCTAGGGCTTCGTCTTCTTCCATCTCCTGGGCGGCTGCTGCGCCCTGCGCACTGCTTTCTGCTCTGGGCCGCGGTGCTCCGGCTGCAGGCGGTAGCACCATTCCAATGTGCCATCTTCCTTCACAGCTACCGCCCGTATCTGTAGCATGTGGGCGCGGTCAAGAGGGACAGCCGGCACCATAGTGTGCTCCGGCACCTCAGGCTCTCCATGTAGCGCCCGCAGCAGGTGCGTAATAATTCCACCGCACGTCAGCGGTCCCCTTGTGCTAACCCGGCCCCAATGGACTACCATGTTTGAAACAAATAGCACCCTCCTTCCATAGTACAGCCCCTTCAAAATGTCCAAGTCCAGGAAGGTTGACCTTCGGCGCGCCATTAAATCGGCCAATGACTGCATAGGCGACCAAGCACCACAAGTAGAACATCCACGGGTCACGCAACTCGCGTCCTCTGCTGCGCCCCGCGGCAAAAGCTGTCCCGGTCGCCATCTCGCGCTAGGCCTCCTGGTTGGAGTGCGTGTCTGTGTCCCCCTCGCGCACCTTACCGCATCCGAGTGCGCGCTTCATCCTTCCAGCTGAGGCGATGAACCATACGCCCCGATGCCTATATCTGATCTCCTGGTCGCCCATCTCTAGCGACGCCAGGAACTCGCATGTGTCCTCTCTGTCTGATGCGCTGTTGAGTTCCAACAGCGCCTCCCAGCCTGCTAGCGCCAGGCGCTCTACAACGAGGTCCTCCAGTCCGACCTCGCGCAGGAATTCTCGGCTAATGTACGGGGTCCCGTACATTTCCAGGCTCATAAACGCCGCATACTTGTAGGCGAAGTCGGCAGGGGTCTCTTGGTCCTCGGCGGGCCTCATACTGCGTTCGGTTCTCTGGTCAACGCCGGTCAACACTTCTCAAAACCCAGAAAAATCCAAACTGCTCCGAATGCGCTGAAACTCTCACCAACTGAGCGCCTACTGCTCGCCTACACAACCCACTAAATAGCAATCCAGTCGGTGCACTCTAGCTTGGTGCGATTTCAAAACCCTAATGCACTCCTCCACCGTACAAACCCTAATAAAATCCGCTCAAATCGGGGGGAGAGGTTACCTGAGGGTATTGCGACTAAGTGCTCTGCAAATCTCTCTAACTGGAAGCGCTGAACGGCCGGTGGAAACGGGAGGCGGAAGCAGCTGGCAACGGTCGAATGAGAAAAAGTGCTGAAAATTCTAAGTCCTGCCCTTAAATACCCCTCTGGCTGGTGCAGAGGTCCTGCGCACTGTAGTGCGCACGGACCTGCGCACTGCTGCTCGACTAAAAATGACAAGTCCTAAACTAACTAAAGAAAACACTAGAAAAACTAAAAGAAAAACATGTAAAGGTAAAACGAGTCGGGTTACCTCCCGACAAGTGCCTTTGTTTAACGTCGTTGGCTCGACTGTACCTCGTTACGTGCCAAAATGTGTGCCAGCGACCCCCCCATACTTGCTCATGAGTGATCCTGCGCTTGTGCAGGTGCTGTGTTCTCCTTGATCCTGCACAAAGAATAAAAAGGGAAGTCAGCATGGATAATATGTGAGAAATCTGCAGTAACGAGGGTGGATGAAGAGGAAGAAGAAATGTGAGCAATAGTCTCCAGTTCTCCCACTGGTGCATCCGGTGGTGCCTCTGGCGCGTCAGCTGGCGCATCTGTTATTTCTGGTTCTGCCAACTCAATGTCGCGCGTTGCACCATCCCATGGTTCTCCGAGATACCGTTTGACTCTCTGCCCATTCACCTGAAAACGATGCCGGTGCTCGTTTTCTTACTCGATTGTTCTGTAGGGGAAAACCTTGGTGACTGTGTACGGTCCTGTCCATTTGCTGCGCAGCTTTCCAGGCATGAGCTTCAGGCGTGATGAGAACAATAATACCTGGTCTCCTGGCGTGAAAGAGCGTCTGAGGATATGCTTGTCATGAAACGCCTTTGTCCGCTCCTTGTAATCGCGCAGTCCCTCATAGGCATCCAGGCGCAGCTCTTCTAATTCGCTGAGCTCAAATGCGAGCTCCTTTCCGGCCTCGTCTAGGTTCAGGTTGCAAATGCGTAAGGCCCAATATGCTTTGTGCTCTAGCTCCACTGGCAGGTGGCATGCTTTTCCGTAGACCAACCGGAATGGTGAAGTCCCGATGGGTGTCTTATGCGCGGTGCGCTATGCCCACAGCGCATCGCCAGGCGCTGGCTCCAATCTTTGCGCGAAGGTCTGACAGTCTTTTCTAGGATGCGCTTGATCTCTCTGTTGGAAACCTCGGCCTGTCCATTTGTCTGAGGATGATAGGCAGTGGACGTCTTGTGGCGCACTCCATAATGCTTGAAAACTTGCGCCACAATCCTGTTGCAAAAGTGCGTTCCCTGGTCGCTGATGACTGCCTTAGGCACCCCGTACCTGCAAAAGATATTAGTTTTCAGAAACTCAGCAATCGTCTTACCATCATCCTTCCGCGTGGCCTTAGGTTCGACCCATATGGAGACGTAGTCCACTGCCACTAATATGTACTCGTATCCGGCAGATGGAGGAAATGGCCCCATGAAGTCAATGCCCCATACATCAAATACTTCGTCCACTAGAATCGGCGTCTGCGGCATCTCATTGCGCGCTGATATGCCTCCTGTGCGCTGGCACCTATCACAATTCCTGCAGTGATCATATGCGTCTCGAAACAGGTGCGGCCAATAAAATCCGCAATCCAGGACCTTTCTGCTTGTGCGCTTGGGACCAAAGTGTCCTCCACATGCGTGCGCATGACAAAAAAGTAAGACAGAGTTAATTTCATGGTCAGGCACGCAGCGCCTCAATATCTGATCAGGTCCTATTCTAAGCATATATGGATCATCCCAAATATAATGTTTGGACTCATGTTTTAATCTCATGCACTGGGTTTTATTGAAATGCGGAGGAAACGTACCTGTGACCAGGTAATTCGCAATGTGCGCATACCATGGCACCTTACCTGTCAGCGCCATCAGATGCTCATCAGGGAATGTCTCCGTGATCTTCCCTGGCTCCTCCTCTTTCACTATCTTGCTCAGGTGGTCAGCAACTGTATTCTCCGTGCCCTTCTTATCTTTGATCTCCAAGTCGAATTCCTGAAGTAGGAGCACCCAGCGCATCAGGCGCGGCTTAGTCTCCTTCTTGGACATTAGGTAGCGGATGGCTGCGTGATCTGTGTATACGATGACCCTGGCGCCTAGAACATATGCACGGAACTTCTCAAGCGCAAACACAATTGCCAGAAGCTCCTTCTCCGTGGTGGTGTAGTTCCTCTGCGCAGCGTCAAGTGTGCGCGATGCATAGTAAATGGCGTGCGGCTTCTTGTCCACTCGCTGCCCCAAGACTGCACCTACTACATAGTCACTTGTGTCGCACATTAATTCAAATGGCAGGTTCCAGTCTGGTGCGCGCATCACTGGCGCACTGGTCAGCGCTTCCTTCAGCTTATCAAATGTGGCCCTGCACTCATCAGTAAAGTTGAAGCACACATCCTTTTGCAAGAGGTTAGACAGGGGTATGCAAATTTTAGAGAAGTCTTTTATAAAACGCCTGTAAATCCCGGCATGTCCTAAGAAAGACTTCACATCGCGCACGTTAGTGGCATAAGGTAGATTAGAAATAAGGTCTATCTTAGCTTTATCTACCTTGATCCCCTCCTCTGAGATGATATGTCCTAGGACTACACCATGCGTTACCATGAAATGACATTTTTCATAATTAAGCACTAGGTTCTTAGATATGCAGCGCGCTAAGACTTTATCTAGATGAGTCAAGCATGTATCAAAGGTACCTCCATATACAGTAAAATCATCCATGAACACTTCGATGCATATACCAATCATATCAGAGAAAATGCTCATGACTAAGCATTGGAACGTACCTGGCGCATTGCACATCCCAAATGACATGCGCCGAAACGCAAACGTACCGAACGGGCAAGTGAACGTGGTCTTCTCCTGATCCTCCGCAGCTATGGGTATCTGATTATACCCTGAATATCCGTCCAAGAAACAAAAATAGGGCTTACCTGCTAATCTGTCCAGCATCTGGTCCATGAAGGGTAGCGGGAAATGGTCCTTGCGCGTAACTGCGTTAAGCTTCCTGTAGTCGATGCACATGCGCCATCCAGTCTGTATGCGCTTGGGAACAAGCTCGCCCTGCGCATTCTCTTCCACTATGATTCCTCCCTTCTTAGGCACAACGTGCACTCGACTGACCCATTTGCTGTCCGAGATGGGGTAGATGACTCCTGCGTCAAGCAACTTTAAAATCTCCTTCTGCACTACCTCCATCATATTCGGATTCAATCTGCGTTGAGCCTCCCTGGATGGTTTGGCACCATCTTCCAATAGAATTCTATGCATGCATACGTCTGGGCTCACTCCGCGCAGGTCAGCAAGTGTCCATCCTATAGCGCGCTGGTTCTTGCGCAGCACCTGTTGTAAACGCACTTCCTGCTCCTCTTCTAATCCTTTCTTGATGATCACTGGCAGGGTGTCCTCACTTCCCAGGAAAATGTATTTGAGGTGTTCTTGGAGTTGCTTCAGCTCGACCTTGGGTGCCTGTTCAATGGAGGGCAAGATTTTAGTAGCGGTGCAAATATGAACTATATCATGTACCTGTGTGGACTCTGGTTCAGCACTGCTTGGCTCGTCTTCCTGCTCTTCCAACTCTGCTTGTGCCAGTGGCTCTGGTCCTACTGTTGCGCTTGCGCATTGCGCATCTGTGACTAAATCATCCAAGTTGTCCATTGCGTGCACTGTGGCGTCATCATGTGGGTGCTGCATTCCTTTGAATATGTTGAAATGGATTTCTTCGTCATCCACTTCCATGGAGAGCGTGCCCCTCCACACGTCTATCTTTGTGCGTGCGGTCATAAGGAAAGGTCTGCCTAGTAGGATTTGCGCAAATCCTACTAGGAAGACCTCCATTCTCTATATGCGACATATAGAGAATAAGGCGCGCGGCTTGAGTGGTCCAAGGCGCAATGTCGCATATAGAGAATAAGGTAACAAATTTATGGATGCGCCTAAATCAATCATGCAGTTGCTTACCGTGGTTTTACCTAGAGTGCATGGGATAGTGAATGTACCTGGGTCTCGGCACTTAGGTGGTACCTTATGTTGCACGATCGCTGAGGCTTGCGCATTTAACATTACCTGTGCGCATTCGCCTTTTCGTCGCTTGTTTGTGCACAACTCCTTCAAAAACTTGGCGTACCTTGGGATCTGCCGAACTGCTTCAATAAGGGGAATGTTGATTTCCACCTTACTGAATAACTCGTATAGCTCTTTGTCCTGCGCTTCCTTCCTAGCCAAGGGTGCCTGCACAGGGAAAGGTGCAGGTATATTAGTACGATTCGTGCCCTTGTCTTTTAATTCTATTATACCTGGCGCTTTGCCCTGCTGGCTTCTGCTCTGTCGATTCTGGGACTTGCGCAGCTGGTGGCGCGGGCGCCTGCGCGGTCTGCTCTGTTCCTATTATGCGCCCAGTCCTCAGTGTTACTGCATTGACTCCTCCTTTGGGGTTCTGAATTACTTGCGAGGGCAGGTTGCCATCGCTCTTTTTCAGCTCATATACCGTGGTTGCGATCATTGATAGCTGCTTTTCAATGGACTCGAACCTCTTGTCATATTTCTCGTCATTTTTGCGCACTGTGTCTGCTAGTTGCCCCACGATATCTTCCAAGGATCGCCTCGGTTGCTGGTTGTTATGTGCTGGTGCGTCAGTGCGGCGATGCGGTGGATTGTAAGGCGCAACTTGTTGGGTCTGCTGTGGCGCGCGCTGATCTGTGGACTGCCTCTGGAGATTGTTCTCCTCCTTCCATCTGAATCCATTTGCTGCCAGTCCAAAGCGCGGCTGATTCTGCCTTGGTGGCCCTCTGTTGTCCCATGCTCCGAGAGCATTGACATCTCCAGATTCCTCAAATAGCGTGGGACATTCATCAGTCTTGTGCTCGGTGGACCTGCAAAATTCACATACCTTTGGCGCAACTGGTTGTGCGCTCTGCGCACTCATCAACTTCTGCAGCATGGCCTTCATTTCCTTGATCTCAGCGCTTGTTTCTACCTGATGCACAGAACGAGTACGACTATTTTCAAGTGTTAGCTGATGTCGTACCTGACTAGCAGAGTCTTCTATCAGCTGCCACGCGTCCTCTGGGTACATGTTGCAAATGTCGCCTCCTGCGCATGCGTTCAATAATCTCAGCTCCATGGGCAGCAGCCCATTCAGGAAGTTCTCTATCAGCACATTTTGGGGCAGGCCATGATTGTAGCAGTTGGCCTCTAGCTCCCTGAAACGCTCGTAATATTCTGACAGTGACTCCCCTGCGCTCTGCCTTGGCGCGGCCAGCTCTCTTCTGAGTAGCGCGATCTTTGCTGCAGGATAGAATTTGTCCAGGAATTTCTTCTGCAGCTGCTCCCATGTGTGAATGGATCCTGCGGGTAAGTTCATCAACCAATGTCTGGCTGTATCACACAGTGAAAATGGGAATGCCTTCATTTTCAGCGCTTCATCGCTTTCTCCTTCGGTCTTCATGTTCTCGCAAATGACTAGGAATTCTCGCACATGCTTGACTGGATTTTCATTGTGCATCCTGTGAAACTTGGGCATGTGATGAATGAGCGAGCTCCTTAGCTCAAAATGACCGCCTGGTAGAAGCATGATGCACCATGGCTGGTTAACAGTGATAGGGGCTGACATCTCGCGCACTGTTCTGCGTCGCGCGGCCTGTTGCACGGGCGGCGCATGATACACTTCAGCGGCCCTCCTTGCTTCAACCTCGCGCTGCACTTCCTTTCCGAACAGGGCTGCGCGGTTATGTGCTCTTGCTTCCTCTGGGGTTCTGCCCCCCAAGTTGTCTCCTACGACACTATTATCCTCCATGACCTGCTCTGAATCTTAAAGAAAAATGAAGTTAAAAGATAACTAATGCTGCTACGTCTGTCAGTGCGCAACTAGAATCTGCGCAGCGCAACTGTTTCAAGGTTGCGCAGGCTAATGGTGATTGCGCGCTGTCAGAAACAACAACGAAAACAAAACAAACTGAAATAACTAGTTACTAAAAGGGAAAAACGAAAACTAACTAGAACTTAGCTGTGTTGCTCCCCGGCAACGGCGCCAAAATTTGATCGCGCATCGTCGTGCGCGTCAAATATAATTCCTTCCTCTTCCACTAGTACAGCGGTTAAGTAAGGGTCGATCTCCACAGGGAGCAAGTAGTTCAGTTCTAGCCAGTGACCTACACTTACGAAGATTGGGGGGTGACTGATTGGGTTGCGCAGTGCGCAAGTAAACAGTTGTAAAATGCAGGGAAATGCACCAGACGTGCGCAGGCAGTAGAGATTAAATACTATGACTATGAGAAGTATCGGCGCAGACAATCCTCTATGAGTGCATTCCTTATCATCGACTCTAAATGTCTATAGCTTGATTTTACTTAAGTTAGTGTCCGGTCAAGGCTTCCTAACATGTGCGCATGTTCCGATCAAAGTTCATGTGCTATTAATTCTTGCACTAGACCTAAACAACTACGGATCCGATCAAGGTAGTAATTGCCTATCCTAGCGCGTTACTCCTAGTTGGCACCGTCAAGATATTCAACTAGTTTAACAGACAACAACAAGCGACAAGAGTAAGATTGCGGTTCAAGGCTTCCCCTACTCATGCAACAAGCTGCCAGTAATGTGCACAGAATTAATAGAAGCAAGCAAGCTATGCATTAAGCGCAAGTCTCAAAGGAAATACTCATAGATTCATGTCCAACCGATACTAAGCGTTTAGCTAGACATGCTAGTGATAAACATCATAGAATAGTAAAATAAGGTCTAATGTATCTGAGAAACAAGTAGCAAACAGTGCGTGCAGTATGTCTCTCGGCTGGCGCAGTCGGCTGGCGCAAGTCCTCTCAACAAGTCCGTGTGTTTTCCAGTTTGCCGCTCTCTCGTGGCCCTCTGATGTGGGGTGTTGCCTCTCTGTGTGTCTCCTGATTGATTGATTTGTGTCCCTCAAACCCTAGACCTCCTCCCCTTTATATACTGCTCGAGAGGTCCATCCTTGGCAACTTCCAAATCTGGTCATGTCAGGATTAGGAAATACTGGACTCTGCGCCTGGCGCACGGCGTACTGCTTAGCGCATTGGTCGGTGCAACTCTGCTGTGTCTCGCCATTTCTTCTGTTTGCGCCGCTAGCTCCGCAGGCTGTGTGCTGTGCGTCCTAAACGCTGCCTGTTAGCGCGTATCCGGCTTAGGCCCTCGTTTTGCCCTGAAATACAAAAACACTGGAAACCAGTAATCTTGTACACAAAATAATGCAAACAAGCATAGGGTTATGATCTAAATAATGCGTATAAATAGGCTCTATCAGTGGCGCATTGTACAATTCAGCGGCCATCCTGGCTTCAACCTCGCGCTGCACTTCCTCTCTGAATAGGGCTGCGTGGTTATGTGCTCTTGCTTCCTCTGGGGTTCTGTCCCCTAAGTTGTCTCCTACGACACTGTTATCCTCCATAACCTGTTCTATATATCAAAGAAAACGAAATTAAAAGATAACTAATGCTGCTGCGTCTGTCAGTGCGCAACTAGAATCTGCGCAGCGCAACTGTTTCAAGGTTGCGCAGGCTAATGGTGATTGCGCGCTGTCTGAAACAACAACGAGAAAACAAAACAAACTGAAATAACTAGTTACTAAAAGGAAAAAAAATGTAAACTAGCTAGAACTTAGCTGTGTTGCTCCCCGGCAACGGCGCCAAAATTTGATCGCGCGTCGTTGTGCGCGTCAAATATAATCCTTCCTCTTCCACTAGTACAGCGGTTCAGTAAGGGTCGATCTCCACAAGGAGCAAGTAGTTCAGTTTTAGCCAGTGACCTACACTTGAGAAGATTGGGGGGTGAGTGATTGGGTTGCGCAGTGCGCGAGTAAATAGTTGTAAAACGCAGGGAGTTGCACTAGACGTGCGCAGGCAATAGAGATTAGGTACTGTGACTATGAGAAGTATCGGCGCAGACAATCCTCTATGAGTGCATTCCTTATCATCGACTCTAAATGTCTATAGCCTTATATTACTTAAGTTAGTGTCCGGTCAAGGCTTCCTAACTTGTGCGCATGTTCCGATCAAAGTTCATGTGCTATTAATTCTTGCACTAGACTAAACAACTAAGAATCCGATCAAGGTAGTAATTGCCTATCCTAGCGCGTTACTCCTAGTTGGCACCGTCAGGCTATTCAACTAGTTTAACAAACAACAACAAGTGACAAGAGTAAGATTGCGGTTCAAGGCTTCCCCTACTCATGCAACAAGCTGCCAGTAATGTGCACAGAATTAATATAAGCAAGCAAGCTATGCATTAAGCGCAAGTCTCAAAGGAAATACTCATAGATTCATGTCCAACCGATACTAAGCGTTTAGCTAGACATGCTAGTGATAAACATCATAGAAACAGTAAATAATAACTAAAGTATCCAAGAGAACAATAGCAATTAGTGCGTGCAGATTGTAGTCTTGGCGGGCGCAGTCGGCCGGCGCAATCCTCTCAGCAAGCTCGGGTGTTTTCCAGTCCTGGTGTGCAGTACCTCCTTGGTGTGCCTCTGATGATCTCTGAATTTGAGTCTCTCCCTTCTTCTTCTCTTTATATATTGCTCTAAGGCTCGCTCTTAGCAACTTCCAAATCTGGTCGTGTCAGGATTTGGAAACATCATCATCTGCGCCAGGGGGAAGTAAGAGGTGGCCACACTTGGCCGTAACTCGACCACGCAGGGTCAGCCAAAAAAAATTTAGTAGCAGCAGCATTTTATTCATCAGTTCATCAGTAGCAGCAGCATTTTACTTCTCTCCCCCTTTTTGTCACTGATGCTCAAGGGGCCTGCTCCTCATCTTCCGGGAACTCCAGGTCTCTGAGCAGACTTCTGATCTGTCCGCGCCTAGCATCCCTCCTTTTAGCTTCGGCTTCAAGAGTGAGCAGCTCAGATCTGAGATGGCTCACAATTCTGGCACGGAGGGCTGATTGAATTGTTGCAGCAGGGGGAAGAGATTCATCCAGGGGAGCTGGGGCTGAAGCACCAACCAGGAGAGGATCCTCATAGGCTATGTCCACTGCATGCTTCCCTTTGAACAACTTGTGGTCTACTGTGAAGACCTGCAGCTCCTCAGATAATCCTTCAGAAATCTCACCAAGCTCCGGATGCTGTGAGACCATCATCCCATAGATGAGGGAGGGTAGCACGATGGGCTTGCTGGAGGAAGCGTTGCCTGCATGAGTAGCCAGCTGGGGAAACATCACACTGCCCAGGCTGATTCTCCTCCTCTTCCCAATAGAGTAGAGAAGGTTAGCAAAGGCTCTGCTAACCTTCCCCCTGTGAGAGCTGGGGATCCAGTTTCTAATGCCCAGATGATACAGCAGGGCATTCTTGGAGGTTAGTTCAGCAGCACTCAGGTTTGGACCGCCCCAAGACAGGCACACTCCCCCTGTCAGAACCTTAGCCAGCATCTCTGGCTGAACATCAGTGGGTGCTCTAGCATTCTCATGGATCTCGAGAAACTCATCAATTTTTTCAGGGGTAATAAGAACTGTCTTACCCCGCACCCAACTCTTTCCAAAATCCTCTCCTCCTTCCTCACCAAATTTCTCTTCCATATTCACAATAAACTCCCTAACCAGGCCAATATTGAATCTGAATGGATAAGTGAGGGACTTGAGAAGGTTTACCTCAGTGAGAAGCTGGATAATTGCTGCTGATTTGTACTTGTCCAGGTCCAGCCTCTTTTCTGACACAATGTGCTTCCTCTCAACAGCACTCCAGGATTGAGAAGCATTCCTATTTCTGAACCAAATACCTCCCACTGTGATTACAGTTGTGTCGCCAATGCAGATCCTCTCTCAGATGGTGCACCAGCAGTACCTTCATCTTCTTCACTTGATTCCTCTTCTTCACTGCTGGAGACTGGAATTAGGATAGGGGCTTTTCCTTTGTCTGAGGGAGGAGGAGGATGAGCTGCAGCAAGTTCTTGTTTAGGGGACTCAGCTTCTATCTCCTCCCCTTCACCCACAATGCCAGGGGACATAACAAGTGTTCTGCACCTCTCTTCTGCAGAACCTGCTACAGCATCCTCTGTAGCTTGTTCTTCTCCCGAGACTTTTTCAGCCACAGCCTCTTCAGTTAGCACAGCTGCACTGGATACAGGTTCCCCGTCACGTACCAAGCGCCTCCTTTTCTGCGAAGTTCCTTCTTGTGAAGTAGGATCGCTGTGCGACACAGGGAGAGGAGTTGGTTCCCATACCACCACGTCCAAACGCTGGGCAGGGGCTTGTCGGTCTGCTGCCAGATTCTTCTTCAAACCGCGAGTCTTCACCATTGTTGGGGGATTGTAGAAGGTTTGAGGAACGCACAGTTAGGATGATCAGCACCTATTTTTGGGAAGCGCCTTCAACTTGACTTTGCCCTAGAAATTGATTTACCCGTTATCTTCTTTTTCAATTTGAAGCTTCTGGATCACGTGCCCCACATGTGCCTTCTCCCAGCTTTAGCAACCAAAACATGTGAACAAGCTTATTCTGACCAGGTTGCTATAGCAGAAGCGAGCTAGTTCACCTACTCATTCCGGAAGACAGCTTTGCTCGGCGGATCCTTGAGAGGTTCTGATGGTGACTTCTTCATCCATACCTGGGTTTGTCTAGAGTTTCTCCTCTTCCGACCCTCAAGACTCCTATCTCTTCGTTTGTCATGTTTGGGTTTCCACACATGTATAACCTGTGGTTTCCTCCTGTTTTTAGCAATCCAGTGCCCTCGTGCAGCGATCTTAGCGATCCTCCTCTGCGATTCTTTCCAGCAATCAGCATTTCCCGAAACAACATGATACGGAGTCTCTATGCAGCATGTGTTTGCTCTGGATTTTGCTCCCCCTTTTTCAACTGAGGAGGTTCTGTGCTGCTGCCTCAGGTTGGAGGTAATCTTCTGATTCCCAATACTTGTCCAAGAACCCCTTTTATTCTGAGCCTTTTGCTTTGTTTTAGAAGGATGATGTGCCAGGTGCTGCAGCATCCTCTTGTTCACATGTCTAGTTCCATCTTTCCCTGTAGGTTTTGGAGAGTCACCTGTATTATTCTTTTCATCTATCACAGCATCCGAGGCTTTAATGAAAACTGTCCCTTTAGAGCTTTCTTCACCAGTATACCCAAGCCCTGCTCTCCCTTTTCCAAGTCTTTGGTAAGACAAAATTTCATTCAAGATATTTTTCTGGGAATCAGCTGTCTTGGCTGTTGCTGGTGAGGAACAAATATCAGTGATCTGTCTTCCAGTGTCTTCCCTTTTCAGAATGGAAACTTGACTGTTGGATGAGAAGAGAAATTTTCTTCCTTCTTCTTCCAGAAGCTGGACTCTATCAGTCAATGCTTGGTTTGTCTGAAGAGCTGCCTCACACTGTTTGAGTATCTTCCCCAGATAGTCAATAAGACTGTCAGATGAGTCCTCTGCATCTTCACTTTCAGATACTTCAATCCCATAGTGAAATTCATCCTTCTTTAGCTCTTTGAGGTTGAAATCTGACACACCGGTTAGCACAACACAGTTTTCTTCATCACTTTCCTCAGAGTCACTCCATTTTGCTATCAGGGACTTGCTGTTCTTTTTCTCTGAGTTTTTGAAGGGTTTGCTCGGACAGTCAGCCTCAATATGTTCATACCCTTCACAGTTCCAGGATTGGACTCCCTTTTTCATTTCTTTCTTCTCATCTTCATCCTGAGCCGGTTCCTTCCCTTTCCTTTTATTTTCACTACCTCTTCTAGCCTCATGAATCTGACATTTTGAGCTTCTTCAATGGCCGTCACTTTCATGTCAAATCTTGTGGGCAGCGATCTGAGAACTTTCCTGATCAGCTTCTCTTCAGGGATAGGTTCACCAAGAGCATGGGCTTCATTTGCAAGATCACAGAGTTCAGCATTAAATTCAGTGACAGTCTCCTCTTCCAGCATTCTCAGATTCTCAAACTGTGTGGCAATGATTTGGAGTCTTGATAGCTTTACTCTATCAGTTCCTTCATGTGCAGTTTGCAGAATTTCCCACGCTTGTTTGGCCATGTCACAATTTGATATCAGCCTGAAATTGTTAGCATCAACTGCAGCAAAAATCGCATTCAGAGCCTTTGAATTACCAGTTGCTGCAGCTCCCTCTTCAGCAGTCCATTGTTCTTCAGGCTTAATCCGTGTGACTCCCTGTTCATCCATGGTAATTGGGGGAGACCACTGGACCATGATTGCTCTCCAGGTCTTCTCATCAATGGACTTGAGAAAGGCTTTGATCCTAGCCTTCCAATATCCACAGTTGCTTTCTTTCAACAATGGAGGTCTGCTCGTGCTCTGTCCTTCCTTCATTGTCGTGGCTACTTCAGAGACACTGTAGGATCTTTTACTCTGTGTGTTGAGCTCCCGCTCTGATACCAATTAAAATTCACAGCGTCTCAGTTAGGCAGACTTGTGAACAAGCAGTTTCTGCAGCACACTCTTGTTCACTTGGAAATTGTCTCAGCAAACAATGAACAAGACAGAAATTTGTTCACCCAGTTCGGCCAACTGCCTACGTCTGGGGAGGACTATTCTCCAGTCCTCAATCCACTAACCACGAAGGTCTCCAAGTACACTCGGTTACAACTCCACGCAACCTATGCTACTCAACCTTGTGTGGATCACTTGACACAATCAGAACAAGCTCTGACTTGTGTCTGCACACCCTCTACAAATGTCTATCTAGAATAGCCACAGACTTCTCAAGACTCAGCCTATTCTAAACTACACTCACTCAGCAAGGTTGTTGTAGCAACTGCTGTAACACACAGCTGATGCACAATTGTCCGCATCGCTCCAAAGCCTTCTGCCGAGCCGATCGAACGATTCCACGAGTGCTGCACACTCTGGAATACTCCCCCTCACTCAGTGACCTCCTGTCACTAGCGAGCACTGCCACCCAGACACTTCACAGAGCCACACACCCGTCAGTTCTTCCGCGGCTGCCCTTGATCAACCAACAAGCACCACCGCTCTGAATTGGCTTCCAGATCAAGCTCGAATCAGACTCTGCAAGTTCTGATTCCCTTCTGCTTCTGTCACCACAGCTCTGCGCTCACGCTCTGCTCTCGGGTGATGATCGAAGAAAAACGTCCGTCGCACACCAAAATTGCTCTCTCTGAATTCTGTGTATGCACTCGTGTATCCCTCAGCTTCGATCAACCACTCTGCTCTAAACGCCTTTGTCTTAAATAGTAGCACCAGCTTTAAGCAAGATCAGGTTTAAGCAATGTCCCAAAAAGAACAATTATCTCCTAAAATCTAGGAGATTAGATTTGATTTTGATCTTCAACACAAATCTCCTTCTCTGGCTAGGAAACCTCACTGGAAAATTCTCCACAGTAATTTAGAAATTCTTCTGATGTTCTCCGTAGCGTTCCTAGCCCTTCTAGTCAAGCCTAGGTCGCTGCTGCTTCTCGGACAGATGATGCAGCCACTTGAACAAGCTCCTGCTATAGCATCCCCTGCTGAAGCTGCTGCTTGTTCACTTGTGTTGTAGCTGCTCCTTGTTCACTTGTGCTGGTTTTGTCAAACAGTGCCATACTACATCATCAGATAGCTTCCTTGAAGTTCTTCGGTTCTATACTGGATAGGAAGCAGGTATTGAGGTAAGCGTTGCTTCTGGTTCTCCTTCTTTCTGTCGGGTCCCCAATCACATTTGTCAGCGGATGATTCTTCTGAATCTTCTTTGGAGGTTACCTTGATGGTGGTTCATGAGTCTCATTATTCTGTTCTTCATGCAAGCTCTCTAAATGTTCGTCTGGACTTTCTGCTTCAGCACTTGCTGTAGCATCTTCTGGAGCCGAAGTTTGTTCACTTCTGCTCTGACTGGCAGGGGCATCTTCAATGCCAAAGTCTTCGTTGTCAAGGACAGTGGAAGAGACTTCTTCAACATCATTGACTACTACATTTATGGATTCCATCACTGTCCGTGTCCTCTGGTTGTACACTCAATATGCCCTACTGTTCATTGAATATCCCAGGAAGAATCCAGCATCGCTCTTTGGATCAAGCTTTTTCCTGTACTCCCGATCTCTCAGAATGAAGTAGTCACTTCCAAAGGTGTGAAAGTATTTGACTGTGGGCTTCTTCTGATTCCAGAGCTCACAGCAAGTCTGGTTGGTTCCTTTCCGTATAGTGACTTTGTTGATGATGTAGCATGCGGTGTTCATTGCCTCGGCACAGAATCTCAGAGGAACCCTCTTGGCATGAGTCATGACTCTGGCCATTTCTTGTATTGTCCGGTTCTTTCGTTCCACTACACCATTCTACTGAGGAGTGATGGGAGAGGAATACTGATGTGAGATACCCCTTTGACGACAGAACTCATCAACTGCTTCGTTTTCAAATTCTGTACCATGATCACGGCGGATGTCGGTGATTGTGAGATTTTTCTGTTGCTCTAGTCGGGACACCAAAGAGACTATGACTTTTACAGTATCCGATTTCTCCCTGACAAAATCAATCCAAGTGAACCGGGTATAGTCATCAACACAGACGAAGGCATATCTTTTCCTCCCCATACTCTCAACTTCCATAGGACCCATCAGGTCCATGTGTATCAACTGGAGAGGTCTGGTTGTATTTGTATCTTTGACTTTCGGGTGTGAAGCCTTTTTCTGTTTCCCAATCTGACAATCTCCACAGATGGAGCTTGTCTCCCCTTTAATCAGTGGTATTCCTCTGACTAAACTTTCTGTTGCAATTTTCTTCAGAGTTCTCAGGTTGACATGACCCATCCTTCTTCGCCAGAGATTCATTTCCTCTGCATTAGTCAGCATGCATCTTGGTGAAAGAGAGTTTTGCCTACTTTGAGAAGATAGCAGTTGCTTTTTGATCTGGCCCCCTCCATTATACAATCTCCAGCTTTGTTGAAGACTTGGCATGAATCTTTCGTAAACCTCACCTGTTGAGTGCCATCACACAGCTGGCTAATGCTTATGAGGTTCGCCTTCAGTCCTTCCACCAGCATGACATTGCTTAGTTTGGGCATCCCTTCAACTGCCAGTGTTCCTTTACCTAGAACTCTTCCCTTCAGGTCATTTCCAAACTTCACCCGTTGTTCTAAGCAAGGAGTTATATTCTTCAAGAAGGATCTTTCTCCCGTCATATGCCCCGAGCAGCCACTGTCAAAGTACCAGCTAACTTTATTCGAGGAACTTGCTGTGCTGACAAGTGCGAGATGCTGAGTTCTCTCATATTTCTGCTTGGTTGGTTTCCTGTCTGAACCCTTCCTGGTGTATGCTGAACGACAGTTCCTCTTAATGTGACCTTTGTGCCCGCAGCTATAGCATCTTTTATACTTTAACAGCGTCTTGACATGTTGATACAGGGGTTGCTGTAGCAGGAACTGATTCACCCTTCCTTGTGTTTTTCTCCCTTTCCTGACTGATCTGTATCTGACCATGTTGCATTCATCTTCGCTTAGATCTGTCTCGATTTCACTTCTACTAGTAGAAAAAGCATTTTTCAGTTCATCCTTCTTCATTGGTTTGCTGGTACAGTCGACTTGTCGATGGCCATATCCTTCACAGTTCCAACACTGCGTGCCCTTTCTTCTGTCTCTCTTCTAATCATCATTTTGAGTAGGTTCCTTCCCTCTCCTTTGATTTCCTCCACCTCTTCTAGGTGGCCTTTGTGAGAATGAGCTTTGTCTAGATCTTGACTCCATTTTTTTCAAGAGCTTCCCGAGATTCTTTACTAATAGGCTCAGGGGGGTCGTCTGAAGCTGGCTTCTTTACTTCTGTTTCTGCATTCAGTCCTATATTTTCTTTAGGAGTGGGCTATTCTTTAACCAGCTTCATCTCAAATTGTTTGAGGGATCCAACCAATTCTTCCAGCCTTAAGTGTCTGACATTCTGAGCTTCTTCAATGGCCGTCACTTTCATGTCAAATCTTGTGGGCAACGATCTGAGGGCCTTCCTAATCAGCTTCTCTTCAGGGATAGGTTCTCCAAGAGCATGGGCTTCATTTTCCAGGTAACAAAGTTTTGCATTGAACTCAATGATCGTCTCCTCTTCCAGCATTCTCAGATTCTCAAACTGTGTAGCAATAATCTGTAATCTTGACAGCTTTACTTTATCAGTTCCTTCGTGGGCAGTTTGCATGATTTCCCAAGCTTGCTTGGCCATATCACAGTTTGATATCAACCTAAAATTGTTAGCATCAACCGCAATAAAGATAGCATTCAGAGCCTTTGAATTACCAGTTGCTGTAGCTCCCTCTTCAGTAGTCCATTGTTCTTCAGGTTTTATCCGTGTAACTCCCTGTTCATCCATAGTGATTGGAGGAGGCCACTCAATCACGATAGCTCTCCAGGTCTTGTCATCGATGGCTTTGAGAAAGGCCTTCATCCTAGCCTTCCAATATCCATAGTTGCTTTCTTCCAACAATGGAGGTCTACTCGTGCTCTGTCCTTCCTTCATTGTTCCTTGACTTCTTCAGAGGCGATGTAGGATCTTTTACTCTGTGTGTTGAGCTCCCGCTCTGATACCAATTGAAATTCGCAGCGCCTCTGATAAACAGATCTGTGAACAAGCAGTTGCTATAGCACACTCTTGTTCACCCGGAAACTGTTTCAGCAAGAATGAACAAGGACAAAGGTTTGTTCACCCAGTTCAGCCAATTGCCTACGTCTGGGGAGGACTCTTCTCAGTCATCAATCCACTAATCTCAAGGTTTCCAAGTACACACGGTTACAACCCACGCAACTTATGCTACTCAACCTTAGGTGGATCCTCGAACACAATCAGAACAGGCTCTGACTTGTGTCTGCACACCCTCTACTGATATATATATAGAATAGCTACTGTCACCTCAAAACTCAGCCTATTCTAAATAATACTCAGATTCTGCAGGGTTGCTATAGCATCTGCTGTAGCACACAGCTGATGCACAAATTGTCCGCGTCGCTCCAAAGCCTTTCGCTGAGCCGTTTGAACGATTCCACGAGCGCTGCACACTCTGGAATACTCCCCCTCACTCAGTGACCTCCTGTCACCAGCGAGCACTGCCGCCCAGACACTCGACCGAGTCACTCACCCATCAGTTCTTCAGCGGCTGCCCTTGATCAACCAACAAGCACTCTATGCTCTGAATTGGCTTCCAGATCAAGCTTGGATCAGACTACGCAAGTCCTGATCACCTTCTGCTTCTGTCACTACAGCTCTACGCTCACGCTCTGCTCTCGGTGATAATCGAAGACTTCGTTCGCACACCAAAATTACTCTCTCGAAATTCTGCGTGTGTTCTCGCTCTCTACACTCTTCTTCGATCAACCTTCATTGCTCTGAAGGGTCTTCTTTATATAGGAGCGCCCACTTCCATCATTATCAGATTAATCTCCAAAAGCAAAAACCCCTATTTTGTAGGAGATTAGATTTGATTGGCAAATCTAATCTTCTACATTAACTCTTCTTCTTCAGCTGGAAATCTCTAGTGGAATGTTCTCTGCAGCTACTCTAAACCTCCTCTGATGCTCTTCGAAGGACTGCCACACCCTCTTTCCAAAGACCCAGGTTGCTGCTACTCGGACAGACGTTACAGCGCTTCTGAACAAGCTCCTGTTATAGCTCTCTCTCCTGCTATAGCTGCTCCTTGTTCACTGGTCTTGTTCACATATGCTGGACTCCTGCTATAGCAGCATCTTGTTCACTTGTATTGGTTTTGTCAAACACTGCCATAGTGCATTGATAGAGCCTATTTATACGCATTATTTAGATCATAACCCTGTGCTTGTTTGCATTATTTTGTGTACAAGATTACTGGTTTCCAGTGTTTTTGTATTTCAGGGCAAAACGAGGGTGATCGCGCGTCGTTGTGCGTGTCAAATATAATCCTTCTTCTTCCACTCAGTACAGCGGTTAAGTAAGGGTCGATCTCCACAGGGAGCAAGTAGTTCAGTTTTAGCCAGTATCCTACACTTACGAAGATTGGGGGGTGAGTGATTGGTTTGCGCAGTGCGCAAGTGAACAGTTGTAAAACGCAGGAATTTGCACTAGACGTGCGCAGGCAGTAGAGATTAAGTACTATGACTATGAGAAGTATTGGGCAGACAATCCTCTATGAGTGCATTCCTTATCACTGACTCTAATATGTCTATAGCTTGATTTCACTTGGGTTAGTGTCCGGTCAAGGCTTCCTAACACGTGCGCATGTTCCGTTCAAAGTTCATGTGCTATTAATCTCTAGAACTAGACTAAAACAGCTACGAATCCGTTCAAGGTAGCAACTGATCACCCTAGCTCGTTACTCCTAGTTGTCACCGTCAAGCTATCAACTAGTTTAACATATGACGAACAAGCAACAAGAGTAAGATTGCGGTTCAAGGCTTCCCCTACTCATGCAACTAGCTGTCTCCGTATGCACAGAGTTTAATACAAGTAAGCAAACTATGCATTATGCTCAAGTCTCAAAGGAAATACACCATTGACTCATGCCCAACCAACACTAAGCGTTTAGCTAGACATGCTAGTGATAAACATCATAGAATAGTAAATAATAACTAATGTATCTGAGAAACAAGTAGCAAACAGTGCGTGCAGAATGTTTCTCGGCTGGCGCAATTGGCTGGCGCAAGTCCTCTCAACAAGTCCGTGTATTTTCCAGTTTGCCGCTCTGTGTGTCTCTGATGATAATCGTCTCTTCCTATTATTGTTCTGAAACCCTAGACCTCCTCCCCTTTATATACTGCTCGAGAGGTCCATCCTTGGCAACTTCCAAATCTGGTCATGTCGGGATTAGGAAATACTGGACTCTGCGCCTGGCGCACGGCGTACTGCTTAGCGCATTGGTCGGCGCAACTCTGCTGTGTCTCGCCATTTCTTCTGTTTGCGCCGCTAGCTCCGCAGGCTGTGTGCTGTGCGTCCTAAACGCTGCCTGTTAGCGCGTATCCGGCTTACGCCCTCGTTTTGCCCTGAAATACAAAAACACTGGAAACCAGTAATCTTGTACACAAAATAATGCAAACAAGCATAGGGTTATGATCTAAATAATGCGTATAAATAGGCTCTATCCGACGGCCTAAGTCGGATACGCGCTAACAGGCAGCGTTTAGGACGCGCATCACACAGCTTGCGGAGCTAGCGGCGCAAACAGAAGAAATTGGCAGAGTCGACCTCGGTGCGCGAACCGATTGCGCTAAGCAGATGCCGTGCGCCAGGCGCAGATGTTGGTGTTTCCAAATCCTGACACGACTAGATTTGGAAGTTGCCAAGAGTGAGCCTCTGAGCAGTATATAAAGAAGAGAAGGAGGCTAGGGTTAAGAGACACACAGACGACTCTCAGGACTCACAATTCGTACACCTAGGAGGCACTACACAGCAGGACTGGAAAACACACGAGCTTGTTGAGAGGATCTGCGCCAGCCAAGACTGCAACCTGCACGCACTGTTTGCTATTGTTTTCTTGGACACTTTAGTTATTATTTACTATTTCTATGATGTTTATCACTAGCATGTCTAGCTAAACGCTTAGTATCGGTTGGACATGAATCTATGAGTATTTCCTTTTGAGACATGCACTTAATGCATAGCTTGCTTGCTTATATTAATTATGTGCACATTACTGGCAGCTTGTTACATGAGTAGGGGAAGCCTTGAACCGCAATCTTACTCTTGTTGCTTGTTGTTGTTTGTTAAACTAGTTGAATGGCCTGACGGTGCCAACTAGGAGTAACGCGCTAGGTTAGGCAATTACTACCTTGATCGGATTCGTAGTTGTTTAGTCTAGTGTAAGAATTAATAGCACATGAACTTTGATCGGAACATGCGCACATGTTAGGAAGCCTTGATCGGACACTAACATTTGCAAATCGAGCTATAGACGTTTAGAGTCGATGATAAGAAATACACTCATAGAGGATTGTCTGCGCCGATACTTCTCATAAGTCATAGTACTTAATCTCTATTGCGTGCGCACGTCTAGTGCAAATTCCTGCGTTACAATACCACTGTTTACTCAGGAGAGAACTGGCTGCGCCAAGGCAGAGCGCAGGGGAGTCACTGTCAGAATATTACGAGCGTTTCCGGGAGCTAGAGGCCAACTGCTACAATCATGGCCTGCCCCAGAATGTGCTGATAGAGAACTTCCTGAATGGACTGCTGCCTATGGAGCTGAGGTTATTGAACGCATGCGCAGGAGGCGACATTTGCAACATGTATCCAGAAGACGCGTGGCAGCTGATAGAAGACTCTGCTGGTCAGGTACGACATCAGCTAACACTTGAAAATAGTCGTACTCGTTCTGTGCATCAGGTAGAAACAAGCGCTGAGATCAAGGAAATGAAGGCCATGCTGCAGAAGTTGATGAGTGCGCAAAGCGCACAACCAGTTGCGCCAAAGGTATGTGAATTCTGCAGGTCCACCGAGCACAAAACTGATGAGTGTCCCACAGTTTTAGAGGAATCTTGAGATGTCAATGCTCTTGGAGGATGGGATAACAGAGGACCACAGAGGCAGAATCAGCCGCGCTTTGGACTGGTAGCAAATGGATTCAGATGGAAGGAGGAAAACAATTTCCATAGGCAGTCCACAGATCAGCGCGCGCCACAGCAGACGCAACAAGCTGCGCCCTACAATCCACCGCATCGCCGCACTGAGGCACCAGCGCATAACAATCAGCAACCAAGGCGATCTTTGGAAGATATCGTGGGGAAGCTAGCAGACACGGTGCGCAAAAATGACGAGAAGTATGACAAGAGGTTCGAGTCCATTGAAAAGCAGCTATCACAAATCGCCACCACGGTGTATGAGCTGGAAAAGAGCTATGGCAACCTGCCTTCGCAAGTGATTCAGAACCCCAAAGGAGGAGTCAATGCAGTGACACTGAGGACTGGGCGCACAATAGGAGCAGAGCAGACCACGAAGGCACCCGCGCAACCAGCTGCGCAAGTCCCGGATCCAGCAGAACAGAATGCGCAACCAGAGCAAGACGCGCAACCAGAAGTGCCAGTCACAAGCCAGCAGGGCGAAGCGCCAGGTATAACGCAATTAAACGACAAGGGCACGAATCTTTGCATACCGCACTGCGCATAAGACACCAATCGGGACTTCACCGTTTCGGTTGGTCTACGGAAAAGCATGCCACCTGCCAGTAGAGCTAGAACACAAAGCATATTGGGCCCTACGCATTTGCAACTTGAACCTAGATGAGGCTGGCATAGAGCGCGAGTTTGAGCTGAGTGAATTAGAAGAGCTGCGCCTGGATGCCTATGAGGGACTGCGCGATTACAAGGAGCGGACAAAGGCGTTTCATGACAAGCATATCCTCAGACGCACTTTTGAGCCAGGAGACCAGGTATTATTATTCTCATCACGCCTGAAGCTCATGCCTGGAAAGCTGCGCAGTAAATGGACTGGACCGTACACAGTCACCAAGGTTTTCCCCTATGGAACAATCGAGTTAGAAAACGAGCACCGGCATCGTTTTCAGGTCAATGAGCAGAGAGTCAAACGGTATCTAGGAGAACCTTGGGACGACACAGTGCGCGACATTGACTTGGCAGAACCTGAGATAGCAGATGCGCCAGCTGCTGCGCCAGAGGCACCACTAGATGCACCAGAGGGAGAACTGGAAACTATTGCTCACATTTCTTCTTCCTCTTCATCTACCCTCGTTACTGCAGACTTCTCACATATTATCCATGTTGACTACCCTTCTCACCCTTTGCGCGAGACCAAGCAGAACACAGCACATGCACAAGCGCAGGGTCACTCAGGAGCAAGAGTGGGGGAGGTCGCTGGCACCCATTTGGGCACGTAACGAGGTACAGTCGAGCCAACGACGTTAAACAAAGGCACTTGTCGGGAGGTAACCCGACTCGTTTTACTTTTTTATGTCTTTCTTTTAGTCTTTCTAGTGTCTTTTAGTTAGTCTAGGTCTCGTAATTTTTTTTAGTCGAGCAGCAGTGCGCAGGACCGCTGCGCCAGTCAGAGGGGTATATAAGGGCAGGACTTAGAAAATTTCATCACTTTTCACACTCGACCGTTGCAAGCAGCTCCAGCCTTCACACCTCCACCCGCTGTCCGGCGCCCAACCCAGCTCCAGTCTAGAGAGATTCAAGGATCACACGGCCGCACTACCCCCAGGTAACCTTTCCCCCAGATCTGAGCACGATTCCAGTAGAGTTTTGTACGGAGGAGTGTTCTAGGGTTTTGAAATCGCACCAGGTTAGAGTGCGCCGATTGGAGTGGTGTTTAGAGGGTTTTGTAGGCGGGCAGTAGGCGCTCCTTTGGTGAAAGTTTCAGTGCATTCGGAGGAGTTTGGATTTTTGGATTTTTGAGGAGTGTTGACCAGCGTTGACCCGAGCACCCCAGCCACAATGCAGCCTGCCGCGGACCAGGAGACCCCAGCTGTTTTCGCCAGCAAGTACACCGCATTTCTGAGGCAGGACATGTACGGGACTCCGTACATTAGCTGGGACTTCCTGCGCGAGGTCGGACTGGAAGACCTCGTTGTGGAGAGGCTAGCGTTAGCAGGCTGGGAGGCGCTGTTGGAACTCAACAGCGCATCAGACAACGAGGATACGTGCGAATTTTTAGCGTCACTGGAGGCGGGCAACCAGGAGATCAGGTACCGACATAGGGGCGTCTGGTACATTGCCTCAGCTAAGAGGCTGAAGCGCACACTGAGGTGTGCTAAGGTGCGCGAGGAAGACATGGACACGCACACCAACCAGGAGGCTTGGCGCGAGATGGCGACCGGGCCAGTCTTTGCCGCGGGGGGCAGCAGGGGACGAGAGCTGTGTGACCCGTGGATGTTCTACCTATGGCGTCTGGTCGCTTATGCAGTCATCGGGCGATTTAATGGTGCGCCCAAGATCAACCTCCTGGACTTGGACATCTTAAAGGGGCTGTATTACGGAAGGAAGGTGCTATTTGTTTCGGACATGGTGGTCCACTGGAGCCGGTTCTGCACAAGGGGACCGCTGACTTGCAGAGGTATTATTACGCACCTGCTGCGGGCGTTGCATGGAGGGCCCGAGGTGCCAGAGCACACTCTGGTGCCCGCTGTCCCTCTGGACCGCGCCCACATGCTGCAGATCAGGGCGGTGGCTGTGAGGGACGATGGCACATTGGAATGGTGCTACCGCCTGCAGCCGGCCAGAGTGCCATGGCCAAGGGCAGAGAGCAGTGCGCAGGCAGCAGAGGCCGCGCAGGAGATGGAGGAGGACGAGGCCCCAGAGCCAGTTGTGCCTCCAGTCAGGCGTGCAGACTGGAGCGCACCAGAGGGCCCGTGCACCACAAGGGGAGCCAGTTACCATTTCCATCGAGGATTCCCCCCCTCGTGCACGCGGAAAGCGCCCAAGGACCGAGGCTGAGGAGGCGCCTGAGGAAGCATCCGCAGAGCAGCGCATGATGTTCAACGTAATGCGCGTGCTCGAATATTTAGCGCCAGAGGGGGCGGACTTAAGCATGAGCCCACCATCAGGGTGGAGATTTGGAGACGCAATTCCCCCTCTCCTCAGCCTGCACCGACCACCTCCAGGGTCTCCCAGTGAGCCGCATCAGCCAGCCAGCCCTCTTACTCAGCCCCCAGTGCATCCAGCAGAGCCCTTCCCAGCACCAGCACCAGCAGAACCCACCCCCGAACAAGAACAAGTACCCGCACCTTCCCCTGCCCAGCCGTCCATTCCAAGGTCCCCAATAGCCGAACCCATCATTAGCACCAGCTCAGACTCGCTATGGGAACCCGTTCCAGAGGATGACGACGAGGCGCAGCCTGTCGCCCTATCAGTTGTACCGCCTTCCTCCAGTTCCGAATATATGACAGATTCTTCAGAGGAGGAGGCGCATAGTTCAGCGGCTGCGTCCAGCTCAGATGACCTCTAGAGCTGCGGGGGGGGAGCGCATTATTTCTTTCGGGTGGTGTCTATTTTCCTTTATATGCTGAACTTTATTTGATATTTTGTTACTATTTTGTGTGCTGAACTCTTGTGCTACATATTTTGTGCCCCTATGCTATATTTGCGCTGCTTTGACTTTATGTTCTTAGTTTTTATGTTCTTTATTTTGCTTGCATGCATCAGTTCTGCATGTGCGCGTCCTCCGTGCGCTTGAGCTTGAGTCGTGGGGACACGTCTCGGTTTAAGTGTGGGGGGGGGGAGCGTTATATGTACATTTCACGTTTTTTGAGCTTTATAGTGTAGCTTAGTTTTATTAAAGGAAACAGTAGCAGTAGTGCGCTTGAGTGCGGGCTGCGCGCACTGTTCAGCTTGTTTGCGCTACCCATTTTGCGCCGTGCGCCATCAACTGTTTTTAGTATATTTTTTTCATTTTTCTGCTCCTGTTAGTTGGGATATACAGGGGATGTAGAGTTGACAGAAACGCTCTAGAGAGGCGGTTAGTCGCTCGCGCTTCAGAGGAGAGGTATATGGTCGAGAGCGCGAGTGGAGGCCTGTGCTTCGCGACCTTCGGAACAAGAGAGTGCGCTCAGTCACGCAGATGCCGAAGGCGAGATACCCAAAGCGTGGCGAGGTGGGAAAACAGACCACCTTCCCTCTGGAAGTTGAGCCAAGGAAGGCGGGCGCGGGTGTAAACGCGTACGCCGACCTGCGCAGACAGACCAAGGAGGGAGAGCGGGGCGGTGTTCCATAGCTGTTATCCGGAGGCCGAGACTGGAACCGTTCTGGGAATATGAGAAATCATAGACAAAGCTGTACAAAAGAAAAAATACCAGCAGATGATATGCGCTATAAAAGAATCAGCATGCGCACAAGTACCAGCTAGCGCAAAATCCACAGAAAATCATCAAAAGGCTTGAGTTCCCAGGAAGTGCACGGAAGAATCACGCACGGGAAGAAGCTGGCGCTGTTAACCATATACCCATCCTCGGAGTAAGAGCTGACAGCCTCGCGCCTATAAAGAGCTATCTCCCAGCCATCCAAAATGATTTTCATCCCAGCTGAGAGGTAATGAATTGCGAAATCCCTATACTTAAACTGTTTACAGCAGTTGTGCGCAGGTGGTAGAGCAGCGCAAGGTGATCAGTAGTGCAGATCGCGCCAGAGTGCAAGACTGTTCGCTAGACTCAAGAGAGGTAGTAGCATCCGTGCTTGAGTGCTTGTTCGAGGACGAACAAGGGGCAAGTGTGGGGGGTTTGATAGAGCCTATTTATACGCATTATTTAGATCATAACCCTGTGCTTGTTTGCATTATTTTGTGTACAAGATTACTGGTTTCCAGTGTTTTTGTATTTCAGGGCAAAACGAGGGCCTAAGTCGGATACGCGCTAACAGGCAGCGTTTAGGACGCGCATCACACAGCCTGCGGAGCTAGCGGCGCAAACAGAAGAAATTGGCAGAGTCGACCTCGGTGCGCGAACCGATTGCGCTAAGCAGATTCCGTGCGTCAGGCGCAAATGTTGGTGTTTCCAAATCCTGACACGACTAGATTTGGAAGTTGCCAAGAGTGAGCCTCTGAGCAGTATATAAAGAAGAGAAGGAGGCTAGGGTTAAGAGACACACAGACGACTCTCAGGACTCACAATTCGTACACCCAGGAGGCACTGCGCAGCAGGACTGGAAAACACACGAGCTTGCTGAGAGGATCTGCGCCAGCCGACTGCGCCAGCCAAGACTGCAACCTGCACGCACTGTTTGCTATTGTTTTCTTGGACACTTTAGTTATTATTTACTATTTCTATGATGTTTATCACTAGCATGTCTAGCTAAACGCTTAGTATCGGTTGGACATGAATCTATGAGTATTTCCTTTTGAGACTTGCGCTTAATGCATAGATTGCTTGCTTATATTAATTCTGTGCACATTACTGGCAGCTTGTTACATGAGTAGGGGAAGCCTTGAACCGCAATCTTACTCTCGTTGCTTGTTGTTGTTTGTTAAACTAGTTGAATAGCCTGACGGTGCCAATTAGGAGTAACGCGCTAGGTTAGGCAATTACTACCTTGATCGGATTCGTAGTTGTTTAGTCTAGTGTAAGAATTAATAGCACATGAACTTTGATCGGAACATGCGCACATGTTAGGAAGCCTTGATCGGACACTAACATTAGCAAATCGAGCTATAGACGTTTAGAGTCGATGATAAGGAATACACTCATAGAGGATTGTCTGCGCCGATACTTCTCATAAGTCATAGTACTTAATCTCTATTGCGTGCGCACGTCTAGTGCAAATTCCTGCATTACAATACCACTGTTTACTCGCGCATCGCGCAAACCAATCACTCACCCCCAATCTTCGTAAGTGTAGGTTACTGGCTAAAACTGAACTATTTGCTCCCTGTGGAGATCGACCCTTACTTAACCGCTATACTAGTGGAAGATGAAGGATTATATTTGACGCGCACAATGACGCGCGATCATGCATCATCAAAACAGAAATCATTGAGATGGAAAATTCAGAAAGATGCGAACTACTAAAAATCAGAAGGAAGTAAAGGGAGAGAGAAGCAAAGGGATTCAATGCCGTGAATGTGAGGGCTTTGGACACATCCAAGCAGAATGCGCAAATACCCTCAAGAAATAAAAACGGCTCTCATGGCTAGATGGGGTGATACGGAGTCAGAGGAGTCTGAAACAGAAGAAGAAAACTCAAACTTCGTGGCACTCACCACTTTAGTAGAAACTTTAGAAACCGAATCTGAGAACTCTGAATTAGATAATTACAGTGAAAGTGACAGTGATATAGAAATCACCATATAAACCATAGCAGAGAAATACAAAGCTCCGTTCGAATAGTGGGAAGAGACAGTGAAGTCAAACTCTAAATTGAGTAAGCAAGTTGTGGGCCTGAATGCAAAGAAATATGAATTGTCAGAATTAGTCAAGCGTACGCAAACAGAACTTAGAGAGGAGAAACTTGAACATCCCGAGGTTATGTTAGAAGTATTGCGAGTTAGAAAGTATGTCAACATGATGAATAACGACACAAAGAAACTTGACGCCATCTTAGTTGTTCAATATTCGAGCCTTGGAAGCCCTAGTTTTGGCTGTGAGCATCAGAAGATGTGATAATGTTGTATGACAGTGTTTGACAAAACCAGCACAAGTGAACAAGGAGCTGCTACAGCTCAAGTAAACAAGCAGACCAGCACAAGTGAACTAGCAGCAGCTGCAACAGGGGATGCTATAGCAGGAGCTTGTTCAAGTGGCTGCATCATCTGTCCGAGAAGCAGCAGCAACCTGGGTTTGTCTAGAAGGGCTGGAAACTCTACGGAGAGCATCTGAAGAATTTCTAAAATGCTGTGGAGTATATTCCAGTGAGGTTTCGTAGTCAGAGAAGGAGATTTGCATTGTAGATAAAAATCAAATCTAATCTCCTAGATTTTAGGAGATAATTGTTCTTTTTGGGACATTGCCTAAACCTGGACATTGCTTAAAGCTGGTGCTGCTATTTAAGAAGAAGGGGTTTAGAGCAGAAGGGTGGATCGAAGCTGAGGGATACACGAGTGCATACACAGAATTCAAAGAGACCAATTTTGGTGTGTGACGGACGAATTCTTCGATCATCACCCGAGAGTAGAGCGCAGAGCTGTGGTGACAGAAGCAGAAGGGAATCAGGACTTGCAGAGTCTGATTCGAGATTGATCTGGAAGCCAATTCAGAGCAGTGCTGCTTGTTGGTTGATCAAGGGCAGCCGCGGAAGAACTGACGGAAGTGTGGCTCGGTCGAGTGTCTAAGCGGTGGTTCTCGCTAGTGGCAGGTGGTCACTGAGTGAGGGGGAGTATTCCAGAGTGTGCAGCGCTCGTGGAATCGTTCGAACGGCTCGGCAGAAGGCTTTGGAGCGACGTGGACAATTGTGCTTCAGCTGTGTGCTACAACAGTTGCTCCAGCAACCCTGCTGAGTGAATGTAGTTTAGAATAGGCTGAGTCTTGAGAAGTCTGTAGCTATTCTAGATTGACATTTGTAGAGGGCGTGCAGACACAAGTCAGAGCCTGTTCTGATTGTGTCAAGTGATCCATACAAGGTTGAGTAGCATAGGTTGCGTGGAGTTGTAACCGAGCGTACTTGGAGACCTTCGTGTTTAGTGGATTGAGGACTGGAGAATAGTCCTCCCCAGACGTAGGCAGTTGGCCGAACTGGGTGAACAAACTTCTGTCTTGTTCATTGTTTGCTGAGACAATTTCCGAGTGAACAAGAGTGTGCTGCAGCAACTGCTTGTTCACAAATCTACCTAATTGAGATGCTGTGAATTTCAATTGGTATCAGAGCGGGAGCTCGACACACAGAATAAAAGATCCTACAGTGTCTCTGAAGTAGCCACGACAATGAAGGAAGGATAGAGCACAGCAGACCTCCATTGTTGGAAGAAAGCAACTATGGATATTGGAAGGCTAGGATGAAAGCCTTTCTCAAGGCCATTGATGAGAAGACCTGGAGAACAATAATGGTCCAGTGGTCTCCCCCAATTACCATGGATGAACAGGGAGTCACACGGATAAAGCCTGAAGAACAATGGACTGCTGAAGAGGGAGCTGCAGCAACTGGTAATTCAAAGGCGCTGAATGCAATTTTTGCTGCAGTTGATGCTAACAATTTCAGGTTGATATCGAATTGTGACATGGCCAAACAAGCGTGGGAAATTCTGCAAACTGCACACGAAGGAACTGATAGAGTGAAGCTGTCAAGACTCCAGATCATTGCTACACAGTTTGAGAATCTGAGAATGCTGGAAGAGGAGACTGTGACTGAGTTTAATGGTAAACTCTGTGATCTTGCAAATGAAGCCCATGCTCTTGGTGAATCCATCCCTGAAGAAAAGCTGATCAGAAAGGTTCTCAGATCGCTGCCCACAAGATTTGACATGAAAGTGACGGCCATTGAAGAAGCTCAAAATGCTAGATTTATGAGGCTTGAAGAGTTGATGGGGTCTCTCAAACAATTTGAGATGAAGCTGGTTAAAGAAAACATCACTGCTAAGGACAAGGATGTTGGACTAAAAGCTGAAGCAGAATCCAAGAAGTCAGCTCCAGATGATCAGCTGAGTATGCTTGTTAAGAACCTTGGAAAGCTCCTGAAGAACATGGAATCGAGAATCGGGAAGAGCTCTTCCTCGCGAAAACAATTCAGAAGGGGCCGTGAAAATAACAGGAAAGGGAAGGAACCGGCTCAGAATGAAGACGAAAAGAAAGAAATGAAGAAGGGAGTCCAATGCTGGAACTGTGCAGGCTACGGTCATCGACAAATCAACTGCACTAGCAAACCGATGAAAAAGAGGGCTCTCTCTGCCAGTGGAAGTGAAGACGAGAAAGATCTGAGTGAAGATGAATGCAACTTGGCCAGATACAGGTCAGTCAGAAGAGGCAGAAAAACACAAGGAAGATTGAACCAGGACTTGCTACCGCAACCTCTGTATCACCGTAACAAGAGAGCTGCAAAGTATAAAAAATGTTACAGCTGCGGTCGCAAAAGTCACATAAAAAGAAACTGTTCCTCAGCTCATGCCGGAATAGCTTCAGTCAGCGAACCTGTCAGGCAGAATCATGCGCAGACTCAGCTCCTCGCTCTTGTCAGCACAGCTAGCACCTCGGACAAGATAAGCTGGTACTTTGACAGTGGTTGTTCAGGACACATGACAGGAGAAAGATCCTTCTTGAAAAACATTACACCCTGTCTGGAACAACGGGTGAAGTTTGGTAACGGCCTAAAAGGAAGAGTTCTGGGAAAGGGAACTTTGGCAGTTGAAGGAATGCCGAGCCTGAGCAATGTTCTTCTAGTGGAAGGGCTAAAGGCAAATCTCATAAGCATTAGTCAGCTGTGTGATGGGACTAAATAGGTAAAATTTACGAAAGACTCATGCAAAGTCCTCGACAAATCTGGAAAATGTATAATGGAAGGAGCCATATCAAAAAGTAACTGTTATCTTCTCAATGTGAGTTCAAACTCACCGGTTCAAAAATGTATGCTGACAAAGGCCGAGGAAATGATTCTATGGCACAGAAGGATGGGGCATTTTAACCTGAGAACTCTGAAGAGAATTGCTACAGAAGGTCTAGTCAGAGGAATACCGCTGCTAAAAGGGGAGACAGACTCTATCTGTGGAGACTGTCAGATTGGGAAACAAAAGAAGGCTTCGTATCCAAGAGTCAAAGATATTAGTACCACCAGGCCTCTACAGTTGATTCACATGGATCTGATGGGACCAATGGAAGTCGAGAGTCTGGGCAGAAAAAGGTATGCATTTGTCTGTGTTGATGACTACTCCAGATTCACCTGGATTGATTTTGAAATTTCAAGTGTCTCTACTTATGCAGATTTGTGAACTAGCAGTTGCTGCAGCACACTCTTGTTCACTTAAATGAAGACACAGCAGACAATGAATAGGACACAGATTTGTTCACCCAGTTAGGCCAATCTGCCTACGTCTGGGGAGGACTATTCTCCAGTCCTCAATCCACTCAACCAAAGGTTCAGATCACACTAGGTTACAACGCACGCAACCTATGCTACTTTAACCCCGTGTGGACTACTCAACACAATCAGAACAAGCTCTGATTTGTGCCAGCACACCCTCTACAATATGTCAGTCTAGAATAGCTACAATCCTCTTCAAGAACTCAGCCTATTCTAGCCTACACTACTCAGCAGGGTTGCTGCAGCAACAGCTGTAACACCAGCTGAAGCACTCTGTCCGCGTCGCTCCAAGGCCTCCTGCCGAGCCGATCGAACCACTCCAAGAGCGCTGCACACTCTGAGTAACTCCCCCTCACTCAGTGACCACCTGCCACTAGTGAGTTCTTCCGCACGAACCTCGACCGAGCCTTCCACCCGTCAGCTCTTCCGCGGCTGCCTTTGATCAACCAACAAGCTCCACAGCTCTAAATTGGCTTCCAGATCAAAGCACGAATCAGTCTCTGCAAGACCTGACTCTCTTCTGCAATACGCACCACAGCTCTGCGCTCAACGCTCTGCCCGTGTGTGTTGATCGAAGAACAACTTCCGTAGCACACCCAGAAAGTCCTCTCTCTGAATTTCGTGTCTACCCTCGTGTATCACTCAGCTTCGATCACCCTCTTCAGCCCTCGAACCTTCTGCTTAAATACCCTCACCACTTTAAGCAATTTCCAGGTTTAGGCCATTGACCCACAAGATCAATTATCTCCTAAAATCTAGGAGATTAGATTTGATTAATATCTTGAAGCATATCTCCTTCTCTGACTGATAATCCTTGCTGAAATGTGCTCAGCAGCATTTTAGAAATTCTTCTAAGCACTTTCACAAAGCTGCCAAACCTTCAAAACTCACCCAGCACAAAACTGTTATTCGGACAGATGAACTAGCTCTTGAACCAGCACCTGCTGCAGCACCCCTGCTGTATCTGTTGCTAGCTGTTCTGCTTGATTGCTTGAGCTGCAGCAGCTCCTTGTTCACAAATGACATATGTTGGTTTTGGCAAACCTGCCACACTTGCATTATCAGATTTTATCAGAGAAAAATCAGATACTGTGAGAGTTATTGTGTCACTGGTGTCTCGTCTAGAGCAAGAGAAAAATCTCAGAATCAGCAGCATTCGCAGTGATCATGGCAGGGAATTTGAAAACAAAGATATGGATGATTTCTGTCGACAAAGGGGTATCTCACATCAGTACTCCTCTCCCATTACCCCTCAGCAGAATGGTGTAGTGGAACGAAAGAATCGAACAATCCAAGAAATGGCCAGAGTCATGATCCATGCTAAGAGGGTTCCCCTGAAATTCTGGGCAGAGGCCATGAATACCGCATGTTACATTATCAATAGAGTCACCTTACGGAGAGGAACCAACCAGACCTGCTATGAGCTCTGGAATCAGAAGAAGCCCACGGTTAAATACTTTCACGTCTTTGGAAGTGACTGTTTTATTCTAAGAGATCGGGAGTATAGGCAGAAACTTGACCCAAAAAGTGATCCTGGTCTGTTTTTGGGCTACTCAACAAACAGCAGAGCTTATCGAGTCTACAACCAGCGGACACATACAGTAATGGAATCCATAAATGTTGTTGTCAACGATGCTGAAGAAGTGCCTCCCTCTAATACTGTCACTGATGATGAAGACTCTGATCTTGAGGAGGTGTCTGTCAGTCAGAACAGAAGTGAACAAGCTGTGGCTCCAGAAGATGCTACAGCAAGTGCTGAAGCAGAAATTCCAGCTAGATAAGGCCAGTCACAAACGAACTCCTGCTGCCACTCATGTTAAAGCCATTAAAGATGAGCACGGTATGGAAGTGGAGTTTGCTATACCTGACTGCCACTCATGTCAGACTATCTACAGAAGTGGAGTTTGCTATACCTGACTGCCAGCCGCCCTGACATTTCCTTTGCAGTAGGAGTCTGTGCCAGATTTCAAGCTTGTCCCAAAGATAGTCACTTGTAGTTGGTCAAGCGCATCATTCGGTATGTTGGAGGAACTGTGGACTATGGCTTATGGTATACTAAGGACACAAATGCTAATCTGGTAGGATACAGTGATGCAGACTGGGCAGGATGCTCAGAGGACAGGAAGAGCACTTCGGGAGGATGCTTCTGCCTAGGAAATAACCTGGTCTCTTGGTTCAGCAGGAAACAAAACAGCATTTCTCTATCCACTGCCGAGGCTGAATACATAGCTGCTGGGAGCTGCTGTGCACAAATGCTGTGGATGAAGCAAATGCTGAGTGAGTATGGGATTGCTCAAGATGAAATGACCCTCTACTGTGACAACATGAGTGCCATCAGCATATCTAAGAATCCGGTTTAGCACAGCAGAACCAAGCACATTGACATTCGTCATCACTTCATCCGTGATCTAGTTGAAAAGAATATCATTGCGCTACAGCATGTGGTGTCTGCCAAACAACTTGCTGATATCTTCACAAAAGCTCTGGATGCAGCCTAGTTCGAAGACCTGCGAGCCTCTCTAGGGCTCTGTGTTTTATCTCCATAGGACGGCCAGGAGACCGCCCCCTTGTCATCTTTTTAAAAAGGGGGAGGAGACGATAAGGAGAAGAAGGAGAGGTTAAGAAATTTTATTCTGGAAACAAACTCTCTAAGGTTTTGTCAAAATGCCAAGGGGGAGATTGATAATGTTGTATGACAGTGTTTGACAAAACCAACACAAGTGAACAAGGAGCTGCTACAGCTCAAGTAAACAAGCAGACCAGCACAAGTGAACTAGCAGCAGCTGCAGCAGGGGATGCTATAGCAGGAGCTTGTTCAAGTGGCTGCATCATCTGTCCGAGAAGCAGCAGCAACCTGGGCTTGTCTAGAAGGGCTGGAAATTCTACGGAGAGCATCTGAAGAATTTCTAAAATGCTGTGGAGTATATTCCAGAGAGGTTTCGTAGTCAGAGAAGGAGATTTGCATTGTAGATAAAAATCAAATCAAATCTCCTAGATTTTAGGAGATAATTGTTCTTTTTGAGACATTGCCTAAACCTGGACATTGCTTAAAGCTGGTGCTGCTATTTAAGAAGAAGGGGTTTAGAGCAGAAGGGTGGATCGAAGCTGAGGGATACACGAGTGCATACACAGAATTCAAAGAGAGCAATTTTGGTGTGTGACGGACGAATTCTTCGATCATCACCCGAGAGCAGAGCGCAGAGCTGTGGTGACAGAAGCAGAAGGGAATCAAGACTTGCAGAGTCTGATTCGAGCTTGATCTGGAAGCCAATTCAGAGCAGTGCTGCTTGTTGGTTGATCAAGGGCAGCCGCGGAAGAACTGACGGGTGTGTGGCTCGGTCGAGTGTCTAAGCGGTGGTTCTCGCTAGTGGAAGGTGGTCACTGAGTGAGGGGGAGTATTCCAGAGTGTGCAGCGCTCGTGGAATCGTTCAAACGGCTCGGCAGAAGGCTTTGGAGCGATGCGGACAATTGTGCTTCAGCTGTGTGCTTCAGCAGTTGCTACCACAACCCTGCTGAGTGAGTGTAGTTTAGAATAGGCTGAGTCTTGAGAAGTCTGTAGCTATTCTAGATTGACATTTGTAGAGGGCGTGCAGACACAAGTCAGAGCCTGTTCTGATTGTGTCAAGTGATCCACACAAGGTTGAGTAGCATAGGTTGCGTGAAGTTGTAATCGAGCGTACTTGGAGACCTTCGTGTTTAGTGGATTGAGGACTGGAGAATAGTCCTCCCCAGACGTAGGCAGTTGGCCGAACTGGGTGAACAAACTTCTGTCTTGTTCATTGTTTGCTGAGACAATTTCCGAGTGAACAAGAGTGTGCTGCAGCAACTGCTTGTTCACAAATCTGCCTAATTGAGACGCTGTGAATTTCAAGATGCTTAATAAGCCTAAGTTTGTTCAAGCTGAAAAACTTAAGCACACTAACAATGCTCATTCCAGTCACAGGTTTGACATTCTCTGAACAAAAGATAAGCGTATCTGTTATTACTGCAATACTCAAGGTCACATCCAGAGAAAGTGCCCTAAGTTCCTTGCAAAGTATCATCAACAACGACCCTGCCTCCTCCAAGAAGTTACAGACCTTGGTCAAGCTATTGTCATGTTACATATAGTTCATCCTCTCACGTTGAGAAGGATCGATGGTACTTTCACAGTGGCTGTTCAGCCCACATGACCGGAGAAGCCAGCTATTTGACCAATATTAAGAACCTGAATGGGAGATTTGTTACATTTGATGATGGCACAGAAGGAAATGTTATCGAACAAGGTACTTTGTCTGTAGAGGGGATGCTTTTAATCGAGAAGGGGCTTCTAGTGGAAAGTCTTCAGGCTAATCTTCTGAGCATCAGCCAACTATGTGATGGAAAGTTGAATGTCAAATTTACTCAGGATTTGTGCCAAGTCATTGACGATGAAGGGAAGTGTGTTATGAGAGAAAATTGATCACCAAATAACTGCTATTTACTGAGTTCTAACACAGAATGTCAATGTTTTCCATCGAAGTAGGATGAATTGATTTTGTGGAAGAAACGGCCGGGTCACTTGACTCTCAAGGCACTAAGAAAGATATGTAAACATGGTCTGATGCGAGGAATGCCTGAGATAAAGGGAATGAATGATGTTATGTGTGGAGAATGCAAGATCGGAAATCAAACAAGATCAGCTCATCCAGAAACTGATCAAACTCATACAACCAGAATTCTTGAACTATTACACATGGATCTAATGGGTCCTATGCAGGAGAAAATCCTTGGAGGTAAGAACTATGTTCTAGTTTGTGTTGATGATTTTTCTCGTTCCACCTGGACTATGTTTCTCAGACATACATCAGCTACTATTGAAGCCGTGATTTACCTAATTTAGAGACTAAAACATGAGAAGGACAAGAAATTGGCACTGCGTTACTGTTCATGAGAAATCACAGGTTGCTGACGCCTTGGCCAAACCTGAAAACACAACCAGATTTGTTCACCCAGTTTTGGAACAGCCTACGTCTGGGGAGGACAGCTCTCGGTCTTTAAGTTTTCACTATCTCAGTTAGAGTATAATGGATTGAAAAACTCAGTTAGCTCAGCATGGTTATGTGCAGAGTGAATTTTAGATGAGTATGGTTGGTGAGATGATCTACTTTCTTGGTCTGCAAGTGTCTTATAAATCAGATGGAATCCTTATAACACAGAGCAAATATGCTAGGAACTTGGTAAAGAAGTTCAAATTGGAAAATGTCAGTCATAAGCACACTCCTGCCACTACACACCTTAAAATCACAAAAGATGAATCTGGAGTTAGTGTGAAACAGACGCTGTACAGGAGCATGATCGGCAGCCTACTCTGTCTCACTACCAATCGACCGGACATTTGTTATGCTGTTGGAGTATGTGCTAGGTACCGGGCTAACCCCAAAAAGGTAACTTGACAAGTGTGAAACGGATAATCAGATATGTGAGTGGTACAGTGAACTACGGTCTCTGGTACACCAAGGCAGGCAGTGTAGAAGATTCAAAAAGCACTTTAGGAGGATAATTCTTCCTAGGAAACAACTTGGTGTCATGGTTCAGCAAGAAAAAAAGCAGTATATCATTTTCCGCTGCTGAGGTAGAATACATAACCACAGGAAGCTGTTGCGCCCAGATGATTTTGATGAAACACGTGCTGGAAGAGTATGGTGTGAAACAGGGGGAGATAACTCTATTCTGTGACAATTCTAGTGCAATCGACATTTCGAAAAATCCTGTTCAGTATTCATGAACCAAACACATTGCATCAAGCATCACTTTATTTGTGAGTTGGTTGAATAGAAGATCATCACTCTGAAACATGAATCCACCAATAAACAGTTAGCAGATATTTTCACTAAAGCCATGAACAATGCTCAGTTTGAAACACTTAGACTCGCCTTGGTCTATGTGTTGTCGACGATTAGTTAAGTTCAGAAAGGCTTGACCAGTAAGGAATTGTTAAACTGGTTACGCATCTAGAGGCAGAGATTCTGATGTTTGTCTCTCATGTTGGCTGAAGCAGAGTCTCAGGCAGAGCATGTGTGTTAGTTCAAGAATGACGAGGCAAATATGTTCTAGATCTTTTGGAAAGTAGAAATCAGCAAGATCCGAGAGTCATGTTGGGGTTTCTAAGTTTTTGAAATTTGAGTTTTGAATTCCTAATTCGCTCCTATATATTCACAGAGCATCGAGGTGAAAGCTCCAAGTGCTAAAAAGGGCGGGAGGAAAGAAGAAGCCCTCGGATAAGCTTCCAGTTCCGAAATCTGCAACAGTTGAACCTAAACCAGCAGTTGAACCTGAACCAGCCTTAATATTGATTCATCTATGATTGTGCTTGTGGTGGAGGCTTAGAAGGAAGAGGATGTCGTAATGGAGAAGGAGGTTGGAGTTGCTGCTGATGGAAGCAAATCTAGGGAAGATTCAGTGGCTTGAGGTTCTGATAGTCAGGGGGAGTTGCTTGCCCAGAGCACTGAGACGACAGACCGGCAGAAGGCAAAGTCGGTCAAAAGATCTCTGACATACAAGATTAACACAGACCTGTTTCAAAGGATGTGTTGTCAGGAGAGAGTAAGGATCCAGTTGTTGAGATAGTCTCTGGTGGAGCAGACAAAGAGGCAGTTGATTAGGTACCTACCTCAGTTGCTAAGACAGATAAACAAAATGAGGAAGTGATGGAGTCCTCTTTTACAGCACAACTGTCTAAGCAAAAAGGGACAGTGGAACAAACAAAATGTGGCCACTAAGACGGGGGGGAGCAGTGTCAAGAAGAAGAGAAAGCTTGGTGCTATGAAGTCCGTGAAGGGACCACCCTATCAGAAATCTAGATCTACTCAAAGTGGAGAGTCTCTGACAAAGGCTGTCACGGTATCATGAGTATGGTGCCGCAACATTGAGGTTGCAAGAAGTGGAAGATTGTTCAGGAGAGGAGAGTTGTTCAGAAGAATGTTTTGAAGTCCATGAGGTTGTCAAGGCCATTGAGGATCTGACTCTGATGACGATTCAGACATGTGATGTAGAGGATGCGAAGACACCCCTGTCTAAGTACTGTCTCTAGTTTTTTTTGTTAACTCTACTAGCTATCTTTTTCCAGTTTTGGTTGGTCATGCATACCCTTGCCACTTTTGTTAGCAAAAAGGGGGGGGGGGGGGAGTAATTTCGTGGGTCACAAGTGCTATGGTAGAAGTGCTTAGTAGAAACTTTGCCTTCTGAAAGTAGAGAAGTTTTGCCAAAAAAAGCCAAGGGGGAGCTTGTTAAATCCATATGTCCCATGGATATGTGCGACATGTTTTTGGCAAACGGAGTCTTTATCAATCAAAGGTTTGTAATCTGTATCAGGGGTGTTGAAGCAGACCAACAAGGTTCACAAGACCAAAGAAGTTCAAGCTTGAACAGAGGCGCGTTCAGTGTCAGCAATATTGCGAATATTGTCTTGCTCGGGTTTCTTAAAATAGAGTCAAGGATATACGGAAGATTATGATCAGATCTCTAGGCGGCCTGGATATACGGAAGATTGGGATACACATTAGGAAAGTATGATCATCGGATATACAGAAGATTGGGATGCCTGATCATCAGAATATTCGTTACCTAATATACTCAAGAATCCGATAGTATATTTGATGGAACCTAAGGATCAACATGGCAGGTGATAAAAGACTATAAGAGGAGAGAACCTATGAGAAAAAGGACGAGCGAGAATCCCATTAGGAGTGAGTTCAATCATCATTGGAGATCAGGTTGAAGTAGAGCTCACTCGAAGATAACTATAGGATGTTTCATTACTATCTTTATTTAAGGCAATCTGTGAATATGAGCAGTTCCCTTGCCGAGCACTCTTCCTCTTTGTCCATTCCTGAAGGTCACGTTAAGTTCTCTGCAAGGAAGACTATTAGTTTGATAAGTTCTGTTACCTCCTCTGCGCTTCCGGTGAGATTGTCTGTGAGGCTTCCAGAACTTTTCTAGAACATAGCAATCCCGTTGAATATGCCCCTGTTGATCGCAGAAGTAACATCTGCGTATGTTCAGAGAAGTTCTACCCAGGAGTGGAAGGGGTTATTGTAACAACCTCTAGCTCTTTCTTCTGAACTTTTTCACTTGAACCTTTTTTTTTTTTTGCTCAGAGGTAACCTTATTCCTCTATAATACTGGATCAATCGCAATCGCTTCTGTATCCATGGCTTTGACAAAGGTTGTTACTCCAAAGCTACATTCTCATGTGTATCCAAGACCGGCTTTTCCACCCCCATACCTCTGGTATGACAAGATTTCATCCAGAATCCTTGGTCTGATCTTCCATCTCTAGCTCCTTGGTCTAATCTAAAAGGAGGTATTGGTCTTCTGGAGTTCATCTCTCTCCTTCTCAACAGTGACTAGCTTGGCCTGTAGCTCCTTGTTGATCTCAACAATTTTCAGCCATTCTTCGTGCAGCAACTCAAAGTCCCTTTCAAGAGAATTCTCTGAGAACTCTTCATCATCGCTACTATCTAACTCAACAATCCCATAGACAATCTCGGATTTTATTAAATCTGAATGTTCAATAGCAGAGTCAGTTATAAAGGCAACATTGCATGTAACCATATACTTCACAATTCCCAGCATTGAATTCATTTTGACCAGTCCTTCTTCTCTTCTTCACTCTGCTCTGTATTTCGGTTTCTTCTTTGAGAATTTCCTCCTCTCTTGGATTGATTTCTTCCACTAGGTTTTGTCCCGCAGACGAGGTTTGCTCTATCTTCTTTAAGAGCTTGCTTTCTTCCACCAGATTTTTGTCCCGCAAACGAGGAGGTTTGCTTTATCTTCTTGAAGAGCTTGCTGAAATTCTTTGCCAGAAGACCCAGCTGCTGTTCCAACTCTTCTATTGAGTCTACCTTTTCCTTGGTCTCAAGCCTTGATTCCAACATTCTTCCCAGAGGTTGGTCTAGCATCTTCTGCCCTCTTCATCTCGAAGTGCCTTAAAGATCCTATCGGAACCTCCAGCCTCATATTTTTGATGTCCTCTACTTCCTCAATGGCTATGACTTTCATGTCAAACTTTGAGGCCAATGATCTGAGAACTTTTCTGACCAACTTCTCCTCTGGTATTGGTTCTCCAAGGGCATAGGCTTCGTTTGATAGGTCACACAAGCGGGCATTGAATTTTGTGATGGACTCTTCCTCCGGCATCTTCAGGTTCTCAAACCTTGACGTGATCAATTCTTGAACTTTTCACTTTGTTAGTTCCCTCGTGAGTTGTCTTGAGAATATCCCACGCCTGCTTTACTCCATTGCAGTTGGAGATGAACTTGAAATTATTTGCATCAACAGTAGCAAATATAGCATTCAAGTCATTAGAGTTACTAGATGTAGCAGCTTCCTCTTTCGCTGTCCATTTGTCCTCTGACTTTTTGTGGGTAACTCCAAGCTATCAATGGATAAAGGGGCGACCATTCAGCGATAACTACTATCTAGGCCTTTTCATCAATTGCTTTCAGAAAGGCTTACATTCGTGCTTTCCAATAGCTATAGTTGCCTCCCTCGAGCAATGGTGGTCTGCTGGTGGTCTGCCCTTCTTTCATCTTAGCCGTAGCGATCTGTAGTGCCTTCCCAGACCTCACTCAGTGTGTCGAGCAACTGGCTCTGATACCAATTGAAATTTGCACTGCATTACTGTAGATGACAACCCACGTTTGCTTCAGTAATTTCTTCTGCTAAGTTGTTAACGCTTTGCTTCTTCCTAAACTGTAGAACACAAACTAGTTTGTTCACCCAGTTTGGCAATAGCCTACCTCTGGGGAGGACTACTCTCGGTCCTCAAGACGTCACTATCTCAGTTAGAGTACAATGGTTTCCAACAACTCAGCCACCGCTCAATTTGTCAACACGGACTAGCCTGCACTATCAACACACTCCAGTAATAGATAGCTAACGACCTGATCACACAGGCTCAGCCTATCCTATTATAATATGTTATAGCCGGTGCTGCAGCAACTTCTTCCGCCAAGTCGCTGACGCTTCTATCGACGACTTCTCCAAGCACTCCCTGTTGAGTAGTCAGATACTATACGCTGCTCCCCCTCAATCAACAACTTTCTGTCACGACCAAGGAGTACGCCGGGACAGTCCAAGCAAGCTGCACTCCGCGACTGTCAACCGTTCAGTCTATCAACGAGTCTACGCTCCAGCCGACTCCCTCGAATGAATTCTACTAATCATACTACTCCAGTCCAGATTACTCCTCAGCTCTCACATAACTATCTCCAGCACTTCCCTGCTCAGTGTGTGTGTGTGTTCTTCGATTTGATGTACATTTTTGCTTCAGTCTCTGTCTGCTCATATAGCTTTTGCACGTAGCAACTTTAATCCCAAGCGATAATTCCACATTCCGAATCTTCCCGTGGATTCATGAAAGTTGTTGAGATTCGGTTTCCTAAATTGGAATTTAGAAACCTTATCTTGATCGCTTTCATCTGCGCCGTTGATAAAGATTCTTTAATCATCTGGCCCTTTGTTTGCCTGTTGCCACGCCGGTCGCAATCACCCAGACAACCTTCGTACACCTCTAGGTTGTTCTGCTACAAAGATACTCTCTTTAGCTTTAGCCTTGAATCTTCAGAAGATGTAATAGCCTCTTCTGGTTCTTGTGTTAATCCCTCCTGATCATCTGTACCAGCTCCAGTCGACACAGGTTGCTATAGCTTCTTCCTCCTCTTCTGTTTTGTCAGTCTTCATTTGCAAATACCAGCTCCTAGTACCAAAGTTTTCCGTAGCCTCTTCTTCCACTCGGGATCTTCCGCTTTGTCACATATGCCATATCCGTAACATAAGAGAATTAGGATTCCTATGTTTATTCAGTGTTGCGGCTATATATGGGAATAAGCAAAGAGCCGGAGCCGAAGCCGAAGCCTAGAGTGCAGGGTTCTGGGTGCAAGAGCTGAGAGAAGATCACGACTAGCAGAGTCTGATATAAGCGTAATCTAAGAACTTCAACTGGAGCGTAGTCTCGTTGAAAGATCAAGTACTTGCTTTGGAGAATAGTCGCTAAGAGGAACTATCGCGGACTGTCAGAGATCAAGGGGGAGCATCGCTAGAGTCCGAAGAACTCTTGGAAGTTCGACTACTCAGCAGAGAGCGCTTGGAGAGTCGTGGAAAGAAGTTACAGCAACTTGACAGAGTAAATTGCTATAGCATCTTCCTGTTACACATTATTCTAGAATAGGCTGAGTGTGTGAACTGTAGCTATCTATTATTGGAGTGTGTAGACAGTGTGAGCAAGTCTGTGGGATCAGACTGTGTAGCTAATCTATGTGATCATATTGAGCACAGATTTTGACTAGGTTAGAAGTAGAGGTTAAAACTAATATTGGTTGAGTTTTGGAACCCTTTGTACTTCAACCAAGATAGTCAAATCTTGAGGATCGAGAGAAGTCCTCGCCCACATGTAGGCAGTTGCTGAACTATTTATCCAAAGCTTGTGTGTTGATCAGGTTCGGCCGAAGCAAAGAAATTCCGCAAAGTGACACAGAGGTTGCTATAGCTATCTACTATAACCTATCACCAGCAGCGCGCATAATTTCAGTGCAGCAACCTTTGTATCAACATGCCTGATGTCCAAGACCGAAGAAATGAACATGTGGCATATACGAATGGTACATATGAATCTGCAAACTCTCAGGAAGTTGGCTGCTGAAAAATTGATTCGAGGAATACCTGAAATCAAAGGAAACTTCCCATCCCAAGACCACTGAGATCAGTACATCTAGACTACTGCAACTATTTAATATGGATCTCATAGGACCAAATGAAGTAGAGAGCTGAGAAAGAAAGAGGTGCGCATTCCTTTGTGTTGATGACTACTCGCAATTCTCATGAGTTTATCATGGAGAAGTCTGAAACTGTAAGGGTAGTGGCCACCCTAGCTACCAGGCTGGAGCAAGAAAAGAACCTAAGAGTGGCAGTCATACGAAGTGATCATGGGAAGGAGTTTGAGAATGAAGCCATGGACGAATTTTGCAATAGACGAGGCATCACACATCAATTCTCTTCTCCTATCACTCCACAACAGAATGGCATAATTGAACGAAACAACCGGACCATTCAGGAAACGGCTCGTGTAATGATACATGCCAAGAAGCTTTTGCTCCACTTTTGGGCAGAAGCAATGAACACAGCCTACTACATTATCAACCGAGTGTCCATCAGAAAAAGAAGGACAAGACATGCTACGAGTTGTGGAAACAAAGAAAAGTGTCTGTCAAATACTTCCATGTTTTTGGAAGCGAATGCTATATTATGAGAAGACCGCGAGTACCGAAAGAAACTTGATCCCAAGAGTGTAGTGGAATGTTCCTTGGGTACTCTACCAACAGGCGAGCATATCGTGTCTACAACATAGGACAGGAACATTGATTGAATCCATCAACGTGATTGTCATGGATGTGGAAGAGGAACATCCAAAGAGTGATGATGATGAAGACCCTCAGGAACTGAACAATGTTGATCAAGAAGAAGTGCTAGAAGATGCTATAGCAGAATCTCTTGAACAACTTGTGGAAGAAGAGGATCCTGAGCAAAACACGGAAGTGCCCTCCGAAGATTTGCCAATTACACTAGGTCCCACTCGTCTCCCACAAAAGGATATTCAAATAAATGATCCCTTGACAAAAGTCATCGGTGATATCACCAAAGGAAGATGAACTCGATGTACATCTCACATCCAGTTATGTGATATGATTAGTAACTCATGCTTTATGTCCAATATCGAGGAGAAGAACATCAAGGAGGCTATGAAAGATGAATACTAGATAGCTGCTATGCAAGAGGAGCTAGGAGAGTTCGATAGAAACGATGTGTGGGACTTGGTGAGTCGGCCTGCAGGTGTGAACATCATCGGAACCAAGTGGATTTATAAGAACAAATTTGATGAAAAAGGAAATATCACAATGAATAAGGCTAGATAGGTAGCACAAGGCTACACTCAAATTGAAGGCATGGACTTTAATGAAACATTTTGAAATTCGCAGCACCTCTGAGTTGCAGATTGCGTACAAGCAGTTGCTATAGCACACTCTTGTACCGACGGATCTTTTGCAGCAAGATAACATAATGAACAGTGATTTGTTCACCCAGTTCGGCCAAGTGCCTACCTCTAGGACAGACTGAACCTCGGTCTTTCAATTCACTAGTCTCAAGGTCTGTTGTACAACACGGTTCGACTCCACGCAACCTTAGCTAGTCGATCACACACAATCAGAACACGCTCTGACTTGTGTTTCATACACACCTACTCACTTGAACCAATTCAGAATAGCTCTCTACCTTTGATCCCACAGACTCGGCCTATTCTAATTAGTACGATGTGACCGTAGGTTTGCTATAGCACCTGCTGTAGCAACTAGCTGGTGCAGGTTCTGTCCGTGTCGCTCCAAAGCTTTCCACCGAGCCGATCGAACTCTTCCCCGAGGGCTGCACACTCTGGAATGCTCTCCCTCACTCACTGATCATCTGTCACTAGTGAGACCTAGCTTCTGCAGATTGTCCGAGTTCCTCCACTCGACAATTCCTCTGGGGCCTGCCTTGATCAACCAATAAGCAATCGCTGCTCTGAGTTGGCTTCCCTGATCAAGCACTGATCAGACTCTGCAAGTCTCGATCACACTCAACTTCAATCACCTCAGCTCTGCGCACCAGCTATGCTCTCGGTGATGATCCAATCTCTCCGCTCTAGCACTCTGAATATATCTCTCGGTATATTGCTCTATCTTTGTGCTCGAATTCTGTCTTGGATAGAAAATTTGTTGCTCTTCCAATATCAAAATTTAGGAAGTTCCTAAAAGATCTCAACAAGATCCTTATCTTCTACTTTTTACGAGATTTGATATCCCAATCAAATCTTCAAGTTATGGCACGTAATTTTCGCTTGGAATATTCTGAGAATGTTTACAAGCCTCTCGTTGCATTGCTACTTCATATCTGGGCAGATTATTCTTCGTGCCAAAACTGCTGCTCTGCTGCTACAACTCCCTGCTACAGCAACTGTTGTAGCAACTCCTTGTACACTAAGCTTGTTCACTCTGGCTGGTTTTGCACCAGCTGCTGTCTTCACACGGGTAGCTGTATCATCTTGCTTTTAATCTTCACGATACTCTACCGACCAGTTGCGATGCTGGCAGCAACCCTCCATATAATCTTTGGGCTGCTCCAAGTTGATCGGCATGCTGCTGACTCTGGGAATCTGCTAAATTGCATTTAGAAAGCTTCCGTTGCTCTTCTCTTCAATTCTGGACAGCTTGTTCTTCACACGGAAATCTGCTATTTAGGATGCTACACCTCTCTGCTACACATGTTGTTCTAGCAACGCCTTGCTGCAAGTCATCGAGATCAACAATGGATTGACTGCCAAGGAATCGGGACTCGAAGAAGAACGAGAAGAGCTGCTGAAGACTATCACTTCTCTTACGGATCAGGCTGCCCAGCAAGATGAGAAGTTTGCTGCAGAGAAGGACGAGCTCAATCTCTAAAGGAAGACCACAAAGATGCTTAACTATGGCTCAAGCACTCTTGAAGATAATCTAGCATGCCAAAGATATGGAGGAGGCTACTCAGGTCTTGGAGACACTGGAGAAGAAGGTGCTGAAAGAACTGTATTCGTCAAAGCTACGGAGCCAGAGGATGCTGGGAATGCCGTTGAGAAATCGGTCCTGTCCCAGAAACCAGTTCAGAAGAAGGTGCCTAGAAGGATGAATAAGAGGATGCTACAGCAACTTCTGTGTCCACAACCTGTAGCTGAGAAGAAGGCCAGAAGCGATGGCCGTAGATGCTATTTTTGTGATCAAAAGGGACACATTCAGAGGAGATGCCTAATCTTGAACAAGTATTGGAGACCTTAGAGATCGCCCACAGACGGACAATACCAAATAAAGCCAAGGATTAGACGTGGCATGCAGGTGACCTTCAGCTCATCAAAGCCGATGAAGGGCTGTCACTGTCTGGTTGTGCACAAAAACATCAGATACGTTGGAGGGACAACGAATTGGAGAATGAGGATTGCAAAAGACACAGGTGCAGATCGGGTGAGACATCGATACAATGCCGGAAGGAAAGAAAGAGTTGCTGAACACAGCAGAGCTCGGAAGAAGTGGATTCGAAAACCAGTACAAGTATGGGTGGAGAAGCAGCCACCAGATAGTTCCCCAAAATCATCAGAAGAGACACATGCTGAGACACCAAGAGTTTCCTTTCTTCGGTGGATGGAGAAGAGGCGTTGGCCTATTCGCTGAGTTTAACTTGAGCCCCCCTATCATTTGTGACAAAAAGGGGAGAAGATGTGTTCCGCGAGACTTGTTCTGCTATTTGCATTGTGTGGCATGTTTTTCCAGTTGATCCGAGAGGGAGAAGAGAAGCCCCTGTAGAAGATGCTCAGGTTTTGTCAAAAATGCCAAAGGGGAGATCGTTAAGATAATGACATCCTTGACAAAACTAGCGCTAGAAGATGACAACAACAAAGAGCAAGAAGTTCGTACACCATCTAATGACAGCAGGAGCTATCTGAAGACATCACTTGAGAAGAAGCCAGAAGACAAGCTAGGGATAGCTTGAGTCCTTGAATTGAGATGAATCCTGAAGAAGCTGAGGAAGCTGCTAGAGAAGGAGTCTGAACACGAGATGAGGATTGCCTAAGATTAGAAGGGTCTTTGGATTTTGTCAAAAATTCCAAGGGGGAAATTTCTCCTTAGTGATTTCCTCATCATCACTACTGTCCGACTCTTTAACATCATAAACAATTTCTGGCTTTGTTGAAACGGTGTTCTTCATATAGTTGTACTTATCAGAGCAACATTGCTCGTTTCTTCAGAGTCTTTTTCACTGTCTTCGTCTCTCCAGTTTGCAGCAGAAGTCTTGTTCCTTTCATGAGCCTTCTGGAGGATCTCCCAGGCTTGCTTGGCAACTTCACAGTTGGAGATCATCCTGAAATTATTTGCGTCCACAGCGGAAAATATCGCTTTCAAGGCTTTGGAGTTACTGGTTGCTACAGCTTCTTCTTCAGCTGTCCATGTTTCCTCTGGTTTTTACCGTGTAACTTCTTTGTTGTCGATGGTCAGTGGGTGTGACCACCCAGACACTACTGCTCTCCAAGTCTTCTCATCCATCGCCTTTAGGAAAGCCTTCATTCTCGCCTTCCAACAACTATAATTTCCTTCTTCCAGTAGAGGCAGCCGACTTGTGCTTTGTCTCTCTTTCATCTTCGCTTGATGAACTCAGCAAGGCGCTCAGGATCTTTTTAGACTCCTAACTCCATTCTTGGTTCAACTTCATAGCCACGCGCATACAACTGAATTTGCTTTCTTTGGCACGTGATGAATTCGAGTTATGAGAGGATCAACCTTTTCTTCTTTTCTTGTAGGACATATTTCTTGTTTTTGGACTTTGCTCGTTTTCCGATTGCTTTTCTTTCACATCTTGTAAAATCTGAATTTTTCTTTTTCGAGCTTTCAATGTGACATGTTTGCTTGTCCTTTTTGAGCTTTGCTCTTCAATTTGAACCGTTCCAATCATAGCCTTCGAATGGCAGCGTAAGGAACGCGTCCCGCTCTTTCTCATCATTGCCCTTTCAGCGCGAGGCAGGATAGGGGTTACCCACCCATTCCCGGTTGCTCGGACTAGAGATAGGACGGTTTGTTTTCCCGTCCCACCACTGCATAACACTGCAATGATGGAGTCAATATCAACCCTCATAACTCGAAGTGTCAACCTCCACAAATTCAGCGCGCTACCCAACTAATCCTTTGAACCTCTGAATGAATGCCAAGTCCCTCTAGGACATTTCTATCAACTCCACATCCTGAAATATCTCAGCTTAAAAGAACATATAACATTAAAGCGTAAGCATCACAATATTCCAGAATCAATGCAAAGCATACATGTGAAAATTTCATAGAATAGACATCATCTCATAAAATCAGCATTTACATCGCAGCATAATGTCTCGTCTCATTAATCCAGCAAACTCAGTAGCATAATCATCATAAACATGGCAACAAATGTTCACAAACTCAGTAGCTCATAAAAAAAAACTAACGTGCTCTACTACTAACTAATGCAAGCTAACAGAGGATGATGAGTGTAGCGCGCATACTAACTTCCCACCCCACACTTGAATCAAACCGTGTCCTCATGGTATAATCTAGAGCAAGGAAGCTCATGGAAGATTCACAAAAGAATTAAGCAACTAACATGGCTAAACTAAAAAAATCACAAAAGTCAGAGTGGATGGCGCCCCAAGAAGACATTAGCCCGCGCGCCCCATGCATACATTAAGTTTCTAAAGTGTTAAGCTGGCGAGGAAGATAATGTTGCCTGCGAGCGCCAAACTCACTGAGATGGAAAACTTAAAGAAATGTTATTCAAACAACTAAGACTCTAATGACTTCTAACATGCATTAGTCTCTTATACACTAAATAGACACACACTAAAACTCTAAGATTAAACACCGAGTTGCCTCCCGCAAGCGCCTTTGTTTAACGTCTTTGGCTAGACGATACCTCCCATTTCAAGCACATGCCGGTTCGGCTAATTGAAACTCTTCATCAGCTGGGATTTCTTCTCCATGATAATGCTTGACACGCTGCCCATTCACGACAAACCTCTCGCCGGTACTTGGCTTCTCAAGCTCAAGAGCTCTATGATTGAAAACTTTGACAATAGTGTAGGGACCTGTCCAACGAGAACGCAACTTGCCAGACATAAGTTTAAGTCTAGATGAAAATAATAATACCTTCTGCCCAATGTCGAATGAGCATCTCAGAATAAACTTGTCATGGTAAAGCTTGGTGCGCGCTTTATAATCTGACTGTCTCTCATAAGCCTCCAAACGCAGCTCCTCTAACTCATTCAGTTGCAGCCTCCGTTCACTACCTGCACTAGTCAAGTCAAAATTGCATGATTTAATTGCCCAATAGGCCTTATGCTCTACCTCAACCAGCAAGTGGCAAGCCTTGCCATAAACGAGTCTGAAAGGAGAGGTCCCAATAGGTGTTTTGTAGGCTGTCCTTTACGCCCACAATGCCTCATCTAATCGCGTGGACCAATCCTTCCTTGAAGGCTTAACCATTTTCTCGAGAATGGAGTTAATCTCCCTGTTTGATATCTCAGCTTGGCCATTTGTCTGTTGATGGTAGGCTGTGGAAACTCGATGATGCACTCCAAAATGTCTAAAGGCAGCCGCAACCCATTTGTTGCAAAAGTGCGAACCTTGATCACTTATCACCGTTTTTTTTGGGACTCCATATCTGCAAAATATGTTAGTGCGCAAGAAGTCCACAACAGTCTTTCCATCATCAACTCTAGTGGCTTTAGCCTCTACCCACTTTGAAACATAATCAACCGCAACCAATATATATAGATATCCAAAAGATGAAGGAAATAGTCACATAAAGTCTATGCCCCAAATGTCAAACACCTCATCAACAACTGTCGGGGTTTGGGGCATTTGATTCCTAGTTTAAATGTCCCCTACTCTTTGGCACCTATCACAATTCTTACAATGGTTATGCGCATCTCTAAATAAATGGGGCCAAAAGAATCCACTATCAAGCAATTTCCTAGCAGTTCTCTTAGGACCAAAATGTCCACCGCAAGCATGTTCATGACAAAAATAAAGAACAGATGAGATCTCAACATCGGGCACACAACGTCTAACAATCTGATCAGCCCCTATCTTCCACAAACAAGGATCATCCCAAATGTAATACTTAGAATCATGCTTGAGTTTTAATCTTTGAGCTCTACTGAAGGATGGAGGGAATTTACCTGCCACCAGGTAGTTAACAATGTTAGCATACCATGGTGCTTTGTCACTGAGCGAATAAGTGCTCATCGAGAAATGTCTCAACTATGGGCAGCGCCTCTTCATCTCGCACCAATCTGCTCAAGTGGTCAGCCACTCTGTTTTCAATCCCCTTCTTGTCCTTGATCTCCACATCAAACTACTAAAGAAGAAGGATCCATCTAATCAGCCGCGGTTTGCACTCTTTCTTTGTCATTAAGTACTGAACGGCTGCATCATCAGAAAACACAATAACTTTAGAGCCAAGTATATAAGAGCGAAATTTTTCAAGTGCAAAGACAACTCTAAAAGCTCCTTTTCAGCGGTGGAATAATTTCTCTGAGCGACGTCTAAAGTCCTAGACGCATAATGGATGACCACTGGTTTCTTCTCACTTCGTTGTCCAAGCACCGCACCCACAGCATAGTCGCTGGCATCACACATGATCTCAAAAGGTTGTGTCCAATCTGGAGCTTGCAGAATTGGTGTGCTGGTCAAGGCTGCCCTGAGCTCTTCAAAAGCTCTCTTGCACTGATCATTAAAATCAAACGGAACATCTTTTTGCAGCAGCCGAGACAATGGCAAGGCAATCTTCGAAAAGTCTTTGACGAACCTGCGATAAAAACCTGCATGTCTTAGAAAAGACTTGATAGCACGTTGGTCAGTCGGGAAAGGCAATCCACCAATAATATCTATTTTCTCTCTATCTACTTGAATGCCTTTCTCAGAAACAATATGTCCTAGAACAATGCCATGTGTGACCATGAAATGACATTTCTCATATTTAAGTACCAAGTTCATGTCAATGCAACGTGTGAGCACTCTATCTAAATTGTGCAAGCATTCATCAAAAGTATTCTCATAAACAGTAAAGTCATCCATGAATACTTCAACACAATCAGTCAACAAATCTGAAAATATGCTCATAACTACACGCTAGAAGGTACCTGGCGCATTGCACAATCCAAAGGACATGCGCCTGAAAGCAAACGTACCGAAAGGGCAGGTAAAAGTTTTCTTTTCTTAATCCTCCGCCGCAATAGGAATCTGGTTATAACCTGAGAATCCATCAAGAAAACAAAAGGATGATTTACCCGCAAGTCTGTCTAGCATTTGATCAATGAATGGCAGCGGGAAATGATCCTTGCGCGTGGCTGCATTAAGTTGTCTGTAATTAATGCACATCCGCCAGCCATTTTGTACTCTCTTCGGCAATGCCTCTCCTTTGGCATTTAACTCCACAGTTATCCCAGTCTTCTTCGACACTACATGCACCGGGCTGACCCATTGGCTGTCCAAAATTGGGTACATGACACCGGCATCAAGGAGCTTCTGGACTTCTTTTTGGACAACCTCCATCATGATCGGATTCAAACGCCGCTGAGGTTGTCTCACTGGTCTTGCTCCTTCCTCCAACAGAATCCGATGCATACAGATAGCTGGATTAATCCCCTGAATGTCAGCCAATGTCCAACCGATTGCTGTTTTATGCTTTTTTAGTATGCGCGCCAATCTGACTTCTTGATCTTCTTCTAGTCCACTTTGAATAATGATTGGCAGCGTCTCACTGTCTCCTAGGAAGATGTACTTCAAGTGCAGGGCCTGCACAAAAGATGGGACAAGTTTAGCTTTATTGCACCATTCAATTGCTTATACCTCAAACCTGGCAGGGTCACTGGTTGGTTGAGTGGCTCCAAGTTCTTCGATGTACAACTCCGGAATGTCCTCTCCATATCTTATTAGTGCTGCATCTTCAATGGTATCCAAAGCATGTGTTCCTGCAAGGTCAGGTGGGAATTGCATAGACTGATAGATATTGAATTTGATTACTTCCCCATCTACCTCCATAGAAAGATTACCCGTAAGTGTATCAATTTTTGTTCGTGCAGTCACCATAAAGGGTCTTCCTAGTAGGACTTGAGAGGTATCTACCTCACCTTCCATCTTCATGACATAGAAATCTGCAAGGAATACAAGTTTGCCTACATGCACTAACACATCGACTACTATACCTTCAGGCTTGGTACATGATCTGTCAGCTAACTGAATGATTAAGTCAGTGGGTCTAAGAGGACCAATTTGCAACACTTGATACAATGAATAAGGCAAAACATTGATGGAAGCACCCAAATCTAGCATGCAATTATCCACCCGAACCTTATTAATAATGCAAGATATTGTAAAGGTACCTGGGTCCTTGCACTTTTGTTCAACCTTTCCTTGAAGAATGGCTGAGATGTTTGGCTTGAAACTCACTTGTTCCGGTCTGACTCCGCCTCTACGAGTTGTGCATAAATCTTTCAGGAACTTTGCATACTTTGGAATATGCTTGATTGCGTCGAGGAGGGGGATCGTGATCTCCACCTTGCTGAATAGCTCTAATAGCTCCTGTTCCATTGCTGGGTTCTTCTTTGCCTTAGAAATCTGCATAGGAAACGGAAGTGGAGGGTTAGTTCGGCGAAGTTCAGAATTTGAGGCAGGGGATTCCGCGCCAGTAGGTGACATTAGGGGCGCGCCAGTAGAAGACGTTAGTGGTCCGCGCGCCGAGCTAAAGTTCTCTTGGGGCGCGGTACTTTCTGTTTCGGTTTCTTGTCTCGCCTCTTCTGCAATTCTCTTCCCACTTCTTAACATCACTGCACTAACATTCCCTCTTGGGTTGGGAATTGTTTGCGAGGGAAGCTTTCCCTTATCCTTTTCATTCTTCAACTCGGAGATGGTGGCAGCCAACTGGACATTTGCTTCGACAATTCAGCTAGGGTGCTTTCGGTCTTGGCTTGATTATTTTGCATAGTCTTCGCCATCTCCTTAACAAATTCTTCTATTGACTTCCCTTGAGTTACATTGCTCGGGCCAGCTTGGTTGTAATTGTGCCTTTGTTGCTGCCCATAAGAATTACTATTTCCACTTCCATTGTATCTCTCTTGTTGGTGAAATGGTGGGCGGTAGGCTTGTTCTTGTCCTTGGTTCTGATTCTGATTCTGCTCTTGATTGAATCCGCCTTCATTTCTCCAACTGAAACCGTTAGCTGCAACTCCAAATTGCCTTGGTGCTTGCCTATTGTTGAATTGCTGGAATCCTCCCATAGCATTGACATCAACCGACTCTTCCTCATGTAGGCTAGGACATTCATCAGTTTTGTGGCTTGCAGCGTCACAAAGTCCACACACTATAACTCCACTGACTTGCCCAACCATAAGCTTCTGCACCATCTGCTTAAGCTCCTTCATTTCAGTGGCCATGTGATTTGCATTGGAATCCATTTGTGAGACATTCCTTGCTCTCCAGGTATCATCTCTCCTACCAGTATCATTTCTGAATTTGGCACTCTCGGCATTTTCATTGATCAATTCTCGCACCTCAGCCGCTGTTAAATTCAAAATTGTTCCTCCAGTTGCTGCATCCAACAGCATCCTCTTCAAGGGCCTCAATCCATCCAATAGATATTCCACGAGCATCTCCTCTCTCATATTCAAATTACAACAGCTGTGTTCCAAGGCTCTAAATCTTTCCAAATATTCATACATTGACTCAATTGGGCCTTGTTTTATATTGGACAGCTCTCTCCTTACTTGGGCAGCCTTGGCAGGGGGATAATACTTGTCGACAAACTTCCTTTGCATTTTCTCCCATGATCTGATACTTCCTGAAGCCAAAGAGAGAAATCAAGTTTTTGCAAGGTCAGTCAAACCTAATGGAAACACTTTTAAATTGAACCTCTCTTCGGTGGCAGCATACGGCCTTAAAGTCCGACATATCCCATTGAATTCTTGTAAGTGCCTCGATGCAGCTTCTCCTGGGAGTCCTCCAAATTTGGGAAGATGATGGTGATAATGTAGTATGGCAGTGTTTGTCAAAACCAGCACAAGTGAACAAGGAGCTTCTACAGCACAAGTAAACAAGCAGGCCAGCAGGAGTGAACTAGCAGCAGCTGCAGCAGAGGATGCTATAGCAGGAGCTTGTTCAACTGGCTGTTTCATCTGTCCGAGAAGCAGCAGCTACCTGAGCTTGCCTTGAAGGGCTGGAAACTCTACGGAGAGCATCTGAAGTTTTTTCTAAAAAGCTGTGGAGTATTTTTCAGTAAGGTTTACTAGTCAGAGAAGGAGATTTGCATTGAAGATAAATATCAAATCTAATCTCCTAGATTTTAGGAGATAATTGTTCCTTTTGGGACATTGCCTAAACCTGGACATTGCTAAAAGCTGGTGCTGCTATTTAAGCGAGAGGAGTTCAGAGCTGAGAGGCTGATCGAAGCTGAGGGATACACGAGTGCATACACAGAATTCAGAGAGAGCAATTTGTGGTGTGCGACGGACGTTTTTCTTCGATCATCACCCAAGAGCAGAGCGTGAGCGCAGAGCTGTGGTGATAGAAGCAGGAGGTGGTCAGGACTTGCAAAGTCTGATCCAAGCTTGATCTGGAAGCCAATTCAGAGCAGTGGTGCTTGTTGGTTGATCAAGGACAGCCGCGGAAGAACTGATGGGTGGTTGGCTCGGTCAAGTGTCGTGCGGCAGTTCTCGCTAGTGGCAGGTGGTCACTGAGTGAGGGGGAGTATTCCAGAGTATGCAGCGCTCGTGGAATCGTTCGAACGGCTCGGCAGAAGGCTTTGGAGCGACGCGGACAAATTGTGCTTCAGCTGTGTGTTACAGCAGTTGCTACAGCAACCCTGCTAAGTTAAGTGTAGTCTAGAATAGGCTGAGTCTTGAGAAGTCTGTAGCTATTCTAGATTGACATTTGTAGAGGGTGTGCAGACACAAGTCAAAGCTTGTTCTGATTGTGTCAAGTGATCCACACAAAGGTTGAGTAGCATAGGTTGCGTGAAGTTGTAACCGAGTGTACTTGGAGACTTTCGTGGTTAGTGGATTGAGGACTGGAGAATAGTCCTCCCCAGACGTAGGCAGTTGGCCGAACTTGGTGAACAAACCTTTGTCTTGTTCATTGTTTGCTGAGACAATTTCCGAGTGAACAAGAGTGTGCTGCAGCAACTGCTTGTTCACAAGTCTGCTTAATTGAGACGCTGTGAAATTTCAATTGGTATCAGAGCGGGAACTCAACACACAGAGTAAAAGATCCTACAGTGTCTCTGAAGGAGCCAAGACAATGAAGAAAGGACAGAGCACAAGCAGACCTCCTTTGTTGGAAGAGAGCAACTATGGATATAGGAAAGCTAGAATGAAAGCTTTTCTCAAGGCTATTGATGAGAAGACATGGAGAGCTGTCATGGTCCAGTGGTCTCCCCCAATCACCATGGATGAACAAGGAGTCACACGGATAAAGCCTGAAGAACAATGGACTGCTGAAGAAGGAGCTGCAGCAACTGGTAATTCAAAGGCTCTGAATGCGATTTTTGCTGCAGTTGATGCTAACAACTTCAGGTTGATATCAAACTGCGACATGGCCAAACAAGCGTGGGAAACTCTGCAAACTGCACATGAAGGAACTGATAGAGTGAAGCTGTCAAGACTCCAGATCATTGCCACACAGTTTGAGAATCTGAGAATACTGGAAGAGGAGACTGTCACTGAGTTTAATGCTAAACTCTGTCATCTTGCAAATGAAGCCCATGCCCTTGGTGAACCTATCCCTGAAGAGAAGCTGATCAGAAAGGTTCTCAGATCACTGCCCACAAAATTTGACATGAAAGTGACGGCCATTGACGAAGCTCAAAATGTCAGATTCATGAGGTTGGAAGAGTTCATGGGGTCTCTCAAACAATTTGAGATGAAACTGGTTAAAGAAGACACCACTTCTAAGGATAAGAATGTTGGTCTAAAAGCTGAAATAGAGGCCAAGAAGCCAGTTCCAGAAGATCAGCTGAGTATGCTTGTTAAGAACCTTGGAAAGCTTCTGAAGAACATGGAATCCAGAACCGGGAAACGCTCTTCCTCGCGAAAACAATTCAGAAGGCGCCGTGAAAGTAACAGAAAAGGGAAGGAACCGGCTCAGAATGAAGACGAAAAGAAAGAAATGAAGAAGGGAGTCCAATGCTGGAACTGTGCAGGCTACGGTCATCGACAAATCAACTGCACTAGCAAACCAATGAAAAAGAGGGCTCTCTCTGCCAGTAGAAGTGAAGACGAGAAAGAGCTGAGTGAAGATGAATGCAACTTGGCCAGATACAGGTCTGTCAGAAGAGGCAGAAAAACACAAGGAAGATTGAACCAGGACTTGCTACAGCAACCTCTGTATCACCGTAACAAGAGAGTTTCAAAAGTATAAAAAATGTTACAGCTGCGGTCGCAAAGGTCACATAAAAAGAAACTATTCCTCAGCTCATGCCGGAGTAGCTTCAGCCAGGAAACCTGTCAGACAGAATCATGCGCAGACTCAGCTCCTCGCTCTTGTCAGCACAGCTAGCACCTCGAACAGAATAAGCTGGTACTTTGACAGTGGTTGTTCAGGACATATGACAGGAGAAAGATCCTTCTTGAAAAACATTACACCCTGTTTGGAACAACGTGTGAAGTTTGGTAACGGCCTAAAAGGAAGAGTTCTGGGAAAGGGAACTTTGGCAGTTGAAGGAATGCCGAGCCTGAGCAATGTTCTTCTAGTGGAAGGGCTATAGGCAAATCTCATAAGCATTAGTCAGCTGTGTGACGGGACTAAACAGGTAAAATTTATGAAAGACTCATGCAAAGTCCTCAACAAATCCGGAAAATGTATAATGGAAGGAGCCAGATCAAAGAGCAACTGTTATCTTCTCAATGTGAGTTCAAACTCACCGATTCAGAAATGTATGCTGACAAAGGCCGAGGAAATGACTCTATGGCACAGAAGGATGGGGCATGTTAACCTGAGAACTCTGAAGAGAATTGCTACAGAAGGTCTAGTCAGAGGAATACCTCTGCTAAAAAAGGAGACAGACTCTATCTGTGGTGACTGTCAGATTGGGAAACAAAAGAAGGCTTCGCATCCAAGAGTCAAAAATATTGGTACCACCAGGCCTCTACAGTTGATTCACATGGATCTGATGGGACCAATGGAAGTCGAGAGTCTGGGGAGGAAAAGGTATGCATTTGTCTGTGTTGATGACTACTCTAGATTCACCTGGATAGGTTTTATCAGAGAAAAATCAGATACTGTGAGAGTCATTGTGTCACTGGTGTCTCGTCTAGAGCAAGAGAAAAACCTCAGAATCAGCAGCATTCGCAGTGATCATGGCAGGGAATTTGAAAACAAAGATATGGCTGATTTCTGTCGACAAAGGGGTATCTCACATCAGTACTCCTCTCCCATTACCCCTTAGCAGAATGGTGTAGTGGAACGAAAGAATCGAACAATCCAAGAAATGGCCAGAGTCATGATCCATGCTAAGAGGGTTCCCCTGAAATTCTGGGCAGAGGCCATGAATACCGCATGTTACATCATTAATAGAGTCACCTTACGGAGAGGAACCAACCAGACCTGCTATGAGCTCTGGAATCAGAAGAAGCCCACAGTTAAATACTTTCACGTCTTTGGAAGTGACTGTTTTATTCTAAGAGATCGGGAGTATAGGCAGAAACTAGACCCAAAAAGTGATCCTGGTCTGTTTCTGGGCTACTCAACACACAGCAGAGCTTATCGAGTCTACAACCAGCGGACACATACAGTAATGGAATCCATAAATGTTGTTGTCAACGATGCTGAAGAAATCCCTCCCTCTGATACTGTCACTGATGATGAAGACTCTGATCTTGAGGAGGTGTCTGTCAGACAGAACAGAAGTGAACAAGTTGTTGCTCCAGAAGATGCTACAGCAAGTGCTGAAGCAGAAAATCCAGATGTACAATTAGAAAGCTTGTCTGAAGATGTGAACTCTGAGATTTCTAATCCTCCCTCAAGGCAGCCTCCGAAGAAGATTCAGAAGAATCATCCCTTGTCAAATGTTATTGGAGACCCGTCAGAAAGAAAAAGAACCAGAAGCCATGCTTATCTCAATACATGTTTTATGTCCAGCATTGAACCCAAGAATTTCAAGGAAGCCATGAGTGATAAATTTTGGATATTGGCGATGCAGGAAGAATTGGCAGAGTTTGAAAGACATGATGTTTGGGATCTGGTAGACAGACCAAATGGAGTAAATATTATAGGCACAAAGTGGGTGTTCAAAAACAAAACTGATGAAAAAGGCAACATTACAAGAAATAAAGCCAGACTGGTTGCCCAGAGATATTCTCAGATTGAGGGTCTAGACTTTGAAGAAACATTTGCTCCAGTGGCTCGCCTGGAGGCCATCAGACTTCTTTTAGCAATGTCTTGTTTCATGGGGTTCAAACTATATCAAATGGATGTTAAAAGTGCGTTCCTGAATGGAGACCTCTCCGAAGAAGTCTATGTCTCTCAGCCAAAAGGTTTTGAAGATCCTTATCACCCAGAGCATGTATATAAATTGAAGAAAGCCTTATACGGACTGAAACAGGCTCCTCGGGCATGGTATGAGAGGTTGACAGTGTTCTTAGAAAAACATGGCTACAAACGAGGGGGAGCTGACAAAACTCTATTTGTCAAAAGAACTCAGTCAGATGTGATCAATGCTCAAATATATGTGGATGATATAGTCTTTGGATCTCAGCACCTGGTGAAGCAGTTTGTGAATCACATGCAGCAAGAATTTCAAATGAGCATGGTAGGAGAACTGTCATACTTCCTTGGTCTGGAGATTACTCAGAAAGAAGATGGCATCTTTATTGCTCAAAGCAAATACAGCAAGAACCTTGTGCAGAAATTCCAGCTAGATAAGGCCAGTCACAAACGAACTCCTGCTGCCACTCATGTTAAAGCCATTAAAGATGAGCACGGTATGGAAGTGAGTCAGACTATCTACAGAAGTATGATTGGGAGCTTGCTATACTTGACTGCCAGCCGCCCTGACATTTCATTTGCAGTAGGAGTCTGTGCCAGATTTCAAGCTTGTCCCAAAGATAGCCACCTGCAGTTGGTCAAGCGCATCATTCGGTATGTTGGAGGAACTGTGGACTATGGCTTATGGTATATGAAATTTCATAGTGTCTTAGTTCGACAGATTTGTGAACAAGCAGTTGCTGCAGCACACTCTTGTTCACAAGGAAATTGTCTCAGCAAGCAATGAACAAGACAAAGTTTGTTCACCTAGTTCGGCCAACTGCCTACGTCTGGGGAGGACTATTCTCCAGTCCTCAATCCACTAACTCGAAGGTTCCCACGTACACACGGTTACAACTCACCCAACCTATGCTACTCACCCTTGTGTGGATCACTCGACACAATCAGAACAAGCTCTAACTTGTGTCTGCACACCCTCTGCAATATGTCAATCTAGAATAGCTACAGACTTCTCAAGACTCAGCCTATTCTAAACTACAACTACTCAGCAGGGTTGCTGTAGGAACTGCTGTAACACACAGCTGAAGCACAAATGTCCGCATCGCTCCAAAGCCTTCTGCCGAGCCGATCGAACGATTCCACGAGCGCTGCACACTCTGGAATACTCCCCTTCACTCAGTGACCACCTGCCACTAGCGAGTACTGCCGCACCACACTCGACCGAGCCAACAACTCGTCAGTTTGTCCGCGGCTGCCTTGATCAACCAACAAGCTCCACAGCTCTGAATTGGCTTCCAGATCAAGCTCGAATCAGACTCTGCAAGTCCTGATTCCCTTCTGCTACAATCACCACAGCTCTGCGCTCACGCTCTGCTCTCGGGTGATGATCGAAGATTTTGTCCGTCGCACACCAAAGATTGTCCTCTCTGAAATCTGTGTATGCACTCGTGTATCCCTCAGCTTCGATCAACATCTCCGCTCTAAACCCCTTCTGCTTAAATAGCATCACCAGCTTTTAGCAATGTCCAGGTTTAGGCAATGTCCCAAACAAGAACAATTATCTCCTAAAATCTAGGAGATTAGATTTGATCTTTAACTCCAATGCCAATCTCCTTCTCTGACTAGTAAACCTCACTGGAAAATACTCCACAGTATTTTAGAAATTCTTCAGAGGCAATCCATAGAGTTTCCAGCCCTTCTGGATAGCTGCTGCTATCGGACGGTTGATACAGCCACTTGAACAAGCTCCTGCTGCAGCATCCCCTGCTGCAGCTGCTGCTAGTTCACATCTGCTGCCTGCTTGATTATTTGAGCTGCAGCAACTCCTTGTTCACTTGTGCTGGTTTTGTCAAACACTGCCATACTTGCATCATCAATCTCCCCCTTGGCATTTTGACAAAACCTTAGACCATATGCACTCTCCCATGAACCAGAAAAAAAACTCTGAATACTCTAAAAGGAAAGATCCAACAATAGAGAGTAAGAGTAAATAGGTGTGGCCACACTCGGCCATAGCACAACCACGCAGGGTCAGCAAAACAAATAAAAACGTTCATCAGTAGTAGAAAGCAGCATCTTCTCTCCCCCTTTTTGTCATAGATGCTCAAGGGGCATGCTCCTCATCTGCCGGGAACTCCAGGTCTCTGAGGAGGCTTCTGATCTGTCCATGCCTAGCGTCCCTTCGTTTAGCTTCTGCTTCAAGAATGACCAGCTCCGATCTGAGATGGCTCACAATTCTGGCGCGGAGGGCAGATTGTATTGTTGCAGCAGGGGGAGGAACATCCTCCAGGGGAGCTGGAGCTGAAGCTGAATCACCTACCATGAGTAGATCCTCATATGCTATGTCCACTGCATGTTTTCCTTTGAACAACTTGTGATCAACAGTGAAGACCTGCAGTTCCTCAGATAGTCCTTCAGAAATCTCTCCAAGCTCCGGATGCTGTGAGACCATCATCCCATAGATGAGGGAGGGGAGCACAATGGGCTTGCTGGAGGAAGCGCTGCCGGCATGAGTAGCCAGCTGAGGAAACATCACACTGCCCAGGCTGATGCGCCTCCTTTTCCCAATGGAGTAGAGAAGGTTAGCAAAGGATTTGCTAACCTTCCCTTTGTGTGAGCTGAGGATCCAGTTTCTGATGCCCAGATGATATAGCAAGGCGTTCTTGGAGGTCAGTTCAGCAGCACTCAGATTGGGACCTCCCCAGGACAGGCACACTCCCCCTGTCAGAACCTTGGCCAGCATTTCTGGCTGAACATCAGTGGGAGCTCTGGCATTCTCATGGATCCCAAGGAATTCATCAATTTTTTCCGGGGTAATAGTAACTATCTTACCGCGTACCCAACTTCTTCCATACTCATCTACTCCTTCCTCACCAAACTTCTCTTCCATATTCACAATAAATTCCCTAACCAGAGCAATATTGAATATGAATGGAAAGGTTAGGGACTTGAGCAGGTTTACCTCTGTGAGAAGCTGAATGATTGCTGCTGATCTGTACTTGTCTAGGTCCAGCCTCTTCTCTGACACAATATGCTTCTGCTCAACAGCACTCCAGGATTGAGAAGCACTCCGATTCGTGAACCAAATACCTCCCACGGTGATTGCAGTTGTGTCTACCAATGTAGGTCCTCTTACAGACGGTTCACCAGGGGCATCTGTAATTTCTTCACTTGATTCTTCTTCTTCACTGCTGGAGACTGGGACTAGGATGGGAGCTTTTCCTTTGTCTGATGGAGGGGGAGGATGTGCTGCAGCAGGTTCTTGTTCAGGAGACTCAGCAACTGTTTCCTCCCCTTCACCCACAATGCCTGGGGACATAACAAGAGTTCTGCACTCTTTTTCTGCAGAACCTGCTACAGCGTTTTCTTCTTCAGCAACTTCCTCAGCCACAGCCTCTTCAGATGGCACCGTGGCACTGGAGACAGGTTCTCCACCACGTACCAGGCGCCTTCTTTTCTGCGATGTTCCTTCGTGTGGGGAGGGCTCTCTGTGCGACACTGGGAGAGGTGCTGGTTCCCACACCACCACATCCAGTTGCTGAGCAGGGGCTTCATTGCGCGACTTGGTTCTTCTTTCAGACCTGCCTTGTCGGTCTGCTGCCAGATTCTTCTTCAACCCGCGCGTCTTCACCATTGTAGTTAAATTGCAGACGGTTTGAGGAACGTACAGAGGATGATCGGCAACGATTTTGGGAAGCACCTTGCACTTTGTCCTTGCCCTAGAAAATGATTTACCCGTTATTTTCTTTTCCATTTTGAAGTTGTTAGATCACGTGCCTCACATGTGCCTTCTCCCATCATTAGCAACCAAAACATGTGAACAAGCTTATTCTTGGCCAGGTTGCTACAGCACATGCGAGCTAGTTCACCTGTTTTTTTCAGACAACAGCTTTGCTCAGAGGATCCTTAAGAGGTTCTGATGGAGGTTTCTTTACCCACACCTGAGAAACGCCATAGTTTCTCCTTTTCTGACCTTCCAGCCTCCTATCTCTTCGTTTGTCAGATTTGGGTTTCCATATCTGTAAAGCCTGTGGTTTTCCCTTGTCTTTAGCGGTCCAGTGCCCTTGTGTAGCAGTCTTAGCGATCCTCTTCTGCGATTCTTTCCAGCAAGGGGCTTTTCTTGAAGCTACATGATACAGAGTCTTTATGCAGTATGTGTTGGTTCTGGATTTTGCTCCCCCTTTTTCAACTGAAGAGATTTTGTGCAGCTGCTTCAGATTTGAGGTAATCTTCTGATTCCCAACACTTGTACAAGAGCCCCTTTTATTCTGAGCCTTTAGCTTTGTTCTAGAAAAATGATGTGCCTGGTGCTGCAGCATCCTCTTGTTCACATGCCTAGTTCCATCCTTCTCTCCAGTTTTTGAAGTGACTTCTTTTCATCTATCTCAACATCCGAGGCTTTAATGAAGACTGTCCCTCTAGAGCTTTCTTCACCAGTATACCCAAGCCCTGTTCTCCCTTTTCCAAGTCTTTGGTAAGACAGTATTTCGTCCAAGATATTATTCTGCGGATCAGCTGTCTTGGCTGTTCCTGGAGAGGATCCAACAGAGATCTGTCTTCCAGAGTCTTCTCTTTTCAGAATGGTGACTTGATTATTGGATGAGAAAATACTTTTCTTTCGTTCTTCTTCCAAGAGATTGACTCTGTCAGTCAATGCTTGATTGGTCTGAAGGACTGCCTCACACTGCTCGAGTATCTTCCTCATATAGTCAACAAGGCCGTCAGATGGGTCCTCTTCATCTTCACTTTCAGATACTTCAATCCCATAGTGAAATCCTTCCTTCTTTAGCTCTTTGAGGTTGAAATCTGATACACTGGTTAGCACACACACAGTTTTCTTCATCACTTTCATCAGAGTCACTCCATTTTGCTGTCATGGATTTATTGTTCTTTTTCTCTGAGTTTTTGAGGGGTTTGCTTGGACAGTCAGCCTCAATGTGTCCATATCCTTCACAGTTCCAGCATTGAACTCCCTTTTTCATTTCTTTCTTCTCATCTTCATCCTGAGCTGGTTCCTTCCCTTTCCTTTTATTTTCACCACCTCTTCTGAATTGTATCGTGAGGAGGAGCTTTTCCCATTTCTTGAGTCCATGTTCTTCAGGAGCTTTCCAAGATTCTTAACAAGCATGCTCATCTGATCATCTGGAACTGTCTGCTTGGTTTCTGTTTCAGCTTTCAATCCAACATTCTTGTCCTTGGGAGTGGTGTCTTCTTTAACCAGCTTCATCTCAAATTGTTTGAGAGACCCCATTAACTCTTCCAACTTCATGAATCTGACATTTTGAGCTTCTTCAATGGCCGTCACTTTCATGTCATATTTTGTGGGCAGCGATCTGAGAACCTTTCTGATAAGCTTTTCTTCAGAGATGGGTTCACCAAGGGCATGAGCTTCATTTGCAAGATCACAGAGTTTAGCATTAAACTCAGTGACTGTTTCCTCATCCAGCATTCTCAGATTCTCAAATTGTGTGGCAATGATCTGGAGTCTTGACAGCTTCACTCTAACAGTTCCTTCATGTGCAGTTTGCAGAATTTCCCACGCTTGTTTGGCCATGTCACAATTTGAAATCAACCTGAAGTTGTTGGCATCAACTGCAGCAAAAATTGCATTCAGGGCCTTTGAATTTCCAGTTGCTGCAGCACCTTCTTCAGCAGTCCATTATTCTTCAAGCTTTATCCTTGTGACTCCTTGTTCATCCATGGTGATTGGGGGAGACCACTGGATTACGACAGCTCTCCATGTCTTCTCATCAATAGCCTTGAGAAAGGCTTTCATTCTAGCTTTCCAATATCCATAGTTGCTCTCTTCCAACAATGGAGGTCTGCTTGTGCTCTGTCCTTCCTTCATTGTCTTGGCTTCTTTAGAGACACTGTAGGATCTTTAACTCTGTGTGTTGAGCTCCCGCTCTGATACCAATTGAAATTTCACAGTGTCTTAGTTCGACAGATTTGTGAACAAGCAGTTGCTGCAGCACACTCTTGTTCACAAGGAAATTGTCTCAGCAAGCAATGAACAAGACAAAGTTTGTTCACCTAGTTCGGCCAACTGCCTACGTCTGGGGAGGACTATTCTCCAATCCTCAATCCACTAACTCGAAGGTTCCCACGTACACACGGTTACAACTCACGCAACCTATGCTACTCAACCTTGTGTGGATCACTCGACACAATCAGAACAAGCTCTAACTTGTGTCTGCACACCCTCTGCAATATGTCAATCTAGAATAGCTACAGACTTTTCAAGACTCAGCCTATTCTAAACTACAACTACTCAGCAGGGTTGCTGTAGCAACTGCTGTAACACACAGCTGAAGCACAAATGTCCGCATCGCTCCAAAGCCTTCTGCCGAGCCGATCGAACGATTCCACGAGCGCTGCACACTCAGGAGTACTCCCCCTCACTCAGTGACCACCTGCCACTAGCGAGTACTGCCGCACCACACTCGACCGAGCCAACAACTCGTCAGTTTGTCCGCGGCGGCCCTTGATCAACCAACAAGCTCCACAGCTCTGAATTGGCTTCCAGATCAAGCTCGAATCAGACTCTGCAAGTCCTGATTCCCTTCTGCTACAATCACCACAGCTCTGCGCTCACGCTCTGCTCTCGGTTGATGATCGAAGATTTTGTCCGTCGCACACCAAAGATTGTCCTCTCTGAAATCTGTGTATGCACTCGTGTATCCCTCAGCTTCGATCAACATCTCTGCTCTAAACCCCTTCTGCTTAAATAGCATCACCAGCTTTTAGCAATGTCCAGGTTTAGGCAATGTCCCAAACAAGAACAATTATCTCCTAAAATCTAGGAGATTAGATTTGATCTTTAACTCCAATGCCAATCTCCTTCTCTGACTAGTAAACCTCACTGGAAAATACTCCACAGTATTTTAGAAATTCTTCAGAGGCAATCCATAGAGTTTCCAGCCCTTCTGGATAGCTGCTGCTATCGGACGGTTGATACAGCCACTTGAACAAGCTCCTGCTGCAGCATCCCCTACTGCAGCTGCTGCTAGTTCACATCTGCTGCCTGCTTGATTATTTGAGCTGCAGCAACTCTTTTGTCAAACACTGCCATACTTGCATCATCAGTATACTAAGGACACAAATGCTAATCTGGTAGGATACAGTGATGCAGACTGGGCAGGATGCTCAGAGGATAGGAAGAGCACTTCGGGAGGGTGCTTCTTCCTAGGAAATAACCTGGTCTCTTGGTTCAGCAGGAAACAGTACAGCATTTCTCTATCCACTGCCGAGGCTGAATACATTGCTGCTGGGAGCTGCTGTGCACAAATGTTGTGGATGAAGCAAATGCTGAGTGAGTATGGGATTGCTCAAGATGAAATGACCCTCTACTGCAACAATATGAGTGCCATCAGCATATCTAAGAATCCGGTTCAGCACAGCAGAACCAAGCACATTGACATTCGTCATCACTTCATCAGTGATCTAGTTGAAAAGAATATCATTGCAGCCCGGTTCGAAGACCTGCGAGCCTCTTGGGGCTCTCTGTTTTACCTCCGTAGGACGGCTCGGAGACCGCCCCCTTGTCATTTGTTCCAAAAAGGGGGAGGAGACGATAAGAAGAAGGAGGAGAGGTTAAGAAATTTTATTCTAGAAACAAACTCTCTAAGGTTTTGTCAAAATGCCAAGGGGGAGATTGATAATGTAGTATGGTAGTGTTTGACAAAACCAGCACAAGTGAACAAGGAGTTGCTGCAGCACAAGTAAACAAGCAGGCCAGCAGGAGTGAACTAGCAGCAGCTGCAGCAGAGGATGCTATAGCAGGAGCTTGTTCAACTGGCTGTTTCATCTGTCCGAGAAGCAGCAGCTACCTGAGCTTGCCTTGAAGGGCTGGCAACTCTACGGAGAGCATCTGATGTTTTTTCTAAAAAGCTGTGGAGTATTTTCCAGTAAGGTTTACTAGTCAGAGAAGGAGATTTGCATTGAAGATAAATATCAAATCTAATCTCCTAGATTTTAGGAGATAATTGTTCCTTTTGGGACATTGCCTAAACCTGGACATTGCTAAAAGCTGGTGCTGCTATTTAAGCGAGAGGAGTTCAGAGCTGAGAGGCTGATCGAAGCTGAGGGATACACGAGTGCATACACAGAATTCAGAGAGAGCAATTTGTGGTGTGCGACGGACGTTTTTCTTCGATCATCACCCAAGAGCAGAGCGTGAGCGTAGAGCTGTGGTGAGAGAAGCAGAAGGTGGTCAGGACTTGCAGAGTCTGATCCAAACTTGATCTGGAAGCCAATTCAGAGAAGTGGTGCTTGTTGGTTGATCAAGGACAGCCGCGGAAGAACTGACGGGTGGGGTGCTCGGTCAAGTGTCGTGCGGCAGTTCTCGCTAGTGGCAGGTGGTCACTGAGTGAGGGGGAGTATTCCAGAGTGTGCAGCGCTCGTGGAATCGTTCGAACAGCTCGGTAGAAGGCTTTGGAGCGACGCGGACAAATTTTGCTTCAGCTGTGTGTTACAGCAGTTGCTACAGCAACCCTGCTGAGTTGAGTGTAGTCTAGAATAGGCTGAGTCTTGAGAAGTCTGTAGCTATTCTAGATTGACATTTGTAGAGGGTGTGCAGACACAAGTCAGAGCTTGTTCTGATTGTGTCAAGTGATCCACACAGAGGTTGAGTAGCATAGGTTGCGTGAAGTTGTAACCGAGTGTACTTGGAGACCTTCGTGCTTAGTGGATTGAGGACTGGAGAATAGTCCTCCCCAGACATAGGCAGTTGGCCGAACTGGGTGAACAAACCTTTGTCTTGTTCATTGTTTGCTGAGACAATTTCCGAGTGAACAAGAGTGTGCTGCAGCAACTGCTTGTTCACAAGTCTGCTTAATTGAGACGCTGTGAAATTTCAGATGGATCACTTGGTTTTCACTTCAAAGTCATCTTCATCTTGATCATTGTTTATACACCAAGGTTGGTTGTTGAAGGTTGGAGCTGATAGCTCTCTAAGTGTAGGTGGTCTGTTCCTTCTTTGTTGAGGATGAGGTGCATATTGTTGTTGCTGAGGAGCTGCATATTGTTGTTGTTGTTGTTGAGGAGGAGGAGGTGCATAGGCATAATCATCTTGTTCCTCCCTCCTATCTCCTCTATTGTAACGAGGTGCTCTCTCTCTTTGATTAAAAACTCTCTCCGGCTGAACATAAAAGGGGGTATCACTGGATTGTTGATGGGATCAGGTTCATTGTTGCCATGGACACTTCCATGGGAACCTTCTGCATGAGACATACTAGAAAGCCAAATGAAATGCAAAGACAAACTACCAAACAATGCAAAAGCACAAAATGCAAAATTTAAAAAAACTAAATAATTTAAAGAAAATGTAAACGATCTCAGATGGCTAAAAACTCACAGCTCACGATAGGGATGGTGAGTCTTGACCGGGTGCCCGTTCCGCTCAGAAAAAGGTCTTCGGATCTCCAATCGGACTCCGGTGACACTATTCACACCCTTGGCCGGAAGCACTATACATTGGGGTTTAGAATTTTTTTTTTTTTTAAATCTGCACCACAGCAAGCAAAACCAAGAAAAACTTGAAAGACAAAGTTTAGAACTAGAAACTGAATGTTGCCCTCCCAGACAACGGCGCCAAAATTTGACAGCGCGTCGTCGTGCGCCTCAAATTTGTATTTATAACTCCTGTTAACACACTAGCAAGCGGTAAGCAAGGTCGAACCCAAAGAGAGCAAGTAGGATAGAGTTAAATGAAAATCACAGAAAAAAGAACAAAACTGAGGATATCAATTCAGAGAAAATCAGTTCGGGGAATGCAATGCAACTAGTTATCATAGACCAAACAACGAGTATAAGCTAATGAATACTGCACTACAAATTCTACTTGTTCTTAACCGCTAAGTTCTCAAACGAGTATAAAAGTTACTTGGCTACACCACAAATCGGTTCTACCGCTAGGTTCTCCCCAACAATGCAATTCAGTCAAGTATAACACAATTGATATCAATCTAGCTCACCGCTAAGCTGCACTAAATTGGTCATCAAAGCATTCGTTTCATTCATACAAGGCAAGAAATCAATAGCTCAAATCATGTTGTCATTGACCTCAAACTAAATGTCGCAATGCAAACCCCAAACTGAAATATTGATTTAGCTACTCATCATATCCATGGTATAGAATAGAAACTAGGTTAAGTAGCTACAAACTGAAGTAGAACTAAACTGAGCTAAAATGGAAATTCGGTGAATAGTGATTCCATCCGTGAATAGTAAATTCCGGCGACTTTCCAGCAGCCTCTCTCTCTAGCTTCAGTCTTCTCCTCACTCCGTCACTGTAGCTTCAATAGTAGTTCTCCTTCTTTTCCTCTTTTGTCCATCTTTTAGGTTTAGGGTTTTTGGGCTTGAACCAGAATGAACCACATTTGCTTGAATCGGTTCTGATTTTTGATTGAACCAGCAGGTCTTCAGTTGACTGCTGTTGACTTCTTGATCTTGGATGAATGCTTCGAATATGCGATAAAATCCAATGCGATCTTGAACACACCTGCGATACGAAAATACTACAAAAGAGTAATCGATTCACGCAAAATGTAATAAAATTATGGGAATAAACAACTCAATGGAGCGTATAAGTATGCTCCATCACCGATCGAACTCTTCCCCGAGCGCTGCACACTCTGAAATGCACCCCCTCACTCAGTGATCATCTATCACTAGCGAGACCTAGCCTTCTGCAAATTATCCGAGTTCCTCCACTCGACAATTCCTCCGGGGCCTGCCTTGATCAACCAACAAGCAATCGCTGCTCTGAGTAGGTTTCCCTGATCAAACTCTGCAAGTCTCGATCACACTCAATTTCAAACACCTCAACTCTGTGCCAGCTATGCTCTCGGTGATGATCCAATCTCTCCGCTCTAGCACTCTGAATATATCTCTCGGTATATTGCTCTATCTTTGTGCTCGAATTTTGTCTTGGACGGATACTTTGCTGCTCTGCCCAGCCTTCATTAAATAGGAACTCCATGCTCCATCACTATCAAATTTAGGAAGTTCCTAAAAGATTTCAACAAGATCCTTATCTCCTACATTTTAGAGATTTGATTTCCCATTCAAATCTTCAAGTTATGGCACGAAATCTTCTCTGAGAATATTCAGAAGCCTCCCGTTGCACTGCTACTTTATATTTGGGCAGATTATTTTGCTGCTACAGCTCCCTGCTATAGCAACTGCTTGTACACTAAGCTTGTTTACTCTGGCTGGATTTGCACCAGCTGCTGTCTTCACACGGGTAGCTGTATCATCTTGCTTTCAATCTTCACAATACTCTACCGACCTATTGCTATGCTGGCAGCAACCCTCCGTATGATCTTTTGGCTGCTCCAAGTTGATCGGCATGCTGCTGACTCTGGGAATCTGTTAAATTGCATTTAGAAAGCTTCTGTTGCAATGGTCTTCAATTCTGGACAACTTGTTCTTCACATGTAAATCTACTATTTATGATGCTACACCTCTCTGCTACACAGGTTGTTGTAGCAATGCCTTGTGCCCTGTGCTTGTTCACTCTAGAACGCTCTGCACCAGCTATTGTCTTCACATGCTTGCTGTAGCAGACTCTTGTGCACCTTGTAGGAGTTTGTCAATGGTGCCACATACCTTAACACATTTGCTCCAGTAGCTAGACAGGAAGCAATCAGATTACTCTTAGCTCTTGCCTGACATCTGAAGCTCAAGCTCTTCCAAATGGATGTAAAGAGCGCCTTCTTGAATGGAATCCTGTCCAAGGAAGTGTACGTTGCTCAGCCTAAAGGTATTGAGGACCCTCAACAACCTGATCACGTTTACAAATTAAAGAAGGCCATGTATGAATTAAAGCAAGCTCCAAGAGCGTGGTGTGAGCGTCTAACGATCTTCCTGACGAATCACGGATATGAACGAGGGGGAGTTGACAATATGCTTTAAAATTTTGCAGCGTTGCTAATGCGGAGTTATAGCTTCTGCTTAAGCACTCTTTGTATCATTCAATGGGAGTTTTCTACTGGTAGATTAGAAAGACAGTAATTTGTTCACCCAATTCGGCAATTTGCTTACGTCTGGGGAGGATACACTAATCCTCTTGATCCCACTATCTTAGTTTGAAGTACAAAGGACTCACACCTCTACTTCTTACCTAGCTGAAATCTTCTGCTCAATCTAATCACAGAGACTAGCTAGCAGTCTGATCACAGACGTGCAATTTACACACTCTCAGTAATAAATAGCTACAGACCTGACTCTTAGACATATCCTATTCAATTATAATGTGTAGGTCACAGATTGCTAAGCACACTCTTCACTAGAGTTGTTGTGTCTTCTGTCAACAATTATTCTACCTCTCCCGCCAAACAGTCGGACACCCTAAGTTCTGCAAACTCAATCTCTGCTCCCCCTCAATCAATGACACACTCTGTCACCATCGGGTAGCTTCGATCAGTGCTCCTCAGCTCGCAATGCTCTATGTCCGCTGACCACCGAGCTCTGAATGATCCTTTAACGAGCAGCACTCCAGTTGAACTCCAGATAAAAACTGAATCAAACTCCACCACTTCTGATTCCCTCAGCAGGATGATGGAGCACTATCCATCGAGTTATTTATTCCCATTGTTTAGTGCATTTTGCGTGTGATAGATTACTTCTTTGTAGTGTTTCACATTGCAGGTGTATCAAGATCGCTTTGGAGCTTTATTGCATATTTGAAGCATTTTAGGCCTCGCTCGATCACTCGGGAATGGAAAGAGCGAATACTAGATCGCGAGAGCATCGATAGGGGCCAAGGTCCCACAGGCCCAAATCCCAAGGCCCACATCCAGCAAATTAGGGTTTGGTTTGCATTGAAATAGAGGATTCAAGGACACAACCCAGATACACAATTATAGGAAAATCAGAGAAAATTGAGAGACGAAAGTTAGCCCCTGTGAACAATGCGCAGCGGTGAACAGTGATCGGCAATTTTCGTATTCCCTGAACTCAGTTTATTTTCATTATTGTTAGATTGATTGTATTAGTAGTAAACCATAATTCATTTTGGGGAATTGCATTGCAACATTTGGTTTAAGATTTATGTTTCATAATCTGATTTAGTCAATTACTGTTCTTCGTATGAATTGCAAGCTCTAATCATCAAATTAGCATAGCCTAGCTGTGAACCCAGTTTGATGTCCATTGCGTGATACTGGATTGAATTGCCCTATTTGAGAAGCCTAGCAGTAGAACTAATTTGGTATTGTTAGTCAAGTAATCGTTAACCTATTCGAAAACTTAGCGGTTAAGAGTAGGTAGAACACTGGAGTCGACATTACCTTAACAGGATTGTTAGACAAGAACAGTTGTTTTTACTAGTTGATGCATGTTCGATTGATGATTACTAGTAGCAATGCATATCCTTGAACTGACTCTTTTTAGAGAAACAACATTCTTTCTAAAAACAACCCTCGTTAGTTATTAGTAGAACTCTAGGACCAATTACTCTCTTTGGGTTCAACCCTACTTACAGCTTGCTAGTGTAGTATATTTCAACAAATATAAATTTGGCGCACACAACGACGTGCCATCACACTACACAAGTCTTCAACTCAGTGTGTAAACCCTACTCTCTCGCTCTATATATGTGTGTGCATGTGTCTCTGAATGCTGCCTCATTCCTTTTGTATTGATCAGTCCTGCGATCTTTTGGACCCCCCGTAGCACAGAATCTTCTCCTGGATTCTTGCAAGGTTGCTGAAGGTTCCGTTGCCTAATTTGGATTTTTGAAGCTTTATCTTTTACGAAAGCTTCTACCCATTGCTGATGATCTGGATGATGTCTGCACAACTCTCTGAGGCTCCGCGATGCATGCCGCACCATGTCGGAGCCTCTTGACGTTGGCGTTTTAGGCAAGCAAAATGAAGTGCTATTCTAGTCACGCAAATATCAAACAATATTTATAACCGAGTGACCTCGGGTCGAACCCAAGAGAAAAGCTTAAACTAATTTACAACTAATTAATGCTATTATTGAAAGTCTACGGATTTTGGGGGGGGGGGGGGGGGGGGGGGGGGATATGTCCTCCTATAGAGGTATCTCTAGCAAGCACTAAAGATAAATGATATTTTTGGTTTTTGGTTGATGAAACAAAAGAGTGACTAGGGATTCAACTTCTCTCCTAAGATATGAGGAAAATGAAATAACTCACTAACACATGCATGAACTACATTTGGTTGATAAAAGCAAGGCTAATGCATCGTCCACTCTAGGTTCAACTCTCGCTCCTTCCCTAGAGTGGAGAGGATACACAAAGGACATGGTTCTCAAACTCTCGCTCTATTGAACCGTGTAGAACTTGAGTCCCATAACCGCACCCTCTCGGTCTATTGGCCGGTTACTCAAATCCGCTTAAAACTTAGCCTAATGTCAAGAGTGCATGTCGCTCTCACGCACAAACACTCCATCTATGATCATACAATAGCTATGAGACATCCTAAGTTCAACTCTCGCTCCTTCCTTAGGGGTTTTAACCAAGCATACTCACTTAAGCATTTCGTCAAACACTTGGTGTGCATACAATGAATACATAGCTAGGGCACAATATAATCAAACCAAACTTCATTCAATGCAATAAATTAGAGTTCTACATCATATCCAATCCTAGGGGATCCATTTAATCCCCAACCACAAGAACAACTACTCACTCATAATGAGTGTGCACAAAAACATGACAACTAAAGGAAGCATGAATGTAAATACAAAGGGTAAAGGGTTTAAGAGAGGTTGATGTAGAATCTTCAATCCAAGCTTGGGTCTTCACCCAAGCTTGGTCTTCTCCGAGCTCCAGTCGCCTAGGGTTGAGAAAATGTGGAAGCTCCTTTCTAGGGTTGAGAGAAAAAGCAAGCTCTTCTTTCTTCACTTCTATCTCCTTCTATTTATACTTTGTGAAGATTTCCAATAAGTGCCCGAAGTGACCGAATCACTTGATTCGGTCAATGCCCATGTGATTCGCTCGAATCTTTTTCTCAGTGTTGTTTTGAGTTTGGGCGAATCACTTATCCTGGCCGAATCACTTTTGATTCGGTCAACCCCTCAAGTGATTCGGTCAAACCTTCAAGACTTTCCCCGGATCAGGTCGATTTGTGCAGCTGAGAGTGATTCGGCCGAATCACTTCTGCAGTTAGAAACTAGCTTTTTTGACACTTTAAACCTTTGATTTACGTCTTGACGTAAACTAGAAAGTTGTAGATCTTTGAATTACCTTTCCAACAAGCTATAGAACGTCCCAATCGGATAAGAATCGCGCGCTCGGCAAGCCTTCGAAGATAAACAGGTCAGTCTTCCCAGATTTGATCTACAGGCAAATTCTCCCCGAATCAACTTTGATTCGGGCAAGCCTTGAGTTGATTCGTGCGAATCATCTGTTCAGTGCTGTAGTGAAGTATCATGCTTGCCCGAATCACCTTTCTTTGGCCGAATCAATAGTGATTCGGCCTATCCTGAATTCCTCTTTGGGAGACCCAAATCTGCAGCGCTGGAATCTCGTCTGTTTTGACCCCTTAAACCTTCGAATTATGTCTTGATGTAAACTATGAATTTGTACCCCTTTGAGTTATCTTTCCAACAAGACATGGCACGCCTTAATCGGATAAGAAACGTGTGCTCAGTGAGCCTTCGAAGCTGAATAGGTCAGTCATGGACGAATCAAACTAGCCTTTTGCTTGATTTTGCTCTTGATCAACTAGAATTCATCCAGATTTTCTTCGCACCACTTCATATCATGTAGTATACATTTCTAACCTGAAATGGGCAAAGAAAACATCAAATGACTTTATAAAATAGCGGAACAAACAAGAAGTAAGGGGAAAATATGGACAAATATAAGGTCATTTGTCCGCTCATCAAAACTCTCCATGCATCTCCAGGTTTATCGGGCATTTTGTTCTACCTCTAGATCAACAGGGAGTGCTAAAGCAGACTCTGGCACTTTATTGTTGTTGCCCAGTTTGCCTTAGCTCTTGAGAATCACAGAATGCTGTAGCAATCTCTAGTTCTTTGTTGTTGTTTTTCAGTCTTCAGATTGTGCTCCAGCCACCAATTTTCAAGGAGCGTTTCAACAGTCTCTTAAGCAATTTTGTCAAGGATGTCGTATCCTCAACAATCTTCTCCTTGGCATTTTTGTCAAAACTTCAGCCCTTGCAGCCTTCACTCTTGACTTGCAAAACTTGTCATATCATAAACATTAATATCAACACCATCTTGGCAGCAAACTCTCCCCCTTTTTGTCACAAATGACAAGGGTCCTTGCACATTGTCTTTTGCTGCCATAGGTTGCAATAGCAACCTATTCTGGAACCTCACATAACCCTAGAGCCACCTGAGCTCCTCGAACAGAGCTTCATCCAATGGCTTTGTGAAAATGTCAGCCAGCTTCTTCATAATGATTCCCTTCTCCACAGGAACACGACTGAGATGGTGTCTGATCTTCACGTTGAACTTATTCGCTACTGTTAATTTCTTTTTCAAATATCTTGACACGTGTTGATTTCTGTGTTCACGCCCACCTTTGGTGACAACGACCAAAAGTTACAGCTCCAAATTACCAGGGAGTGCTTCAGCTGACTTTTCTGGAGAAATAATCTTTGGCACATAATTCTCTTTCTCGGCTCCTGCTTCAATGGGGACATCGAGGGGCTTTTTACCCAAAGTAGTGTTCTTTCTTACCTCCACTCAGCGCATTTGACTCTTGCACTTTTCTAGGGTTTTTTCCCTTCTTCCGATAGTGGATGAGCAGTCCGTGCTTCTTTTCTTTTTGTGCCTCCTTCTCTGATTGGTTGACCCTCCACTACGACTGCAATTTATTGCACAGTAACACAATATCCTCTCACCGGCATCTGCGAGCTATAGTATTCATAAGTGATCGGAGGACTTCTTGTTATGACTTGTCTGGTATTTGGTGCTCTTCGAGGCTTCCTGCACTTAGCCAGATTTGGACACTGTCTCTGAAGATGTCCTATCTGATTGCAGGAGTAGCATCTCCTTTTTCCTTGATCTGAGATTCCAAGCAGGCGATTGATCAAGAGATTGCTTCAGCATTCTCTTGTGTTTCCTTTCTGGTATTTCTTTCTGAATAACTGTGATAGGAGCCTCCTGAACACTAGCACTTTGATCAGTAATTGTGGCTTTGAAAAATGTAGTCATACCTATTCTTGTATCACCAGTGTACTCAAGACCTTCAATCCCACCTCCATACCTTTGGTAAGCCAAAATTTCATCCAGAATTGATGCCTCTCCGTTGTTTGCTCCAGACATAGCTTTTAGTTGACAGTTTTCACTTACTAATTCAGCATCATCTATATGTTGTTCTTTGAATAGAGAGGTGATGATGTTTTGAAGCTTGTCTCTTTCTCCTTCCAATCTGGAAACCTTCGACAGTAATTCTCTGTTGGCTTCAATAACTTTCTGACACCTCTCTTGTATCAGCCTAAACTGATCAGCAATAGTCTCTACTGAGAACTCTTCATCATCACTGCTGTCTGATTCAACTATCCCATAATCAAAGTCTGAATTTATTGAATCCGAAGTTTCATATTCTGTTACCATAGTCAGGGCTAACATCCCTTTGTGGTCAGTATCTTTCTTATTGTCTTCATCGCTCCAATTTGCAGTTAGGGACTTGTTGTTTTTCTTCTAGTAGCTCGGGCATTTAGTCTGTCTGTGGCCATATCCTTTGCACTCCCAGCATTGGATCCCCTTCTGTTTGTCTTTGCTTTCCTTATTATTTTGATCAGCATCCTTGTTTCTTCTCTGGGAACTTTCTCCTCTTCTGTTTCTGCCCCTAGATGACCGGCTTGCATAAGAAGGTTTCTGATCCACTCTCTTCATGAACTTGCCAAAGTGTTTGACCAGCAGGGACACTTGTTGGCTCACATCATATGGTACAGTCTCCTTCTCCTTTGTATCAGCTTTCAGCCCAAGGTTTTTCCCAGAGAGTGGTGAAGCATCCTCTGTAACTTTCATCTCAAACTGTCTCAGGGAGCCAATCAGTGCCTCCAACCTCATGTTCTTCACATCCTAGGCTTCTTCGACAGTCACCTTCATATAACACTTTGAGGTAAGGGATCTGAGGACTTTTCTTACCAGCTTCTCCTCCTGAATTGGTTCTCCAAGTGCATGGGCCTCGTTTGATATATCACACAATCTGCCATTAAACTCGGAGATGGAATCTTCTTCCAGCATTTTCAGGCTTTCAAATCTTGAGGTGATTATCTGCATTCTGGAGATCTTCACTTTGTCAGTTCCCTCATGAGCATTTTCAAGGATCTCCTATGCTTGTTTGGCCATGTCACAGTTGGAGATCAACCTGAAATTGTTAGCATACACAACAGCAAATATAGCATTCAAAGCCTTAGAATTTCTTAATGCTGAGGCTGCCTCATCGACAGTCCACTTTTTTCAGGTTGCTTATGTGTAACTCATGAGCTGTCTACGGTCATTGGGTGAGACCATTCTGATATGACCACCCTCAAGGCCCTTTCATCAATGGCTTTAATAAATGCCTTCACTCGCGCCTTCCAGTAGCCATAGTTTACTCTCTCAAGCAGTGGGAGGTCTGCTGGTATTTTGTCCTTCTTTCATGGTGGCCATAGATAGCAGCAACGCTCTCCCGGATCACACTCTGTATGTTGAGTGATCGGCTCTGATACCAATTGAAATTTTGCAGCGTTGCTGATGCAGAGTTATAGCCTCTGGAGTTATAGCTTCTACTTAAGCACTCTTTGTATCTTTCTATAGAATTTTTCTACTGGCAGCATATGAAAGACACAGTAATTTGTTCACCCAATTCGGTAACTTGCCTACGTCTAGGGAGGATACACCGATCCTCAAGATTCAATTATCTCATTTCGAAGTACAAAGGACTCACATCTCTACTTCTTACCTAGCTTAAATCTTCTGCTCAGTCTAATCACCTAGACTAGCTAGCAGTCTGATCACACAGACTCTCCTCATGCAACCTACACACGCTACAGACCTAACTCTCAGACTTAGCATATTCAATTACAATGTGTAGCTCACGGAATGCATAAGCAACTCTTCACGAGAGTTGTTGTATCTTTAGTCAACAACTATTATAGCTCTCCCGCCAAACAATCGGACACCTTGAGTTCTGCAAATTCCGTCTCTGATACCCCTCAATCAATGACACACACTGTCACTATCGGGTAGCTTCGATCAATGGTCCTCCGCCCGCAATGCTCTCTCTGTCCACTACTGACTACCGAGCTCTGCATGATCCTTTAACGAGCAGCGCTCCAGTTGAACTCTGGATCAATATTGAATCAAACTCCACGAGTTCTAATTCCCTCACCACGACACAAGTCTTCAACTCAGTGTGTAAACCCAGCTACCGTAAGTTGATCTCTGTGTGTTTGCTCACGCGCTCTCTATATGTGTGTGCGTGTGTCTCTGAATGCAGCCTCATTTCTTTTTTATTGATCAGCTCGACGATCTTTTGGCACCGGCGTAGCACAGAATCATCTCTTGGATTCTTGCAAGGTTGCTAAAGAGTCCGTTTCCTAATCTGGATTTTTGAAGCTTTATCTTTTCCGAAAGCTTCTACCCACTGCTGACGATCTGGATGACATCTGCACAACTCCCTGAGCCTCTGTGATGCCTGTCACACCATGACGGAGCCTCTTCGTGCATCTTTAGGTTGATCGGGCATTCTGTTCTATCTCTGGATCAACGGGAGTGCTGAAGCAGACTCTGTCTCTTCATTGTTGTTGCCCAGTTTGCCTTAGCTCTTGAGAATCACAGAATGCTGTAACAGTCTCTGGTTCTTTGTTGCTGTTTTGTCAGTCTTCAGATTGTGCTCTAGCCACCAATCTTCAGGGAGTGCTTCAGCAGTCTCTTGAGCAGTTTTGTCAAGGATGACATATCCTCAATACTCTTTTTGTTAGAAGAGTCAGGTCAGATTTTGTCACTACTCAAATTTATGTGGATAATATTGTCTTTGACTCGAGCTCGAAGCAGATGGTGAAGCAGTTCGTGGCACACATGCGAAAAGAGTTCAAGATGAGCATGGTCGGGGAATTATCATATTTCCTTGGTCTTCAAGTCTCTTAGAAATAAGATGGAATATTTATCTCTCAAAGCAAGTATGGAAAGAATCTTGTGAAGAAGTTTGACCTGGACAAAGCTAGCCACAAGAGAACTCCAGCAACTACGTATACTAAGGTCACCAAGGATGAGGTAGGAGTTGCAGTTGATTAGACAATGTATAAAAGCATGATTGGGAGTCTTCTATATGTGACAACCAGTTGACCAGATATATCCTACGCTATAGAAGTATGTGCAAGATATCAGGCCTGTCCAAAGAAAAGTCATCTCCAACTCTTGAAGAGAATCATCTGATATGTTGGAGGGATAACGAACTACGGTCTTTGGTACACCAAGGATACTAGTGTAGACCTGGTGGGATATTGTGATGAGGACTAGGCAGGATGTTCAGAAGATAGAAAGAGCAAGTCAGGAGGTGCTTCTTCCTCGGCAACAACCTGGCCTCTTGGTTCAGCAAGAAACAAAACAACATCTCTCTATCCACTGCAGAGGCGTAGTACATAGCAGCTTGAAGTTGCTGTGCTCAGATGATATGGATGAAGCAGATGTTAATCGAGTATGGTGTCTCCCAGGATGCTATGACACTCTACTGCGACAACATGAGTGCCATCAATATTTTCAAGAACCCTGTTCAGCATTCTCGGACCAAACATATTGATATAAGGCATTACTTCATCAGTGACTTAGTAAAGAAGAAGTTCATCACTCTACAATATGTAGCAACAGGGGGAGAAGGATTAGTTCCAGAAGTACATAGTTCACTGGGCAGGACTGTGTTCACCGGGAAGTCTAAACCCTAAACCCTTATCTTTTGAAGTACATAGTTCACCGGGCAGTGACTGTCTTCAGAGTCAGATGCCTTGGGTTTTGTCAAAAATGCCAAGGGGGAGATTGTTATGGTGTATGACATCCTTTGACAAAACAACTACAAGTTTATACGCCAGATGCTACAGCATCTTGTGAAGACATCAGCTGGAGCTTCGCGAAGAGAGGCATCCGCGGGTTTTTTTTCATGTTCCAAAAGTCTAGGATTGGCATCCAGGGTACGTTTCCTATTCGTTGTAGGACTTCCCCGCAGCATTAGATCGCAGTTTCAATTCAGATTGCTCAAGTAAAAGATGTGATTTCTAAAAATGGTTTTTAGGAAGAAGTTTGTTACAATCATATCTCAACAACCTCGTAAGATCTTGGGATAGATCTTATCCTGCTAAAAGGAGATTAGAAAGCAGTCGTCTCCTAGTGGAACCTAATTTCCTTTTTCCTTCAAAGGCCAGCAATATATAAAGGGCAGTGCCTTTACGGAAGAAATTATCACTCACAAAGCATAAACAAAGAGCAAGAGCTAGAAGCTAGAGCACAGAGTGTGAGTGCATGAGCAGAGAGTGATCAGAACTCGTTAGAGTTAAACTAGAGCGAAACCTCGTGGAAGGATCAAGTACACAAACCTTTGAAGTATCACCATGGGAGAGCCGGTCGCAGGCGATAAGCAAAGAGCAGAGAAGCAACCCGCGTAGTTCACAGAGGTCATTGACCAAGGGGGAGCGTCATCAGAGTCAGGAGTGCTCGTGGAGGTCCGAATACTTAGTGGGAGAGCTTGGAGAGTCTGGGACAGTATACAGAAGAAACTTGACACTGTAAGTTGCTATAACATCCTATCATAACACCTTGTAATAGAATAGGCTAAGTCTGTGTGATCAGAGCTGTAGCATTCTGGTATTACATTATGTTGGTCTGTGTACGCTAGTCTGTGTGATCAGACTGAGCAGAGATTCGAGCTAGGTTAGAAGTAAAGATTGGACTAGCTTAGGCTGAGTTTTGGAACTCTTGTACTTTAACCGTGATAGTAGAATCTTGAAGACTAGAGAGAAGTCCTCCCCAAACGTAGGCAATTGATGAACTGGGTAACCAAAGTGTTTGAGTCTTCCAGGTTCGGACTTGACAAATGATCTCCGCAAGTGACTCAGAAGTGGCTATGCCATCATGTTGGGTCACGTCATCATCAACACGCGTCAAAATTTCAAAAGGTGCTCCCTGCAACTTCCCTTGAGAAATTGGTTCATATAATCGGCATGCGAAAGCTTAAAGATATATGTAGGATTTCACAATGGAGCAAATTTTAGCCACATGGTTTATAATATATGGAACGCGGGTTTCACGATGATGCAAAGAAGGTTAGTGGGTTTGCCTCTAAATTTTGGTGGGCTAGGCATTCCGGTGGGGAACGATGAGGCTATCTCGACTGTTATAGCTTCCTTGGTGCTGGCATAGGGTATATGGGAGATGCTTATGAGGGATTCATTCTCTTTGTCAAGGTGCGGATTGTTGCTTGAAAAGTTAAATTTGAGGTTTCCCGGTTGGTTTGGAGGAGCTTAGATTGAAGGCTAAGCCACAATAGTGGCCTACCGATTTGGCCGTGGAAGTCATCAGGAAAGAGATCAAGGGCCGGGGGTGGCTAGAGTAAAGACCCCGGTGAATGCAATTTCTGTGTCTAGAATCGGTATTTGGACCACAACGATACCTATGCCTTTCTCTTGGTTTCGTAGAACCTGAAGGTATATCGTTTGGCTCTCAAGTACCATACCGAACACGACTTTTTTACTATTTCTCGAGCTTGTACGACCTGTAGAGGGTTTCACACTTCCGATATTGCCAGTGATCACAACTCCGATTGTCATGGGGGTGGGAGGAGGATTCGGAGGCATAATGCGGTAAGAGATGTATTATTCACTTTTTTTAGGGAGGCTAATCTGGGGCCTAGGCTGGAGGTGGGTGGTCTTCTCGCTAGGGGAGAGAAGCCAGCAGACATTTTAGTACCTGCGTGGGATGGAGGTAGAGATCTTTGTGTGGATGTGTCAATTGTCTCCCCTTTAGTTGAAAGAGAGTGGTTGGAGTCAGGGGAGGCTGCGAGGAGAGCAGAAGAGAGGAAGATCTCTAATTAAGGAGTTGGTTGTTCAACCAATGGGTTTATGTTCGTGCCTTTCATTATGGAATCTTTAGGAGGTTTTGGAGAGACAGGGGACCAGCTGGTCAGGACCTTGGTGGTGAGGTGGGCTGAGGCCAAGGGTATGGAGCCGCCTGCAATACTCTCTATCTTGAGGTAGAAGTTGTCATTTGTCACGCAGAAAGCTTTGGCAGACGGATTTTTATTATGGAACGACTATAATTAACCCCTATTGCAAAGTCGAGATATTGCGACCTGACGCACACGAAATACAATGTCTTCAATTCTCTCAAATCCTTTTGTTCTTGTGCTCTAATATTTTAATAGTCTTCTCTACATTTTTATAATAAACATATATTTTCTATGGAGACGAGAGTGGAAAACTTCACTAGTCAAATACTCAGAAGACACGGCATAAATTTATAAAATGTTCAGTTGTCAAAAAAAATGTAAATAGTGAATGTAGAGAGTGACTTTTCGATATTGAATGTTAGAGTTTGAATGAGAGAATTTGACCACGAATCTTTATTTAAACTCATAAGCTTTAAGAATCATATATGCATGGAGGAGAACAGCTCCACGAGAAGATTAAACAAAATACGACCTTCGGAAAGGAGCATGAATATTAAGTAGGGTTTAATAGTTCACACCGTAACAACTATAAGGTACGTACATACACCTTGCTTCACATTGTCAGCTAGTGGCTTAGTTTTTCTTTCCTAGGACTACCGGAAGAAATTACAAATGCAAAATCACAAGTACTGTTACATGGACAAACCAGAAAGACAAACTAAGAGGAAAACCTCCTCTCATGCCGTGAATTTTGCCGCTGCAGCACTTTTGATTCGGCCACCTCCCCTTCCTGATTTTGAACTTCTGAGCTACTGGATGGTTTGGCACCACTTGTTATCATGCTCTTAAACCAAGCAGCTTGGAATGTTGAGTTACTTTTGTTTGAATTGCCAGCAGAGTCTGGTGAACCTGTCGCATTTGAGGTGACGCCCACAAGAAACTGATATGCTATTTTACTGGCTGAGACAATCTCTGTTTTAGCTTGTTTCAACTACAATGACAGATAACACGAATACTGTCAGGAAATCAAGAAGCAATATGGAAAAGAAATTTAATGACTTCCGTCTCATGACGGAAAAAAAGCTTCTGCAATGACATTTAGCATCGACCCACCACTGAAATAAAACTGAAAAATAACAGTACAGTACCCATTAGCCCGCAACAAAAAGACATTAGTGAGGATAGGAGGAAGTTGCCCAGAAATACCACAGTAAAACATGAAAGTATTGATTCTGATGAAGTTGTAATAGAGTTCATGAAGCAAGATAGATGATTTGATAGATGCAGCCGCCATGTCATCTCAGAGGAGCAAGATGATTTGCATAAAGAGATGTCATCTTACCCGTACAGCAGTATTCCCTGCTACTTCCATGGCAGCATCACCGGCATTAGCAAATCTATTAACCCAACCTGTACCACAGTACCAATCACAAACAGTGAGGACACTTTGAATATACATGTATATTCCATCCATTACACAACAAATACAAATCCATCAGCAGCCACAACATACAATCAGTTTAAGTGGAGCAAATTGAATTTTCTGCCCAGGCATCGTTATATCGTACCAAAGGATATACTGAATGTGGATTATTTGTGATCGTGAAAGAAACTTGTGTGTTTAGTATAGTAAAATAAAAAAACACTAAGCCCTTTTGAGTTTGCTAATGATGATAATTTCATCCTTTGGCATATTAAACTTTTTTTCTTCCTACGATCAATAAACCCAAGTTGGGTGAACAATGGAGCATAAGAATCAAATGAAACACTGATCCATGAAGAGGCAACCAAGGTTGCACGGGTACTTGATAAGGGAGGTGACTCGTGTACCCGGTACGGGTACGAGACGGGCGAGTAAGATTCGCCTCGGATACGTTTGATCGGGAACGATTCAATTAAAAAACCGGGGACGTATTGGGTTACAGTTTAGAGTAATTAAGATCTACTCATGCATATTTATATTTTCAATTAAGAAAACCCCTAAATCGAATATTGCTGAACTCCGGCGTCGACTCTACTACGGCTGGAACTGGAACTTTAAGTAAAAAAAAAAATCAACTCTATTTTTTTAATGCATGTATCTGCACAAATTGAAGTGTGCGGCAGCTTTAATTGATGCATCAGTTGAAGCGCGTGGACAGCTTCCTAGGTGTGCTCAAAATTTAGTTTATACCAACAACAATCTTCGTCTTTTATCAAAGAATTCTGAATAATATGAGGATGAGAAAACGAAGATGTGGGATCTTGGTGGGGATGCTTCTGATTCTATGGAGGATGCAGGATTTGTAGAGTTTGCAGAACTCTCACTCGATGAACCAGATTTTGAAAACAAATTGCTCATTGAGGATTGATGTCTTTTTACTAACCATCTTTTTAACTATTTAAGAAATTTAAACTAGTTTTTTTTTTCAATACTTATTTATGTATAAATTTAATTTTTATATTTTTTTGTTAAACTCATATCCGTACCCGTATTCGGATATTATAATTTCCCATTTTCTATACCCGTGTCCTAATATGAGTCTGTGCAACCTAGGAGGCAACCTCTACCAACCCAATTAAGCGTGAACACATTCCCAGCATGGGGTGCAAAGCTCTTAAAATTTTGGGCAACACCAAAATGGAATTTAGGATACTTCAGTGGAAGACCAATCCCTAAATGACCAGCCCAAACAATCGTCGCCCATTACTTTCAATACGGCATTGTCATTCCAAAGCACCTTTTTATGAAGCTACACATGCAATAGAGGAAAGAAACTGTTCAAACTACACTAGCGAGGTACGAGAAAAACAAAACAACATTCAAAGTCACGCCTGCAATTGTAAGCATCATAATGATTCTCATTTCAGAATATACTATAATATGGAGTAAATGCTGGGCCCTCGTAAAAAATTGAATGAAAGTCGGAGATAGGATTTTAAATACCTGGTAGTTTTGGCACACCTAGCCTTTCACATAACTCGTCACAGAAATGGTTGCAGTTCTTAGCTAGCAAGTCATAGGAATATCCAGGCCACTCTCTGCTGAGTTCCCTTAAGATCTGGTTTACCTTAAATATTGAGAACTCTGTTTTCCCTAGAACAATACACTCTCTGTACGTATACATTGGATTTTTTCCAGAAGGACAGCTGAATACTCCAGTTCCTTGTTCGCAAAACCCAAATGACCATTCATCATCCCCGTAAACCTGTCACACATGCAAGAAACACTTCAATACTTAAAATGTACCATGCATCAGATACACAGTACAAAACAGTCTCACAAACATCACACATGGCACAAACTGATATGGAAATTTAGCTACACACGGAAGCAGCAATCAGAAAAAAAATTCAATGTCAAGAGATCATACAAGTTCAGCACAAAAAATTTAGATATAAGTTTTACCTAAATTCTAGCTTTGGAAAGCACAATAAATGTGCAGCTGTGACGAAAATTCAAGTGATGAGGGTACCGTATTCAAGAAATAAAAATGTCTGCTACTACAAACTTGTTTCAAACAAAGATCCATACTCTATATTGATTTCTTAGAAGGAAAAAAAGAAAGAAGCAAATCTTAGGTCTTTCTGGTCTTAAAAAAAATTGCCCAGGGATCTAATGAATGCCACGGAAGACAATTAAACTACTTATTAATATGCAAAATGAAAGCTTAATCTTCCACCAACTGCACACATTTCCTGCAAGAAATAATAATATATGACCTCTTATATAAAAGTATACACAACTAAATCACCTTAAATTCTAGAATTAAGTAAAAGATGTTCAATATATGAGCATCTAGTTCCATGGAAATCTTATACCAATACTATATTAGGGTAATCTGAAAGCCACCCTTTATGAATAAAGTAGAAAGTGTCAAACAATTATTACTTCATTTCAGACAGATAACTGCCACAGGAAGCCACCCTTTATCAATAAGATAGAAAGCGCATCCAATGGTACTTACCAAAAATTTGCTGCCAATATTAAGCCACGGTAACCTTCTAAGCTAATAGATCACAGTACCAACTTCCAATGGAATCCAAATAGCATACCATCAAGCTCTAGACACATAATAAGTCTCAAAAATTTCAAGTTCCAACAGTTCAGTGACACTGATTCTCACATTACAAATACACAATACATTCGTAGTATGCTCTGCCCGGAAGTGGGCATTGATACATGAACAACCAGCATAACTTAAATATGTGGCAACAAACGTGGAATCAGGTAGCTGGCACATTCTTCTGCTATGGGCATCTAACTGAAGGAATGCAATAAACTGGAGTCAAAATGTAGGACAGATGAAATATGGTGGAAATTACTGTCAACTTCGATCCAGTTAGACTTAACGTTTAAGGGTGGCACAGAATTGACAGAGGCTGCAAAAGTATATAAACAAGTGACTTCAACAATGCACAAAATCGTTGTGAAAAGATATTTGGAATACAAGATCCCACAGGAAGAAGAACTGGATCTGATCCAACAGTTTCCGCTAGATTTTACAGAAAGGTAGATCTCAGAGAAATACAAATACGGTACCTGAACGGCGCTGTGAAAGATTCCGCCGAGGCCAATACCGTCCTTGAAAAACTTATTGATCTGAACAATGGTGTTGTTGGTCTTGTCAGAGCCGCTGTTGGTGACATCATAAATGTGGAGGATCACCTCCGTCATCGCCTGAAATCCTTGAAGAAACCTCACACTATCTGGCACAAAAGAGCAAAGAGATTCCGCAAACCCTAATAAACTATTCTGTGTCAAACTGGTTGAAGGAGGGTTTGCGGTTAGCGGAAATGGATGGATGGATAGATTTGAATTCAGAAGATTGGATTCAAAATTAAGCACGCTCTCTGTCAAATTCGCTTTCTTACTGGAGTTGGATAGCGTCTTGCGTTAACTGAAATATCTCTCTTAGATTTCAATTTCCTTTTTCTTTTTTTCGAGTTTTTATATGCAGGGCCCGTTTTATAGAAGTGAATTTATATTTAACATAATTTAACCTAATCTAATAAGTTAAAAACACTGTAATTTTATGGGATTTCACATAAATAAAATTTGCAATACAAAGTATATAAGAATGAATTTAGACATTGACCGAAGAATGATTGTATTTTGGTTCGGACCGATTTCAGTATTTTTAGTTCAATTGATTGAACAAGGTTAGTCTGATTCGTTCCATTTCAATTGAACCGTAAAACAATCCTTCATCTTTAATTATATACATTCTTGTAACTCAATATGAGAATTGAACTCAATATAACTCAATAATATATATCCATTCAATAATTGAACACCTTAACCCTTTCCTCCAACCTCTTTCATCTTCACCGTCACTTTTCACTCCATTCCTTCACCAGCCGACACTTCTACCTCTTTCATCTTCACCGACACTCTTTACTTATTCTGTCCAATTTCTTCACCTGCGATCCGCAACAGCACCTACCGTATCTGCAGCCGCATTCGAAGAAGCTGCAGGTCTCCCTCCAAGCTTCATGTCTTCGTCCAAGCTTTCTGTCCCCGACCACGGCATCAGATCTCCAGGTTAGCAATTCGTACAGCATGTCTCTTCTCCAGATTGGTTTGAGAATTAAGCTTTTGGATCTTTGATGTTGTGTGTTGATGTGAATTTGGGATCACCGAATTTGGCTAATAATGAAGTCATCGGTGTTCTGCTTTGGAACTGAAGCAATTCCTTCATCATAACATTTTTATCATAGCAGGAGGCTAAACAACAACAGAGTCTGAGGTGCAATTCCTTAATCACTGGCCAACCTGACACTGCTTGCCCTTCTGTAAGAATCCTTGATTTTTAGGAATTGAGGAAACCCTCGTAAGGCTATGTGCTCTCTAATCATTGTTAAAGTTGTAGATTAGATTGTGATTTATGATTCAGGTTAATAACCTGAGCGTATTGTTAAATTTATTGTTGTTAAATTCAGCATTGTGATTTATGATTGTTAATTTCTGGGCAGGAACCATATTTACCGAACTTATGGCAGCTTCCAATTAACTACAAAATATAAGAGGTATTATTCATGTTGATGTTTTTAAAAATTGGAGTGATTGCCTTTAAATGTTGTTGATACCTTTTAACATTCGTCGTCCATGATTCACAAGTACTTTTTCTTCTCGTATTAGATGCATTGAAGAATCTCCCATTCGACATAGGGTTAGACCACATACATCGTTGAATTTAGTACCCAACAAAATTGCTAACAGCAGCCTGTATTCACCGTTTTCAAGGTACGTCACATTTATCGTAGTATATGTCGCAACTATTATAAATTGTATTATTTATATGAATATGATTCATGTGTAATACTTGATAACTATTATAATTTTGTGCAAGATTGTATTGGTGCTCTTGATGGCACTCAAATCGAAGCGGTGTTAGGTGACAGTCAAGATGTTCAGTATCGAGGACGTAAGGGAATCAAAACATGGAACATTTTTGCATGTTGTTCTTTTGATATGTTTTTTACATACGTACATATCGGTTGGGAAGGAAGTGTGCATGACCAAACAGTTTGGAGAGACTTATTAACCTAATCGAAGTATTGTTTCCCACATCCTCCACCAGGTATAAATATTACTCTGGTAGTTCTTAAAATACATTAGGGTACGTGGTAAAATCATAATGTTACGTCTATTGCACTTGGACATGTAAATATTATTTGGTAGACTCTGCTTATCCAAATACACTGAGGTATGTGGTTCTGTATAAGAAAAGGCATGTTCGTTATCATATGCCCGCATTCAGGAAATGTCAGGTACCACATGGAATTTATGAAGAATTCAATTACCGTCATTCTTCATTGCGGACGACCATCAAAAGAGTATTTGGTGTTCTGAAAAACACCTGGAGAATCCTTAGGAACATGCCTCAAGCTTCAAATATGCCCCAAATAGATATAATTCTAGCTGCTTTTACTCTACATAACTTTATTCACATGCATAATCTGAGGATACGTATTTTAGAACATGAGTTGTGTAATTTGCAGTGCCTCTGAGTTACTGAGGGTGTACAAGTAGTTGCCATAGTAACCTCTTGTACAGTCTGGTCTTGTGCAGCAATGTTATATCCATTAAATAAATAAATAAATATGGGTTAGATATTTTATTTGGATAAACTTCTCTCTCTCCTCCCCCATCTTCTTCCTTCCCCTTTCTCCTCTCTCCCCGTGGTCTCCTCTCCCCCTGCTCCATCTTCCCCCTCCTTTCCCCATCTCTTCCAGCAACTGATTTTAGGGTTACTCAGGGCTTTGATCAGGTATGTTGTAGCTTCTCCCTGCTTCTTGATTTTTGGTGTTTTGTGGGTGTTTTGATTTTGGTAGATGTATAAGGGAAGTTGGTGGTTTGGATTCATGTTGGATTATGTGGGTTTTGTGGTATTTTTTGGAAGAGGATTGTGGCTGGGTTGTTGAATGGGTGTGAGAAGGATGAATCTTGGATGATGATTTGGTGAAGAGTTGAGAGTTGGCAGGGGAGACGGGTTGAGTTTTGATCATTGGAAAGCTTGAGTTATGCAAAGATTTTGGGGTGGAGCAGGAGATGACTTAAATTGTTGAATAGATAATGGGTTAAAGGCTGCTTTATGGTGGTTGTTAGTTTTAGGGTTTTGGATTTGGATGGTGATTTATTTGATTGAATTAGAGTTTTGAGGATTGATGAAAACATCACCACGGAAGTTACAAAAAAACGAAGAAAAGGGGTAGAAGTGGAGATGGATTTTGGCTTGGGTGGATTGTTAGGATTTTGATGGAAAATAGGGTGGAGGATGATTTGGGAAAGTAGAGAGGTTGGCAGGAGGAAGTGAAATTGAGTTTCATCACTTGGAGTTGTGTTGTGCGGAAATTCTCTGATGGTTTGTTTTGGTGGAATTGGGATGTATATGAGAGTGTTTTGTTATGAGTTGATTCGATATTTATATTAAGTCAATTGAGATGTATGGTTTATAGGTCATCAGGACGGAACTTTGCACGGAGGCGGTTGATCATTCTCTTCCCAACAAAGTCTACTGTGAGTAAATAATTCTCACGTATTCGCTTCGCATTAATTATAAGTTTATTATGCATATTGCATACTCATCCGTAAACGGATTCTGTTAACTTTGAGAAGATGCTTGTGATAAATATCATACACGTGCATACATAACGCATTATGAGACTGCAACTTTTGTTATGCGATGATAATTCCGCATTTTGTTACGCGATGATGAATTCCGCATTTTGATGATTCGGATCGGCAGTGACGACTACTGATCGCGCGTCTTTGTACGCGTCAAATTAATCCTTCCTCTTCCACTAGTACAACGGTTAAGTAAGGGTCGATCTCCACAGGGAGCAAGCAGTTCAGTTTTAACCAGTGACCTACACTTACGAAAGCTGGGGGTGTGAGTGATTGGGGTTGCGCAATGCGCGAGTAAACAGTCGTAAACGCAGGAATTGCACTAGACGTGCGCAGGCAGTAGAGATTAAGTACTATGACTATGAGAAGTATCGGCGCAGACAATCCTCTATGAGTGTATCCCTTATCATTGACTCTAAACGTCGATAGCTTGGTTTTACTTAAGTTAGTGTGCGGTCAAGGCTTCCTAACATGTGCGCATGTTCCGATCAAAGTTCATGTGCTATTAATTCTTGAACTAGACTAAACAACTACGAATCCGATCAAGGTAGTAATTGCCTATCCTAGCGCGTTACTCCTAGTTGGCACCGTCAGGCTATTCAACTAGTTTAACATACAACAACAAGCAACAAGAGTAAGATTGCGGTTCAAGGCTTCCCCTACTCATGCAACTAGCTGCCAACAATGTGCACATAATTAATATAAGCAAGCAAGCTATGCATTAAGCGCAAGTCTCAAAGGAAATACTCATAGATTCATGCCCAACCGATACTAAGCGTTTAGCTAGACATGCTAGTGGTAAACATCATAGAAACAGTAAATAATAACTAAAGTATCCAAGAAAACAATAGCAAACAGTGCGTGCAGGTTGCAGTCTTGGCTGGCGCAGTCGGCTAGCGCAGGTCCTCTCGATTGTATGGTGATCAAACCCTAGCCTTCTTCTCTTCTTTATATACTGCTCAGAGGCTCATCCTTGGCAACTTCCAAATCTGGTTGTGTCAGGATTTGGAAACACCATCATCTGCGCACGGCGCACGGCATCTGCTTAGCGCAATCGGTTAGCGCACCGTGGTCGACTCTGCCAATTCTTCTGTTTGCGCCGCTAGTTCCGCAGGCTGTGTGACGCGCGTCCTAAACGCTGCTTGTTAGCGCGTATCCGACTTAGGCCCTCGTTTTGCCCTGAAATACAAAAACACTGGAAACCAGTAATCTTGTACATAAAATAATGCAAACAAGCATAGGGTTATGATCTAAATAATGCGTATAAATAGGCTCTATCAAACCCCCCACACTTGCCCCTTGTTCGTCCTCGAACAAGCACTCAAGCACGGATACTATTACCTCTCTGAAGTCTAGCGCACAGTCTTGCACTCTGGCGCGATCTGCACTACTGAACACCTTGCGCTGCTCTACCACCTGCGCACAACTGCTTTCAACAGTTTTAAGTATAGTGATTTCGAAATTCATTACCTCTCAGCTGGGATGAAGATCATTTTGGATGGCTGGGAGATAGCTCTTTATAGGCTCCAGGTTGTCAGTTCTCACTCCGAGGATGGGTATATGGTTAACAGCGCAAGCTTCTTCCAATGCGTGATTCTTTCGCGCACTTCCTGGGAACTCAAGCCTTTTGATGATTTTCTTTGTGGACTTTGCGCACGCTGGAGCTTATTTGTGCGCATGCTGATTCTTTTGTAGCGCATATCATCTGCTGGTATTTTTCTCTTGTACAGCTTTGTCTACGATTTCTCACATTCCCAGAACGGTTCCAGTCTCGGCCTCCGGATAACAGCTATGGAACACCGCCCCGCTCTCCCTCCTTGGTCTATCTGCGCAGGTCGGCGCACGCGTTTACACCCGCGCCCGCCTTCCTTAGCTCGACTTCCAGAGGAAAGGTGGTCTGTTTTCCCACCTCGCCACGCTTTGGGGTATTCGCCTTCGGCATCTGCGTGACTGAGCGCACTCTCTTGTGTTCCGAAGGTCGCGAAGCACAGGCCTCCACTCGCGCTCTCGACCATATACCTCTCCTCCGAGGCTCGAACGACTAACCGCCTCTCTAGAGCATTTCTGTCAACTCCACATCCCTTGTATATCCCAACTAACAGGAGCAGAAAAAACGAAAAAATTACTAAAACAGTTGATAGCAGCGCAAGCAGTATGGGTAGCGCAAACAAGCTGAACAGTGCGCGCAACCCGCACACAAGCGCACTACTGCTACTGTTTCCTTCAATTAAACTAAGCTACACTAAAAATGCTAAAAAAAACGTGAAATGTAAGTGTAACGCTCCCCCCCACACTTAAACAGAGACGTATCCCCACGACTCAAGCCCAAGCGCACGGAGGACGCGCACATGTATGCAAGCAAAATAAAGAACATAAAAACTAAGAACATATAGTCAAAGCAGCGCAATAAAGCATAGGGACACAAAATATGTAGCACAAGAGTTCAGCACACAAATATAGCAACAGAATATCAAATAATGTTCAGCATATAAAAGAAAAATAGACACCACCCGAAATGAAGAATGCGCCCCCCCTACAGCTCTATATGTCCTCTGAGCTTGACGCAGCCGCTGAACTATCCGCCTCCTCCTCTAAAGAATCCGTCACATAGGTGCTGGAGGAAGGCGGTACAACTGAAAGGGCGACAGGCTGCGCCACATAGTCGTCCTCTGAGACGGGGTCCCATAGCGAGTCTGAGCTGGTGCTAATAATGGGTTCGGCTACAGGGGACCTCGGAATGGACGGCTGGGCAGGGGAAGGTGCAGGTGCTGGTACTTGTGCTGGGTCGGGGGTGGGTTCTGTTTCTGGGGCTGCTGGTGCTGGTTCTGGTGCAGGGGCTGACTCTGTTGCTGGTGCTGGGACTGGGACTGGAGCTGGAGAGGGCTCTGCTGGATGCACTGGGGGCTGAGTAAGAGGGCTGGCTGGCTGGTGCGGCTCACTGGGGGAACCTGGAGGTGGTCGGTGCAGGCTGAGGAGAGGGGGAATCGCGTCTCCAAATCTCCACCCTGATGGTGGGCTCATGCTTAAGTCCGCCCCCTCTGGCGCCAAATACTCGAGCACACGCATGACGTTGAACATCACGCGCTGCTCTGCTGATGCTTCCTCAGGCGCCTCCTCAGCCTCGGTCCTCGGGCGCTTTCCGCGTGCACGCGGGGGGAGAATCCTCGATGGAAATGGTAACTGGCTCCCCCTGTGGTGCACGGGCCCTCCGGTGCGCTCCAGTCTACGCGCGGGTCCTCGCGCGCCTGACTGGAGGCACAACTGACTCTTGGGCCTCGTCCTCCTCCATCTCTTGCGCAGCCTCTGCTGCTTGCGCACTGCTCTCTGCTCTTGGCCGCGGCACTCTGGCCGGCTGCAGGCGGTAGCACCACTTCAATGTGCCATCTTCCCGTACAGCTACCGCCCTAATCTGCAGCATGTGGGCGCGGTCCAGAGGGACCGCCGGCACCACAGTGTGCTCTGGCACCTCAGGCTCTCCGTGCAGCACACGCAGCAGGTGCGTAATAATTCCTCCGCAAGTCAGCGGCCCCTTGGTGTTGACTCGGCTCCAGTGGTGCACCATGTTCAGAACAAAGAGCACCCTTTTCCCATAATAAAACCCCTTCAAAATCTCCATATCCAGCAAACTGATCTTCGGCGCACCATTAAAACGCCCGATAACTGCATAGGCGACCAGGCGCCACAAGTAGAACATCCACGGGTCACGCAGCTCTCGTCCCCTGCTGCGCCCCGCGGAAAACACTGGCCCGGTCGCCATCTCGCGCCAAGCCTCCTGGTTAGTGTGCGTGTCCATGTCAGCTTCTCGCACCTTGGCGCACCTCAGCGCGCGCTTCAGCCTCTTAGCTGAGGCAATGTACCACATCCCTCGGTGCCGGTACCTTATCTCCACCTCACCTGGCTCGAACGACGCCAGGAACTCGTAGGTGTCCTCCCTGTCTGATGCGCTGTTGAGTTCCAACAGTGCCTCCCAGCCTGCTAACGCCAGCCTCTCCACAATGAGGTCCTCTAGTCCGACCTCACGCAGGAACTCCCTGCTGATGTACGGAGTCCCGTACATCTCAAGCCTTAGGAAGGCCGCGTACTTGCTGGCAAAAACAGTTGGGGTCTCTTGGTCCTCGGCAGGCTGCATTGTGGCTGGGTCTCTCTGGTCAACACTCCTCAAACACTCCAAAAAAAATCCAAACTCCTCCGAATGCCCTGAAATTTTCACCAAAGAGGCGCCTACTGCCCGCCTACAAAACCCTCTAAACAACACTCCAATCGGCGCACTCTAACCCGGTGCGATTTCAAAACCCTAGAACACTCCTCCACCGTACAAACCCTACTGGAATCTGCTCGAATCTGGGGGAAAGGTTACCTAGGGGGAGTGCGGCCGTGTGCTACTCAAATCTCTCTAAACTGATGCTGGGTTGAGCGCCGGACAGTGGGCGGAGGTGTGAAGGCGGGAGCTGCTTGCAACGGTCGAGTGTGAAAAAGTGCTGAAATTTTCTAAGTCCTGCCCTTATATACCCCCCTGACTGGCGCAGCTGTCCTGCGCACTAAAGTGCGCACGGACCTGCGCACTGCTGCTCGACTAAAAAAAACTACAAGTCCTAACTAACTAAAAGACACTAGAACAACTAAAAGAAAGACATGTAAAAGTAAAACGAGTCGGGTTACCTCCCGACAAGTGCCTTTGTTTAACGTCGTTGGCTCGACTGTACCTCGTTACGTGCCCAAATGTGTGCCAGCGACCTCCCCCACTCTTGCTCCTGAGTGATCCCGCGTTTGTGCGTGTGTTGCGCATTCTGTGGTCCTGCGCAAAGGATCAAAAGGGTAGTCAGCATGGTTAATAATATGCGAGAAGTCTGCAGTAACGAGGGTAGATGAAGAGGAAGAAGAAATGTGAGCAATAGTCCCCTGTTCTCCCTCTGGCGCCTCTGGTGATGACTCTGGCGCAGCAACCTGCGCATCTACTATCTCAGGCTCTGCCAAGTCAATGTCGCGCGTTGTGCCATCCCAAGGTTCTCCTAGATACCGTTTGACTCTCTGCCCATTAACCTGAAAACGATGCCGGTGCTCGTTTTCTAACTCGATTGTTCCGTAGGGGAAAACCTTGGTAACCGTGTATGGTCCAGTCCATTTGCTACGCAGCTTCCCTGGCATGAGCTTTAGGCGTGATGAGAATAATAATACCTGGTCTCCTGGCTCAAAAGTGCGTCTGAGGATATGCTTGTCATGAAACGCCTTTGTCCGCTCCTTGTAGTCGCGCAGTCCCTCATAGGCATCCAGGCGCAGCTCTTCTAATTCGCTGAGCTCAAATGCGCGCTCCTTTCCGGCCTCGTCTAGGTTCAAGTTGCAAATGCGTAAGGCCCTATATGCTTTGTGCTCTAGCTCTACTGGCAGGTGGCATGCTTTTCCGTAAACCAACCGGAATGGTGAAGTCCCGATTGGCGTCTTGTGCGCAGTGCGGTATGCCCACAGCGCGTCGTCCAGGCGCTGGCTCCAATCTTTGCGCGATGGTCTCATAGTCTTCTCCAGGATGCGCTTGATCTCTCTGTTGGAAACCTCGGCCTGTCCATTTGTCTGAGGATGATAAGCAGTGGACGTCTTGTGGCGCACTCCATAATGCTTGAAAACTTGCGCCACAATCCTGTTGCAAAAGTGCGTCCCCTGGTCGCTGATGATCGCCTTAGGCACCCCGTACCTGCAAAAGATGTTAGTTTTTAGAAACTCAGCGACCGTCTTACCATCATCCTTCCGTGTGGCCTTAGCTTCGACCCATTTGGAGACATATTCCACTGCGACCAATATGTACTCGTATCCTGCAGATGGAGGAAATGGCGCCATGAAGTCAATCCCCCATTAATCAAACACTTCATCCACTAGAATCGGCGTCTGTGGCATCCCGTTGCGCGCTGATATGCCTCCTGTGCGCTGGCACCTGTCACAGTTCCTGCAGTAGTTATATGCGTCTCTGAACAGGTGCGGCCAATAAAATCCGCTATCCAGGATCTTCCTGCTTGTGCGCTTGGGACCAAAGTGTCCTCCACATGGGTGCGCATGACAAAACATCAAAAAAGAGTTAGTTTCATGGTCGGGCACACAGCGCCTCAATATCTGATCTGGTCCTATTCTGAGCATATATGGATCATCCCAAAGGTAATGCTTGGACACATGTTTCAATCTCATGCACTGGGTTTTATTGAAATGCGGAGGAAACGTACCTGTGACCAGGTAATTCGCAATGTGCGCATACCATGGTACCTTACCTGTCAGCGCCATCAGATGCTCATCAGGGAATGTCTTCGTGATCTGCCCTGGCTCCTCCTCCTTCGCGATCCTGCTCAGGTGGTCCGCAACTGTGTTCTCCGTGCCCTTCTTGTCTTTGATCTCTAAGTCAAATTCCTGAAGTAGGAGCACCCAGTGCATCAGGCACGGCTTAGTTTCTTTCTTGGACATCAGGTAGCGGATGGCTGCGTGGTCTGTGTATATGATGACCTTGGCGCCTAGAACATATGCACGGAACTTCTCCAGCGCAAACACAATTGCCAGAAGCTCCTTCTCCGTGGTGGTGTAGTTCCTCTGCGTAGCGTCCAGTGTGCGCGACGCATAATAAATGGCGTGCGGTTTCTTGTCCACTCGCTGCCCCAGGACTGCACCTAGTGCGTAATCGCTTGCGTCGCACATCAGTTCAAATGGCAGGTTCCAGTCTGGCGCGCGCATCACTGGTGCACTGGTCAGCGCCTCCTTCAGCTTATCAAATGCGGCCCTGCACTCATCAGTAAAGTCGAAGCACACATCCTTTTGCAAGAGGTTAGACAGGGGTATACAAATTTTAGAGAAGTCCTTTATAAAACGCCTGTAAAACCCGGCATGCCCAAGGATTGACTTCACATCGCGCACGTTAGTGGCATAAGGTAGATTAGAAATAAGATCTATCTTAGCTTTATCTACCTCGATCCCCTCCTCTGAGATGATATGTCCTAGTACTACACCATGCGTTACCATGAAATGACATTTTTCATAATTGAGTACTAGGTTCTTTGAAATGCAGCGCGCTAAGACCTTATCAAGATGAGTTAGGCATGCATCAAAGGTACCTCCATATACGGTAAAATCATCCATGAACACTTCTATGCACATACCAATCATATCAGAAAAAATGCTCATGACAAGGCGTTGGAACGTACCTGGCGCGTTACACAGCCCAAATGACATGCGCCGAAACGCAAACGTACCGAACGGGCAGGTGAACGTGGTCTTCTCTTGATCCTCCGCAGCTATGGGTATCTGGTTGTACCCTGAATATCTGTCCAAGAAGCAAAAATAGGGCTTTCCTGCTAATCTGTCCCACATTTGGTCCATGAAGGGTAGCGGGAAATGGTCCTTGCGCGTGACTGCGTTAAGCTTCCTGTAGTCGATGCACATGCGCCATCCAGTCTGAATGCGCTTGGGAACTAGCTCGCCCTGCGCATTCTCTTCCACTGTGATTCCTCCCTTCTTCGGCACAACGTGCACTGGACTGACCCATTTGCTGTCCGAGATGGGGTAAATGACTCCTGCGTCAAGCAACTTTAGAATCTCCTTCTGCACTACCTCCATCATAATTGGATTCAATCTGCGCTGAGCCTCCCTGGATGGTTTGGCACCATCTTCCAATAGAATCCTATGCATGCATACGTCCGGGCTCACTCCACGCAGATCAACAAGTGTCCATCCTATGGCGCGCTGGTTCTTGCGCAGCACCTGCTGTAAGCGCGCTTCCTGCTCCTCTTCCAATCCTTTCTTTATGATCACTGGCAGGGTGTCCTCATCTCCTAAGAAAATGTATTTGAGGTGCTCTGGAAGTTGCTTCAGTTTGATCTTGGGTGCCTGTTCAATAGAGGGCAAGATTTTAGTAGCAGTGCAAATATGAACTATATCGTGTACCTACTTGGATTCTGGTTCAGCACTGCTCAGCTCCTCATCCTGCTCCTCCAACTCTGCTTGTGCCAGTGGCTCTGGTCCTACCGTTGCGCTTGCGCATCTGTGACTAAATCATCAATGCTATCCATCGCGTGCACTGTGGCGTCCTCATGTGGGTGCTGCATCCCTTTAAATATGTTGAAGTGGATTTCTTCACCATCAACCTCCATGGAGAGTGTGCCCCTCCACACGTCTATCTTTGTGCACGCGGTCATCAGAAAGGGTCTGCCCAGTAGGATCTGCGCACTGCTGGTGCTTGATTCACCCTCCATTTCTAGCACATAAAAATCTGCTGGGAACACCAGCTCTCCTACTCGCACAAGAACATCCTCTATCATGCCTGCAGGTTGTTTGCAAGACCGATCTGCTAGCTGAATGGTGAGACCTGCAGGCTTTAGTGGTCCAAGGCGCAATGTCGCATATAGGGAATAGGGTAACAAATTTATGGATGCGCCTAAATCAATCATGCAATTGCTTACTGTGGTTTTACCTAAAGTGCACGGGATGGTGAACGTACCTGGGTCTCGGCACTTAGGTGGTACCTTATGTTGCACGATCGCCGAGGCCTGCGCATTTAGCATTACCTGTGCGCACTCTCCTTTCCTTCGCTTGTTTGTGCACAGCTCCTTCAAAAACTTCGCATACCGAGGGATCTGCCGAACTGCTTCAATAAGGGGAATGTTTATTTCCACCTTACTGAATAACTCGTATAGCTCTTTGTCCTGCGCTTCCTTCCTAGCCAAGGGTGCCTGCACAGGGAAAGGTGCAGGTATGTTAGTACGATTCGTGCCCTTGTCTTTTAATTGTGTGATACCTAGCGCTTCGCCCTGCTGGCTTGTGGCTGGCACTTCTGGTTGCGCGGCTATCTCTGGTTGCGCATTCTGCTCTGCTGGATCCGGGACTTGCGCAGCTGGTTGCGCGGGCGCCTTCGCAGTCTGCTCTGCTCCTATTGTGCGCCCAGTCCTCAGTGTCACTGCATTGACTCCTCCTTTGGGGTTCTGAATCACTTGCGAAGGCAGGTTGCCATCGCTCTTCTTTAGCTCATACACCGTGGTAGCGATCTGTGATAGCTACTTTTCAATGGACTCGAACCGCTTGTCATACTTCTCGTCATTTTTGCGCACTGTGTTTGCTAGCTGCCCCACGATATCTTCCAAAGATCGCCTAGGTTGCTGGTTGTTGTGTGCTGGTGCGTCAGTGCGGCGATGCGGTGGATTGTAGGGCGCAGCTTGTTGCGTCTGCTGTGGCGCGCGCTGATCCGTGGACTGCCTCTGGAAATTGTTTTCCTCCTTCCATCTAAACCCATTTGCGGCCAGTCCAAAGCGCGGCTGATTCTGCCTCTGTGGCCCTCTATTATCCCATCCTCCAAGAGCATTGACATCTCCTGATTCCTCAAAAAGTGTGGGACATTCATCAGTCTTGTGCTCGGTGGACCTGCAGAATTCACATACCTTTGGCGCAACTGGTTGTTCGCTTTGCGCACTCATCAACTTCTGCAGCATGGCCTTCATTTCCTTGATCTCAGCGCTTGTTTCTACCTGATGCACAGAACGAGTACGACTATTTTCAAGTGTTAGCTGATGTCTTACCTGCCCAGCAGAGTCTTCTATCAGCTGCCACGCGTCTTCTGGATACATATTGCAAATGTCGCCTCCTGCGCATGCGTTCAATAGCCTCAGCTCCATGGGTAGCAGTCCATTCAGGAAGTTCTCTATCAACACATTCTGGGGTAGGCCATGATTGTAGCAGTTGGCCTCTAGCTCCCTGAAACGCTCGGAATACTCTGATAGTGGCTCTCCTGCGCTCTGCCTTGGTGCGGCCAGTTCCCTCCTGAGTAGCGCGATCTTTGCTGCGGGATAGAATTTGTCTAGGAACTTCTTCTGCAGCTGCTCCCATGTGTGAATTGATCCTGCTGGTAAGTTCATTAACCAATGTCTGGCTGTATCACACAGTGAAAATGGGAATGCCTTCATTTTCAGCGCCTCATCGCTCTCCCCTTCGGTCTTCATGTTCTCGCAAATGACTAGGAACTCTCGCACATGCTTGACTGGATTTTCGTTGTTCATCCCGTGGAACTTGGGCATGTGATGAATGAGCGAGCTTCTTAGTTCAAAATGACCGCCTGGCGGAAGCACGATGCACCATGGCTGGTTAACTGTGAGTGGGGCTGACATCTCGCGCACTGTTCTGCGTCGCGCGGCCTGTTGCACGGGTGGCGCATGATACACTTCAGCGGCCCTCCTTGCTTCAACCTCGCGCTGCACTTCCTCTCTGAACAGGGCTGCGCGGTTGTGTGCTTTTGCTTCCTCTGGGGTTCTGTCCCCTAAGTTGTCCCCAACGACACTGTTATCCTCCATGACCTGTTCTAAATCTCAAAGAAAACGAAATTAAAAGATTTTGGGGTGGAGCAGGAGATGACTTAAATTGTTGAATAGATAATGGGTTAAAGGCTGCTTTATGGTGGTTGTTAGTTTTAGGGTTTTGGATTTGGATGGTGATTTATTTGATTGAATTAGAGTTTTGAGGATTGATGAAAACATCACCAGGGAAGTTACAAAAAAACGAAGAAAAGGGGTAGAAGTGGAGATGGATTTTGGCTTGGGTGGATTGTTAGGATTTTGATGGAAAATAGGGTGGAGGATGATTTGGGAAAGTAGAGAGGTTGGCAGGAGGAAGTGAAATTGAGTTTCATCACTTGGAGTTGTGTTGTGCGGAAATTTTCTGATGGTTTGTTTTGGTGGAATTGGGATGTATATGAGAGTGTTTTGTTATGAGTTGATTCGATATTTATACTAGATCAATTGAGATGTATGGTTTATAGGTCATCAGGACGGAACTTTGCACGGAGGCGGTTGATCATTCTCTTCCCAACAAAGTCTACTGTGAGTAAATAATTCTCACGTATTCGCTTCGCATTAATTATAAGTTTATTATGCATATTGCATACTCATCCGTAAACGGATTCTGTTAACTTTGAGAAGAGGCTTGTGATAAATATCATACACGTGCATACATAACGCATCATGAGACTGCAACTTTTGTTATGCGATGATAATTCCGCATTTTGTTACGCGATGATGAATTCCGCGTTTTGATGATCCGGATCGGCAGTGACGACTGCCCAGCTATATGCTTTGTTAGTTGCAGTTCTCATTCTGAGCATTCAGCATTTGCATATGTGCATTTGATATATCTGATTGTTCGGTAGCTTGTTACTATATATTTACAAGCTTAATAAATCGTTTTTGGTTACGTAAGTGTGTAACCACTCACTAGAGTACGTGCGGGTTATTTCCTCATTGAGTCTTCCCGACTCACCCTTTTATTTACCCTTCCTTTACAGATAAGTAAATCGGTAGCTACTGAAGGGTCCAGTTGTCCTCGACAGGAGAGCTATCTTTTCTTACGGTGCCATCAAACTCCAGCTGTCTTGTTTTTGGGACTCGTTATCAGCTATTCTTTTTGATTCCTTTTGGCTAGAGTTATGCTCCGTTGTATAGGGCAGGTTATTAGGAGCACATTTTGCTTAGTATAGTAGTAAACTCGTTTCAGTAAATATTATAAATTTTATGACTGAATTAATTAGAAAAACCTATCTTTTTGTGTAATATTGTCATATGTGAGGCTTGCTTGATCGTTGGTCAAGCGCGGGTCTCGGCCTGGATTTTTGGGTCGTGACAAGCAAGGAAAAATAATGAACAGTGATTTGGTCACCCAGTTCAGCCAACTGCCTCCAGTCCTTAATCCACTAGTCTCCAAGGTACTCCGTACAACACAGATTCGACACACGGCCAACCTATGCTATCCGACCTCAACTAGTAGATCACACACAATCAGAACACCCTCTGATTTGTATCACACACACCTACACAATTGATTTAACCCAGAATACCTACAACTCTGTTGATGCGGACCAAATGGCGTCGCCCGAATAAGGTGCAAGCTGGCAGTGTAGGCAAGCAGGTTTTGGGCTGCCGGAGTCAGATGGACCATTATAATATATATATTTTTAAGGAGAACGGAACCAATGATGAATCTCGCGCGAGATTTTGGGCCATCTGATTTCGTTTCCTAGTTGTTTTCGAATTATTATGTTTTAGGATTTCAGTTTCCTTATTTTTTCTAGGGTTTTATTTCCGTTTTTTGTCTGTTTCTTTTCCTATTTAAACATGCTCTATATGCCTTTTGAAGGTAGTTGAGTTAATTAATAAAATATCAAAGGTTTCCTTCTTTTTTTATCTTTCCTTGGCATTTATCTTTAATCAACGAGTATTGACCCTTCATCTCCCGATATTCCTTGGAATCAATGGGTCTTGATCCACCTATCCACCCACCCACGCATGCACGCTGCATCAGATTGGTATGAATCAATGGGTCTTGATCCACCTACCCACCTGCCCACGCATGCACGCATGCACGCTGCATCATCTGCTCTCTAGACTTAGCCTATTCTAATTAAACAATCTCACCATAGGCTGCTATAGCACACGCTTGTGCAACTAGCTTATGCAGGTTCTGTCTGCGTCGCCCCAAAGCCTTCCGTCTCGTCGTTCAAACTCTATCGTGAGTGATCCTCACTCAGTGACCGCTTGTCACTAGCGAGAACATGCCTTCTGCAGATTGTCCGAGTTCCTCCACTCGACAACTCTCATGCCGCCTACCTTGATCAGCCAACAAGCAAGTCATGCTCTGAATTGGCCTTCTTCGATCAAGCTCTGATTAGACTCTACAATTGTTCGATCAGCCTCTGCTTTAACCACACAGCTCTGCGCTCACGCTTTGCTCTTCGGTGGTGATCCAATCTCTCTGCTCGGCACTTTGAATCTCTCTTAGTGTTTTCTCGATATCTTGATGCTTGGATTCTCTATTGGATGGGCTCTTTGGTGCTCTCCCCAGCCACCTTTAAATAGGAACTCCAAGCTCCATTAATATCAAATTTAGGAAGTTCCTAAAAGATTTCAATAAGATCTTATATCCTTCTTTGTAGGAGATTTGATTTTCCAATCAAATCTTCAAGCAGTGGCACGGAATCTTCACTGGGATATTCTGAGTATATTTCGAAGCTTACAATTGAACTGCTACTTCATACCTGGGCAGATTGTTCTTTACGCCAAAACTGTTGATTTGTTGCTACAGCTCCCTGTTATGGCTTCTGCTGTAGCAACTGCTTGTACACTGGGCTTGTACACTCTGGCAGGTTTTGTCAATTGAATGCTATAACATTATCAATCTCCCCCTTGGCATTTTTGACAAAACCAGATTTCCGCTGATGCTTTGGTTGGACCTCCCATGGTGGTTGACTCTTCTCCCGAAAAGTTTTCCGTAATCGGTCAGTAACTTTAGCGTTTGGTTGGGGCACTCCCTGCTTCTTTCTACAGTAGCTAACTTATTCTAAGCTACTTAGATCCCTGTCTTAAAGCTAAAAAAATTTCTACCTAAGAACCAATATTTGTCTGGGACAAATATGACCACATTTGGTCTTAAGGTCAGCGTAGCCACGCAGGCCTGTAAAAACAGAAACTATTAGCTACCTATTACATCAATTCAGTTTTCAGTTCACATACAATGTTTATCTCATCATCTTATCAGTGACTTCTCTCCCCCTTTTTGTCATAAATCACAAAGGGGAGCTTCAGCTAGCTTCTTGAGATCGCTCACAATTCTAGCTTTAAGTGCAACATTTATAGTTGGGCCATGAGCTTCTTCGTCCACATCAGTAGCTGGAATAGGTGGGGGTGCCACCAGCAGTGGGTCCTCTTGCACTATGTTCACCACGTGCTTTCCCTTGAAAAGTTTGTGATCTACCACAAACACTTGCAATTCTTCTGACAGCCCTTTTGTAATGGACTTCAATTCTGGATGCTGAGCAATAATTATTTCATAGATGAGGGATGGAAGCACAATGGACTGGACAGATTTTGTACTGCTAGCATGTGCAGAAATTTAGGGAAACATCACTCCCTTTATGTTCACTCTCCTTCTTTTCCCAATAGTATACAGGAGGTTCCCAAATGCCCTATTGACCTTTCCTCTATGTGAGTTGGGGATCCAGTTCCTGATGCCTAGATTGTAAAGCAGTGCATACTTTGATGATAGCTTCGAGGCATTCAGGTTTGATGTTGCCCAGGTTCAATCCCTAGGTGCGCACCATTGTCGGTTTTGTGCTATGATCGGTGACGGGTGGAGTTCTTCAGTTAGGAGTCGTCGGACGTTGCTCACCAATTGTGCCTTAGAAAAATTAATTTACTCGTCTTTTTCTTCTCAATAGCTGCACATGCCTTGCTCATGTCCCTTCTTTATTTGGACCAAATATTCTTGTACAAGCTCCATTTCTGTGCTTAGTTGCTATAACAACTTGAGCTTGTACCACATAGTGATTTAAACCATCCACTTCATCAGGAGGTTTCTCATGAATTCCAAATGATTTTTTCCTCACCCATACTTGAGTTGGTTTGCATCTCCACTGTTTCTGACCACTATTGGGTTCAAACATACTTTCTTTTCTTCTGTCATATTCAGGTTTCCTCACCTGATTTTCCGAAGAGCCTTCTGTGATCATCCTTCTCTAGTGGGTTGATCTATCATTGTTTCTGACTATCCTTGGAACATTTGAGTATTGGTGGTCCCTTACTGGTCTTGCCGAGCTGAATGACATATGACTGTAGGGTTTGGTCTTTGGTTTCTCCCTCCAATTTTTGATTCTGGTTGACTTTTATGGTCTCCAATACTTATTCAAAAATGGGCATTTACTCTGAACATGACCCTCTTGATCACAGAAATAGCATTTGCACCTTCTCCTGCTGAGTTTCCTTTCTGCTACTGGTGGTTGATATAACGGTTGCTATAGCAACCCCTTGTTCAGGTTTCTGAATTTTTCTTTCACAGTTGGTTTCCGGCTGATAACTCTTTCTCCTTTCCAGATTCCCTAAGTTCTCTATTTCAGTAGCTTTAACAAAGATAGTTACTCCAGTGCTTCCTTCACCAGTGTATCCAAGACCCGTTCTTCCTCCTCCATATCTCTGATACGAAAGAATTTCATCTAGTATATTGTTCTAAGCTTCAAGCATCTTCTTTGTTTGTTGAAGGATGATGGGATCACTCTTCTCGGCAGTGGGTTCTTCTTCCTTTTGCTGAGTGACTAGCTCAATAAGTGATGAATTTTATGAAGCAGTTCTTCACCCTCTTCTTCTAGACTGGTCACTCTGTCTGCGAACCTCTTTTAATTCGTAAGGCTTCTTCACACTTCTGAAAGATGATTCCTAGATTCTTTACCAGGTTTTCTTCTATGACTTCCTCATCTTCACTATCTGACACATCAATCCCATAATTGAACTCTTCTTTTATTAAATCTTTAGAATCAGCAGATAAAACAATATAATTCTCCTCCTCACTCTCCAAGTTGTTGCTCTTTTTCTCAGAGTTCTTCATCTGTTTGCTAGGGCAGTCAACTTCTCGATGTCCATAACCTTCACAGTTCCAGCATTGGATACCCTTCTTTCTCTCTTTCTTCTCATCATCCTTGGCTTGTTCCTTCCCTTTCTCTGATTTCCACAACCCCTTCTGATTTCTCTTCGAAAGTTGAGGTCTGGCCAGATCTTGCTTTAATGTTCTTCAAGAGTCTCCCTTTGCCCACTAAGTCGTGCGGTGCTTAGCTAGAATTTTCATCTGACTAGCTAAGAAAGCCTTTCCGAAAGTCGCTTGATGCGCTAAGGCGACAAGAGAACTTGAAAGCTAGAGAGTATGAGGGCAAGAGAGTTTGAGAGAATAATATGTATTTCTGAGGTGGTTTGGAGCAAATGACTCCTCCCCTATTTATACACTTACATCTCCTCAACGGATGGCTAGGATCGTTTCGATCCAACGGCTACAATTACGACTCTAGAAAGTTCCTACGAAGATATTTACATGCTAAATATCCTTCACCAAGCTTCCACACTCTTCCAAACTCTTCCGCATTGTTCTTTGAAGCTCTATGACCTTCAACACTCTTCCATAACTTGGATCCTTTAGTCATCTTGGGCTAGTCCGTTTGGGTTAAAGATCGAGCTAAGTGATGGAGTAGGTCACTTAGTCCAAATCCTTTGTCATGGCCCGGATCAACCCCTTTTTAGAATTCCAAAACAAACGGGCCGTGACATCCTCCCCCACCTAATCCGTCGATGTCCTCGTCGAGGCTTCCTTGAACTCCCAAATTTTGTCTATAAACTGCCAAAGGGACTCAACGGGTTCCCAACTAGCCTCACTTGCTGGTAGTCCTTTCCAAAAGACTAAGTATTACGTACTCGGAGGATGACTTGGACGCCTGTAGTCTACCTCCTTTTCTTATGAAGTGTGGATGGATGGGGGTGCTCGTGATGATACTCCTCTAGAAGGATCCTCCTCGTCTCCATTATACGGCTTTAGGCAACTGACGTGGAAGACGGGGTGGATCTTCTTCAAAGTTGGCGATAACTCTACCCGATAAGAAGCCTCTTGGACCTTTTGTGTTATGGGATAAGGTTCTTCGTACTACCTCATGAGACCTTTGTGGAGCATACCTCATTTTCTTTGTTGATCGAGGTTGATTTTGATGAATACTTGGTCTCCCACGCAAAAGTCCACATTTCTCCGCTTCTTATCCGCCCACTTCTTCATCTTCTTTTCCGCCTTGTCCAAGTATGATCACGCAATATTGGCTTATTCATGCCATGACTTTGCCTCTTTGAATGCTGTCAGACTTTGCCCCATGACCTCTCGAATGGAATTTTGTTCGTCGACTCGCTCCTCTACTAGTTGTATGAAAATTGCGCCACGTCCAAGAGCTTTTTCCAATCCTTCTGATTAGTGATGTATGGACAAATGACCTTATATTTGTCCGTATTTTCCCTTTACTTCTTATTTGTTCCATTTCAAGTTAAAAACGCGTATTACACGATATGAAGTGGCCCGAAGAAAATCCTTATAGCAAAAACGAGAGAGATTGGAGCAAGCTGCAAAAGTGACTCACCCAAGCACATTTTGATTCGGCCAGGTGGGTGCACGAGTCACATTTGATTTGGCCGACCTTCACCGAATCATCCTCTCGGCCGCCCGGATCAACCTGACTCGAAGAGAATATTGACCAAGGCTTGACCGGATCAAATGAAGGCTTTACCGAATCAAAAGTGATTCGGCCAAGAAGAAGTGTGTTGCCCGGATCAGCTTGACTTGAGAAGGATTTCAACCGATTGACCAAGGCTTGACCGAATCAATTGAAGGGCTTGACCGAATCAAAAGTGATTCCGCCAAGGAGAAGTGACTCGCCCAGCCCCAAAACACACTGAGACTTTGATTTGGACACTCTGCCCGAGTCAACTAATTAAAGCTTCCCCGAATCACTTTTGATTCGGGCACGGCGGGTGAATGGGTAATCTTCGAAAAGTATATATAGAAAGAAATTAAAATTTAGAAGAGGTTTTTTTCCAGAAAATAGAACCCTAGACGATTTCTTTTGGAGAACTTGAAGAATTGTCGAGAATTCGGAGAAGATACCTTCAATTGGAGATTCTACATCATCCCTCTACTCAACCCCTACTAGTTTGTTTTCAATTGGTGAACAATTTCAATTAAAAACTGTGTCTTGTATTGAACTCACCATGAGTGAGTAGTCTCATAGTAGTTAGGATTCTTATGGATCCTTTATGTTAGATTGTAATGCAAAACATGCAATTTATCATTATGAATGCGGTTTTTGATTGAAAATTCTCATGCTTTATCTTCATGTTAATTTTTATGCGCACCAAGTGTTTGACGAAACGCATGAATGAGTATGAATTAATGAAACACCTAAGGATGGAATGAGAATTGAACTTAGGTTGGTTACAAGATCAAGATGTTTATTTTAGATAGCGTTTGTGCACGAGCGTGACATTTGCATTCTATTAGGCTAAGTATAGAGTGAACTATAGAGCGGGAGTTTGAGAATTGTGACCCATAGGTAACATTCTCATTCTAAAGAATGAGCGAGAGTTGAATTTTGAATGCCTGATACTTTAGCCTAGAATTATAATTCAAATTAACTTATGAATGTATTGCTGTTTTGTATTGCTAATCGCATGACCTAGGGGTGAAATAGAATTCAGACTACATTTTCTCTATTGCTTTCTTTCAAACCAAATTCGAACTTGTCGTTAGTATTTACTAGAGATACCTCGCCTAGAGAAAAACCCCCCAGTTTTTATTTAGTAGACTCTCATTAGGCATTAATAGCTAGCTTTAAACTAATCTAGGCTTTTCTCTTGTGTTCGACCCGAGGTCACTCGGATTGTAAATATTGTTTGCATACCGTGATAGGACTAGTATTTTTACTACCATAATTTCGACAACGTCAAAATGGCGCCATTGCCGGGGATTAGCCATTAGACTAGTTTGTTATTTAGTATTGTTTTAGTTAGTCGACTTTATTTTTTTCTTTACTTTGTTGATAGTGATTGCGTGTTTGCGTTTTATTCTTGCCTACTTTGATTTAACTTCACACTTATTGATGCTTTCTTTGATTGCTTGGTAGGTGTTTGAATGCAAACTAGGGCACGTATGAAAAAGGCACAAGAACAAGCTTCCACATCAATACCAGATTTTGATACTCCTCCTCCTCAACTTCAAGTTGATCAACCAATAATAGAGATTATGGATCAACCACCAGCAAGAATTGTGGATCAATCAAACCCGATGAGGTTAGGAAATGTTATTCGTCCGCAAGAGGACGATGAAAGACCGGTTGGGGAATACATTGCCCCAACCCATCAGACATTATGGATTACCCATATACTTGGAAGAGGGCTATGATAAAGAATTCGAGATAAAGTCGGAACTTCTTCACATGGTAGCCACAAATCAGTTTGAAGGGTATGGAAACCCAAAAGCGCATTTGGCGCAATCCAAGAAATTATTCCGCACCTACAAAGTGCAGGGGGTCAAACCGAAGGCCATTTATATGAATGTGTTTCCGTTCTCGCTAAGCGGAAAAGCCAAGGATTGGCTAATGAGTGACGAGCCGAACACTTTCCGCATTTGGGAAGAACTCGCCCAAGCGTTTCTTGTTCAAATCTTCTCGCCGGCAAAGACCAAGAAGATCCGGGACAGAATATGCCAGTTTACACAACAAGATGATGAGAATTTTTACGAGGCATATGAGTGCTTCAAAAAGCTACAAAGAGATTGTTCGCATCACGGGTTCAACAAATGGCAGCTAATGCAAAGTTTTTATGATGGAATGGATCAGGACGCAAGAAACCGAAGGGGCAATGATGGATTTAAGAGCCTCAGATGGTTTCAAGATTATATATAAGATAGGGCAGAACTCGCATCAGTGGGGTGGAGAAAGAAATCACCTAAAGAAGAAAGAAAAGGACCATTCATCAAAGGCCGTTGCAAAAGAAGATTTCAATTCCGTAGCGAAGACGGTGAATTCTTTGGCAGCATCAATTGGAAACTTAAATCTCAACAAAAAGATAGACCACCAGCAAGTTTGCGGTATTTGTTCTAGCCCGGCGCATGATGATGACCCGTGCACGGCAAAGCACGCAGACGAGTATGAGGATATTAATTACTTGGTCATAAATCAAGGGAGAGAATATGCACCTCCGCAAACCAGCGGTTCTCAGCCAAGGAACCCTCCAACCCATGTGTGGTTCCATGAGGATCCCAACTTTCCAAGAAGAGCGCCGTTGAATATAGAGCGCAAACCAGCACCGCCATGATTTGTACCAAGAAATTAGCATCAAGGAGCCTCCTCCAACACATATCAGCCAAGGAGCAACTATCAAAGCGGCAATTATCAAAGGCCAAACAATTATAACCACCCCAATCAGGAATGCACCAAAGGCACGAAGATAAAAAAAGCAATTAGGAACCGTCCCAGATTTCTATTGTCGACCAATTGGCCCTGACTCAAGCAGAGCAGCAGAAGGACAATCAACTCATTGGACAATCAGCACCAAAGGTTGAAATTCACAGCGCCTCTGATAAACAGATTTGTGAACAAGTTGTTGCTACAGCACACTCTTGTTCACCAGAAAACTGTTTCAGCAGGAAAGAACAAGGACAAGGGTTTGTTCGCTCAGTTCAGCCAAATTGCCTACGTCTGGGGAGGACTCTTCTCAGTCCTCAATCCACTAATCTCAAGGTAACCAAGTACAAACGGTTACAACCCACGCAACCTATGCTACTCAACCACAAGTGGATCCACGTACACAATCAGAACAGGATCTGACTTGTGTCTGCACACCCTCTACTGATATCTATCTAGAATAGCTACTGTCTCCTCGAAACTCAGCCTATTCTAAACAATACTCAGATTCTGCAGGGTTGCTATAGCATCTGCTGTAGCACACAGCTAATGTACAAACTGTCCGCGTCGCTCTAAGCCTTCCGCTGAGCCGTTCGAATGATTCCACGAGCGCTGCACACTCTGGAATACTCTCCCTCACTCAGTGACCTCCTGTCACTAGCAAGAGCTGGCCTTCAATCAATTGCCCGAGTCCCTCCACTCGACAATTCCTTCGCGGCCTTCCTTGATCCACCAACAAGCACTGCTGCGCTGAATTGGTCTCCAGATCAAGCTGTAATCAGACTCTGCAAGTCCTGATCACACACTGCAATAACCACTCAGCTCTGCGCTCACGCTCTGCTCTCGCTGGTGATCGAATCTTCGCACGCACTCGAATATCTCACTTGATTTTCTGCGTATGCTCTGTGTATTCACTCTGTCATTCGATCAAACTTCATTGCTCTGAAGAGACTCCATTATATAGGCGCGTCCACTGCCATCATTATTAGGATTTAGCAATTCCCTTAGCAATATCAATATCTCCTAAATTTTAGGAGATTAGATTTGATTTGAGATTCATATCTCCCACAATCAAATCTCCTACTTTAGCTAGGAAACTCCACTGAAATATTCTCTATAGCAACTTAGAAACTCCTTTGGTGCTCTTAGAAGGACTGCCACGCCCTCTTTCCAAAGATCCAGAAAGCTGCTACTCGGATAGACGCTACAGCCCTTCTGAACAAGCTCCTGCTATAGCTTTCTCCTGCTACAGCTGCTCCTTGTTCACTGGTCTTGTTCACAAACACTGGACACGAGCTATAGCAGTAACTTGTTCACTTGCTTGTCCACTTGTGCTGGTTTTGTCAAACACTGCCATACTGCAACATCAAAGGTGCCATTGGGCACTCCATTGATGATTTGAAGGGGATTAACCCCGATGTGTGCATGCATAGAATTCGTTTAGAAGATAATATGAAGCCTAGTCGTGAGTTCCTTAGGCATTTAAATCCTAAGTTAGGAGAAGTTGTGTTGAAGGAAGTCACGAAGTTGCGAAATGCAGGGATTATTCGTGCTGTTCCGGATTCGGAGTGGGCAAGCCCAATTCATGTGGTGCCTAAAAAAGGCGGGCTCATCGTGGTTAGAAATGAGAAGAATGAGTTGATACCTACGCGTACGTTCACGGGGTGGAGAATGTGCGTAGACTATAGGAAGTTAAATTTAGCCACTACAAAGGATCACTTTCCCATCCCCTTTATAGATCAAATGTTAGAACGTCTAGCGGGGCATGAATATTTTTGTTTTCTTGATGGGTATAGTGGTTTCTTTCAAATTCCTATCCACCCTGATGATCAAGAAAAGACCACATTTACTTGCCCCTACGGCACATTTGCATATAGGAGGATACCCTTTGGTCTTTGTAATGCACCGGGAACTTTTCAACGTTTCACGATCTCCATTTTTGCTGAGTTTTTAGAGACTTCTATGGAAGTATTTATGGACGATTATTCTGTGCATGGCTACTCATTTGATGATTGTCTCACAAATTTGTCTCGTGTGTTGGCTAGGTGTATTGAGATGGACCTAGTACTAAATTGGGAGAAATGCCATTTTACGGTCAAATAAGGCATTATGTTGGGATACCTTGTGGCAAAACGAGGAATTGAGGTTGATAGGGCCAAAATTGATGTTATTGAGAAGCTGCCACTGCCGAGAGATGCGAAAGGAATAAGGAGTTTCCTCGTGCACGCTGGATTTTATAGGAGGTTCATCAAGGACTTCTGAAAAATTGCTAAACCTCTTACAAATCTGCTATGTAATGAGGTAGAATCTAATTTCGATGAACCGTGCCATCAAGCGTTTCAAACACTAAAGACAGCTTTGGTGTCCGCCCGATAATTCAACCACCGAATTGGGAAATTCCATTTGAACTAATGTGTGATGCTAGCGATAGCTCTATTGGAGCGGTATTGGGTTAAAGAGTCGATAAGCGCTTGCACGTGATTTATTATGTGAGTAAAGCCCTTGACTCTACACAAGAAAATTATTCGACCATAGAAAAAGTGATGCTTGCTATTGTTTATGCCTTCGAGAAATTCAGACAATACTTGATCGGGTCCAAAACAATTGTCTACACGGACCATGCAGCGATCAAATATCTTATGGCAAAGGAGGCAAAGCCGAGACTAATCCACTGGATTTCCTTCAACAAGAGTTCGATGTTGAAATTAAAGATAAGAGAAGAGTGGAAAATGTGGTCGCGGATCACCTATCGAGGCTTGAGCAAATCAGTGGTGATGCTGCCAAGAGTGCCAATTGAAGACTCTTTTATTGGCGAATATTTACTGAGCATTGAGACGACGCAAGTCCCTTGGTATGCTAATTTCGTAAACTTTCTTGCTTGTGGTATTCTACCGGAAGTGGAAAATCACAATCATAAGGAAGAAATTTCTCCATGACGTGAACCGTTATTATTGGGATGAGCCATTTTTTTATAGGCTATGCGCTGATGAGTTATATCGGTCATGCATCGCGGAGGATGATCAAAAGGGTATTTTGCGAAGCTACCACTCTTCCCCATATGGTGGACATGGCTCTAGCTCCGAAACAGCCGCGAACGTTCTACAATGCGGTTTTTATTGGCCTACGTTGTCTAAGGACGCGTATGAATTTGCAAAATCTTGTGACGCTGATGGAGCGTACTTATACGCTCCATTGAGTTATTTATTCTCATTGTTTTATTACATTTTGCGTGAATCGATTACTCTTTTGTAGTGTTTTCGTATCGCAGGTGTGTTCAAGATCGCATTGGATTTTATCGCATATTTGAAGCATTCATCCAAGATCAAGAAGTCAACAGCAGTCAACTTTACTGGTTCAATTAGAAATCAGATCTGATTCAGCAGATGTGATTCAATGTGGTTCATTCTGGTTCAACCCAAAAACCCTAAACCTAAGAGATGGACAAAAGAGGAAAAGAATCCTCTCACTATGGAGACACTATTCAGACAGTATTGACAGCTATTATTCACGAGCTACAGTGACAGAGTGGAGGAGAAGATTGAAGAGCTTGAGAGAGAAGTTGTCGGAATTCACTATTCACGCTGTTACTGTTCATTTTACTGTTACTATTCACTGTTCACTATTCACGCTGGAACACTGTGTATTGTTACTATTCACGCCGGAACACTGTTCACTGCCGGATTTTATTTTTGTTCAGTTCTTGTTCTTTAACTTATTGTAGTGTAATGAACTCAGATTTATTGTATTCCATGGATAATATGAGTAGCTAAATCAATATTTTAGTTTGAAGATTTATAATGCGACAATGATTTGAGATCAATGAATGAATGTTTGAGCTAGTGATTTTATTGCCCTCACATGTATGAACTGAATGCGTTGATTGTCAATTTAGTGCAGCTTAGCGGTGAGCTAATTTGATATCAATTGTGTTATACTTGACTGGAATGCATAATTAGTTAAGCTTAGCGGTGGAACTAATTTGTGGTCTCAGTCGGGTAACTATTGAACTTGTTCGAAAGCCTTGCGGTTAAGAATTGGTAGAATTCGATTGTCGACATATCTTTAGCGGGAATGTTGGACTGAGGCAGAATTCATTAGTTTATGCGTGTATTCGATCGATGATAACTAGTTGTATTGTATTCCCCGAACTGATTTTCTCTGAATTGATATCCTCAGTGATGATGCAAGTATGGCAGGTTTGACAAAACCAGCATAAGTGAACAAGGAGCTGCTACAGCTCAAATTATCAAGCAAGCCAAGCAGAAGTGAACTAGCAGCAGCTGCAGCAGGGGATGCTGCAGCAGGAGCTTGTTCAACAGGCTGGTTCAACTGACCAAGCATAGCAGCTGCCTGGGCTTGTCCGGAATGGCTGGAAACTCTATGCAGAGCCTGTGAAGAATTTCTAAATTGCTGAAGAGTTTATTCCAGAGAGGTTTTCTAGTCAGAGAAGGAGATTTGCATTGGAGATAATAATCAAATCTAATCTCCTAGATTTTAGGAGATAATTGATCTTGTTGGGTCAATTGCCTAAACCTGGAAATTGCTTAAAGTGGTGCAGCTATTTAAGCAGAAGGTGTTCAGGGCTGAAGAGGGTGATCGAAGCGGAGGGATACACGAGTGCATACACAGAATTCACGGAGAGCAATTTGTTGTGTGCGACGGGAGTTTACTTCGATCATCACCCGTGAGCAGAGCGTTGAGCGCAGAGCTGTGGTGAGTTTTGCAGAAGAGAATCAGGACTTGCAGAGTCTGATTCGTGCTTGATCTGGAAGCCAATTCAGAGCTGAGGAGCTTGTTGGTTGATCATGGGCAGCCGAGGAAGAACTGACGGGTGGAAGGCTCGGTCGAGTGTCGTGCGGCAGTACTCACTAGTGGCAGGTGGTCACTGAGTGAGGGGGAGTTACTCAGAGTGCGCAGCGCTCTTGGAGAGGTTCGATCGGCTCGGCAGAAGGCCTTGGAGCGACGCGGACATTGTGCTTCAGCTGTGTGTTACAGCTGTTGCTGCAGCAACCCTGCTGAGTAGTGTAATTTAGAATAGGCTGAGTTCTTTGAGAGGATTGTAGCTATTCTAGATTGACATATTGTAGAGGGTGTGCAGACACAAATTAGAGCTTGTTCTGATTGTGTTGAGTGGTCCACATAAGGTTGAGTAGCATAGGTTGCGTGAGTTGTAACCTAGTGTACTTGGAACCTTCAGTTCAGTGGATTGAGGACTGGAGAATAGTCCTCCCCAGACGTAGGCAGATTGGCCGAACTGGGTGAACAAACCTGTGCCTTGTTCATTGCTTGCTGTGACAATATTTAAGTGAACAAGAGTGTGCTGCAGCAACTGCTTGTTCACAGAATCTGTCGAACTAAGACACTACGAATTTCACTCAGTTTGTTCCTTTTTCTGTGACTTTCATTAGAACTCCATCTTACTTGCTCTCTTTGGGTTCGACCCTGCTTACCGCTTGCTAGTGTGTTAACAGGAGTTATAAATTCAAATTTGAGGCGCACGACGACGCGCTGTCAGACGCATGCCAACGTACGGGAAATATTTCTAAGCGTGACGAGATGCCGCAGAAGGGAATCCTTGAGGTTGAAATATTTGATGTTTGGGGGATAGACTTCATGGGACCGTTCCCATCGTCAAATGGGAACAAATATATTTTGGTTGCGGTCGATTATGTCTCCAAATGGGTGGAAGCCGACGCTGCTCCTTCTTGTGATGCTAATGTGGTAAAGAGACTTTTCACCAAAATAATATTTCCAAGTTTCGGTGCGCCAAGGACAGTGATTAGCGATAATGGATCGCACTTTAAAGAAAAATAGTTCGAGGCATTACTTTGAAAATATGGTGTCTACCAAAAGATAGCTACGCCATATCACCCTCAAACCAGCGGGCAAGTTGAAGTCTCTAATCGCGAGATCAAGGCAATATTGGAGAAAACGGTTAGTAGTTCTCGCAAGGATTGGTCGTCAAAGCTTGATGAAGCATTATGGGCTTACCGAACGGCGCTTAAAACACCAATCGGTATAGACTCGTGTATGGGAAACCTTGCCATCTCCCCGTGGAGCTTGAATAGAAAGCCATGTGGGCCGTAAAGAAGCTGAATTTCGACTTGAAATCAGCAGGAGGGAAGAGACTACTCCAGCTTCTTGAGCTAGATGAAATCAGACTTGACTCGTATGAAAATGCCAGAATTTATAAGGAGAAAACCAAGCTGTGGCACGACAAGAAAATTCAAAGGAGAACTTTCTCGAAGGGGGACAACGTCTTACTTTTCAATTTCAGGCTTCGACTATTTCCGGGAAAGCTAAAATCAAGTTGGTCGGGGCCTTTCAAGGTCGAAAAAGTGTACGAAGATGGCCATTTTGAATTGATGAACAAAGAAGGCGAAACTTTCAAAGTGAATGGCCATCGAATTAAAGCGTACCATGGAGACGAGCAAATATTGGAGCTTGGAGACTTCAAGCTTGATGATTCTACCTAATTCCCAAATTATTGCATGCCACTTGAGAGGGGATCCTCGCAAAGGACTTCTCAAGTGTGTTTCTTATGAAGATGAGAATCGGCTACGTCTTAGCCAAGACGTTAAACTAGGCTGGTGAGTATTTGTGCTTTTGCTTCTACTCGTTGGTAGTGTAGAATTATTTTTGACTTTGTGTTGCGCCGTGCCAATATTAAGTTAGAGGTTTTAGGGATTTTGTGTTTGAGTGTACTCAAATTACCCCTTTTGGTTTGATTATTCATGTGTGGAAATATTTAATTGTGGGGTGTTTTGAATGAGTATTACGGATATTTAAGTGATTGAGGAATCTAGTGCTTTTATGTGAAAAATTTTGTGCAGAGTGGCTGTTAACACACAGCAGTTGATTCGCCCGAACCAATTTTCAGGCTTGATCGAATCAGTTGATTCGTGCAGCCTGGAAATGTTCAAAACAGCACTGAGTAAATGATTCGAGCGAATCACTGTTGGTCTCCCCGAATCATTTGATTCGGTCAAAGCAGCTAACACATATCGATTCGGCCAAGACTCGGCTCAAATCAGTTGATTCGTGCAGATGGATGGATACTATTCAAATCAACACTGAACAAATGATTCGAGCGAATCACTGGTGATTCGGACATCACCCCGAATCAATTTCGTTCGAGGTTTAAGAGATATTCGTTCAAACTCTGCTTTATCGCTCATTCACCACGAACTATAAATCCTCTTCCGTCCAACCACCCTAACCACATCCGCCGCAGTCCGAGCCCTCCCCTTCCGACCTAACCCCTAGACTCATCCCCATTTCACTTTTAGCCACCCTGAATCATTTTCGCTTCGGGCAAAGTCTGCGAACCAGTTTTGATTCGAACTGGAGGTCCGCGAATCAGTTGATTCGTGCAGCCTTAAAGCAGCACTGAGTAAATGATTCGGCCGAATAAAGTCTGATTCGGGCAACAACTCTTCACTCACCCTTGCCCGAATCAAATTTTATTCGGGCTTATATCCTGAATCATCCTTTGTTTCCTCTCATTTTTCTCCCGAACTGCGAACCCTAAAATCTCTCCCACTCCGTCCGTCGCCAGTCTCCTTCCCTCCGACCTAGCCTTCCGTCGCCAGTGAAATTTCACAGCGTCTCACTTAGACAGATTTGTGAACTAGCAGTTGCTGCAGCACACTCTTGTTCACAAGAAATAATCTCAGCAAGCAATGAACAAAGGCACAGGTTTGTTCACCCAGTTCGGCCAAACTGCCTACGTCTGGGGAGGACTATTCTCCAGTCCTCAATCCACTCAACCAAAGGTCCCAAGCACACTCGGTTACAACGCACGCAACCTATGCTACTTTAACCCCGTGTGAATCACACAACACAATCAGAACAAGCTCTGATTTGTGTCAGCACACCCTCTACAGTATGTCAGTCTAGAATAGCTACAACCCTCTCAAAGAACTTAGCCTATTCTATACTACACTACTCAGCAGAGTTGCTGTAGCAACAGCTGTAACACACAGCTGAAGCACAATGTCCACGTCGCTCCAAGGCCTTCTGCCGAGCCGATCGAACCACTCGAAGAGCGCTGCACACTCTGAGTAACTCCCCCTCACTCAGTGACCACCTGCCACTAGTGAGTTCTTCCGCACGAACCTCGACCGAGCCTTCCACCCGTTAGTTCTTCCGCGGCTGCCTTTGATCAACCAACAAGCTCCACAGCTCTGAATTGGCTTCCAGATCAATGCACAAATCAGTCTCTGCAAGACCTGATTCTCTTCTGCAATGCTCACCACAGCTCTGCGCTCAACGCTCTGCCCGTGTGTGTTTGATCGAAGAACAACGTATGTAGCACCAAAAAATCCTCACTCTGAAATCTGTGTCTACTCTCGTGTATCACTCAGCTTCGATCACCACCTTCAGCCCTAACACCTTCTGCTTAAATACCCACACCACTTTAAGCAGTTTCCAGGTTTAGGCCATTGACCCACAAGATCAATTATCTCCTAAAATCTAGGAGATTAGATTTGATTAATATCTTCAATGCAAATCTCCTCCTCTGACCAGTAAACTTTGCTGGAAAATGCTCAACAGCATTTTACAAATTCTTCTAAGAGAAAGAACACAACTGCCATACCTTCAAAACGCACCCAGTACAAAACTTCGATTTGGACAGTTGATACAGCACTTGAACCAGCACCTGCTGCAGCACCCCCTGCTGTATCTGCTCCTGCTTGTTTGTTTGAGCTGCAGCAGCTCCTTGTTCACATATGTTGGTTTTGTCAATCCTGCCATACTAGCATCATCAGCCAGCATTTTCCTCCCGAGCGAACCCTAAAACGCAGCCTCCGTCCGACCTAGCCGCACGCGTCCCGCTTCGCCCGAAACACTCGCTCCAGCCACTTCGCCCGTGCCCGAATCAACTCTAATCCGGCCGAATCACTCTCTACCTGCCCTGCTCCCATGGCTCGCACCAATAAGAACACAGCTGGGAAACCAACACAGCCGCCCACCAAGAAACTGTCCACAGCTCAGAAAGGCGAGCTGCTGGCAGCATTGTCTTCTGCTCCTCTCCCCAGCCGTCTCCAGTCAGTGCATCCTCATCATCGTCCTCCGAGGAATACAGACCCATGGTAGAATCATCCCGTGCATGAACCAGCTTAGCCATTGTCCCACAATTCGGACTCAGAAAGGGCAAGGAAGCCCTTTCCTTTTAGTGGAGAAATTCAGGCTATCGATGCTCAGATGAAGGCCCTGTTGGCGCAGCACAACAACTATGAGGTACTAGCTCCCACTTACCCGGATCGTCCCACATTACAAGAGCTTAAAATCTTGGATGAAATTTGTGATTATCTAAGTGTTAGTAATCTTCACTACATCTTGATTAGTGATCCGGATACTTACCCAAGGCTGGTTAAGGAATTTATGGCCTCGTTTTCAGCGACTTGGGAGGATGGTCGAGCTGATTCAACTTGCAAGGGCAAGAGGGAGCGCTTTGTGTAGTTTTGGAACTTCCGGTTGGGAGGACAGGCTTTTCGCCTAGAAACCGATGACGTCGCGATTATATTTGCATTGAGTATGGGAACTACACAACATTCAGGGAAAGCGAACGGTACAAGTTCTGGAAAGAAATTACCGAGCAGGACATTTTCTTCACCCCACCTCAGTCAGCTTCGATGATTCAGTCCCCAGTTTGGCGGCTGATCCATCATTTTATTGCTACGTCTATTCACATCCGCAAAGAGGGTGGTCGATATGTGAACAACTCGGATATAGACATCATGCTTCTCATTCTTCACGGGAGACCGGTAAACATTGCCAATGCCTTGATAGTCCAGTTTGAGTCATATCAGAGATTAGAGTACAAGGGGCGAGCTTTAGGTGGCGGGACATTTATTACACTTCTTGCAAAGCAGCTGGGTTTTACTTTCGACCACTGCACGCCCCTGCCCAAGAAAGTACTCAACCTGGAAAGTCTTCGCAAGATGCACATGATAGAAGCGAAGACGCACCATTGGATTATTCGAGCTGATGTGCCGCAGCATTTGGGGAAGAGAATAGAGAGGAAGCGAAAGGAGCATGGGCTCCCTCATATAGCGACACCACCTAGGCAGGCCAGCGAGCCACCCCTGTCACCAGCAGCCGATCTTGTCCCTCTTCCCGTTGAGCCTGAGCCAGTTACGCTCGAGGGCCTAAGGTTGATGAGCACACGTTTGGACTCACTTTCAGATTCTCACACAACGATCATTCGCTCTCATGTGGTATTGTCCACCCTTGTCCATGATTTTGTCGCATGGCAAGGAGGTGTCATGGTGCGTATGGCTGCACATTTGGGTATCGCAGACATTCCACCACCGCCACCACCCTTTTCCCAGCCACCACCTCAGCCTACTATGCCCACTGCAGCTGCGAGCGACTCTATTTCAGCCATGGTTGAAGGAAGAGTGGATGGAGGTAATGATGAGGGAGGTACCAGAGTCGGCAATGGAGCTCGGCATGTAGACGAGGGGACAACCACTGAAGAAAGTGAAGATTTCGGTCTCGAGAGGCGCACGAAGCGTAGGAATGATGTTTAGATTACTTTTATGATTGCTAAGAACTTTGCTTGACTAGTCCATTTGTACTTTGAAGCGCTTCGCCGCGATATTTTTTTTGCATGACAGATGGTTCTCGTACTTGTATGTTTCTTTCATTTGGCAGATTTTTCCTTAGAACAACCTGTTGAACTGCCCTAGTAATCGATTCGGACACACTGGCCGAATCACCCTTTTTGGCCTTGTCCGAATCACTTTGATTCAGGGAACCATGTTATCCAAGCTCATTTGATTCGGACACCCTGGCCGAATCACTTGTTTTGCCTTGACCGAATCAAATGTTGATTCGGGCAAGCACATACTATCCGAACTGAACTGATTCGTCCAGGGTGTGGCCGAATCACATATTTTGCCTTCTCCGAATCAGAAAGTGATTCGGTCAGTCTTGAGCAGCACTTTTCTCAATTCACTTTGGAAATTTCTGCCATTTATTTGCATTTGTTCGACACCTTATTCAAGCACTATAATACAATTGTTCATGACTTTTGATGCACACGGGCATATCTATGTGAACTCATCGTATGCGTTGCTCACACATTTGTTTTCCAACCTCATGCCTAGCTACATGTTTCAAATTGTCATATATCTTTCATAGCTAGCTGTTTAAACCTGGGAATTCAGGTGTTGCGCTAACCTTTTCCTTGAGTTTCAGATTTATTGCCACTGCCTAGAGCATCATTCACGGACACAGGCGGATGTGCATTTGGCTACCTTCACACGAGAGAAGTTCCTTTGCAACTTTCTCTTTACTATTCTTTATTCTTTATATTGCTTAGTGACTAAGCATATTTTTAAATGTGAGGGTGTTTTGCGCTTTCGCTTTTATTTTCTTAACGACATGATTCTATGCTGTGCATTTACTTTGAGCCCATTATACTCACATGATTGCTTTCATCCTAGCTTTAAATATTGATCACACGAAGTAATGTTTGCTAAGCACTTAAGTAGTATCATTTAAAAAAAAAAATTGGGATGAGTTGTGCTTTGAATTCATGAATCGTATCTTTAAGTTGATTGACATTCTTTGTGATGATTTTATTCACATGATTCGGTGGTTTTGACTAGCTTAGTTCGATTTATTTTTGAGCTCTTTCCGTGCATGAAGAATGAAGTGAAGTATAGCGAGCACAAGAATAAAATAAAAAAAATTCATACAAAAACCTTGTACTTGCTTTTGTTTGCTTTTAGGTGACTTTAGCATTTCTATTTAGCCTTTGCATTTGTTTTGGCTCACACTTTATGCTCCATCATACATCACTTAGGCACATTGTCAAGTATTAAGTGTGGGGTGTTTTGAAGTGTTTGCGAAAAGAAAAAAAAAAGAGAGGCACAAGAAAAGAAAAAATCTTATTTTTAAGGTTTTACAAATGCCGAGTGTTAGGAAGGTAAATTCCCTCTTGAAAGCATTGGTATAAACATAAAAATATTATTTTTTTGTTTTTTGGGTCGAGGAAAATTTTTACAAATGCCGAGGGTTAGGAATGTAAGTTCCCCCTTGAAAGCTTTTGTATAAACACAAAAATATCTTTTTTGTTTGTTTGTTGGGTCAAGAAAAGTTTTACAAATGCCGAGGGTTAGGAAGGTAAGTTCCCCCTTGAAAGCATTTGTATAAACGCACAAAAATAATAAGCACACTTAATTCTTGACTTTGTGCCTGTTCCGCAATTTTTTTCGCATGTGTGTGAGTAAGGCATTTGCATTTCGCTTTTAGGAAGCGCCTACTGTATGACCCTCGTAATTTATTACTTAAGCATCAAAATTTGTACAAGTGGAATTTAAAATTTTCAATTTACGGATTATGACATATAGTCTAAAACTTGAGAATGAGTTTGTTGTTATGAGCTTATGGACTTGCCCTTAGCAAGCATGTGTGATTGACTCGACAAAACTTTTGTGTAAGCGATGCTTTTCTTCATACTACTTGCATAGGAAATTGAGCGATAATTTGAATTTGAAGAATGCTAGTTTTGATATCGACTCTATGAATATTTGTTATCATATTGAAGTGAACGATCCTTAGAGTTTGCGTGAAGTGAATGATTTGCACAACTCCATTATTATGTGGGCTGATAAAGAACTACTTGCTTAGCAAACTATATTTGCATTTTGAACTCTTATGGATGATTGCAAGTAGGATTTGTGAGTATTCCTATTCTAAAAACTCTCACGACCACTAGGGTAGCCTAGAGGTTTAAAGGCTTGATGCATATGCTAAATGCATCCGTTTCCTATGACAGTGAGTTAGGAGTAGATTTTAATTTTCTTCGTTTAGTTACATTTATGTTAGGTTACATGAGAAGGGGGTGGATGTGTTATATGTGCGTAAGTTGTGCTACATGCTTTGATATTGTCATATATGATCTAGCCTCTTACTCTCCGCTTGACTTATGCATGTACTTGTTCGGGACGAACAAGATTTAAGTCTGGGGTGTTTTGATAAGCGGACAAATGACCTTGTATTTGTCCATGATTTTCCCTTTACTACTTGTTTGTTCCGTTATTTTATAAAGTCATTTGATGTTTTCTTTGTCCATTTCAGGTTAAAAATGCGTACTACATGATATGAAATGGTCCGAAGAAGTTTCGGGTGAATTCTGGTCGATCGAGAGCAAAAGAGAGCAAAATCAAGCAAAAGGCAGATTTGATTCACCCAGGCTAGTTTGATTCGTCCAGGCTGATTGACCTATTCATCTTCGAAGGCTCGCCGAGCACATGATTCTTATCCGATTGAGGCATGCCATGTCTTGTTGGAAAGCTAACTCAAAGGGCTACAACTACATAGTTTATATCAAGACGTAATTCGAAGGTTTAAAGGGTCAAAATAGGCGAGATTCTAGCACTGCAAAGTTGATTCGCCCAAAGAGGAATTCAGGATAGGCTAAATCACTTTTGATTCGGCCAAAGAAAAGTGATTCGCCCAAAAATATTATAGCACTGACATTATGATTCGGCCGAATCAAATTATGGGGCTGCACGAATCACTTGATTCGGGGAGGCTTGTAGATCAAATCTGAGCAGACTGACCTATTCATCATTGAAGGCTTTCCGAGCACGCGATTATTATCCGTTTGAGGCGTTCCATAGCTTGTTGGAAAGCTAATTCAAAGATTTACAACTTTGTAGTTTACGTCAAGACATGATTCGAAGTTTTATAGGGTAAAACAAGCGCGTTTCTAACGCTGCAGAAGTGATTCACCCAAGCAGTGGGCGAATCAAAAGTGATTCGACCGAATCACCCTCAGCTGCACGAATCAAATTGACTCGGGGAGAACTTGAGTGGTTTGACCGAATCACATGTAAGGTTGACCGAATCATGAAAGTGATTCGGCCAAGACAAAGTGATTCGGCCAGCTAGAAACAGCTCTGAGTAAATGATTCGGACATGATGATGCAAGGTTGGCAGTGTTTGAAAAAACCAGCACAAGTGAACAAGGAGTTGCTACAGCACAAGTAAACAAGCAGTCCAGCAGAAGTGAACTAGCAGCAGCTGCAGCAGGGGATGCTATAGCGGGAGCTTGTTCAACTGGCTGTTTCATCTGTCCGAGAAGCAGCAGCAAACTGGGCTTGTATCGAAGGGCTGGAATCTCTACAGAGAGCATCTGAAGAATTTCTAAATTACTATGGAGTATTTTCCAGTGAGGTTTACTAGTCAGAAAAGAAGATTTGCATTGAAGATAAAGATCAAATCTAATCTCCTAGATTTTAGGAGATAATTGTTCCTTTTGGGACATTGCCTAATCCTGGACATTGCTTAAAGCTGGTGCTCCTATGTAAGCGAGAGATGTTCAGAGCAGAGAGGTTGATCGAAGCTGAGGGATACACGAGTGCATACACGGAGTTCAGAGAAAACATTCTTGGTGTGCGACGGACGAATTCTTCGATCATCACCCGAGAGCAGAGCGTGAGCGCAGAGCTTGGTGATAGAAGCTGAAGGGAATCAGGACTTGCAGAGCCTGGTTTGAGCTTGATCTGGAAGCCAATTCAGAGCTGGGTGCTTGTTGGTTGAATAAGGACAGCCGCGGAAGAACTGACGGGTGGTTGGCTCGGTCAAGTGTCGTGCGGCAGTACTCGCTAGTGGCAGGTGGTCACTGAGTGAGGGGGAGTATTCCAGAGTGTGCAACGCTCGTGGAATCGTTCGAACGGCTCGGTAGAAGGCTGTGGAGCGACGCGGACAAATTGTGCTTCAGCTGTGTGTTACAGCTGTTGCTACAGCAACCCTGCTGACTGAGTGTAGTTTAGAATAGGCTGAGTTTTCGAGAAGACTGTAGCTATTCTAGATTGACATTTGTAGAGGGTGTGCAGTCACAAGTCAGAGCTTGTTCTGATTGTGTTGAGTGATCCACACAAGGTTGAGTAGCATAGGTTGCGTGAGTTGTAACCGAGTGTACTTGGAGACCTTTGTTTTGAGTGGATTGAGGACTGGAGAATAGTCCTCCCCAGACGTAGGCAGTTGGCTGAACTGGGTGAACAAACTTTGTCTTGTTCATTGTTTGCTGAGACAATTTCCGAGTGAACAAGAGTGTGCTGCAGCAACTGCTTGTTCACAAATCTGTCGAACTGAGACACTGCGAATTTCAATTGGTATCAGAGCGGGAGCTCGACACACAGATTAAAAGATCCTACAATGTCTCTGAAGAAGCCAAGACAATGAAAGAAGGACAGAGCACAAGCAGACCTCCATTGTTGGAAGAGAGCAACTATGGACTGCTGAAGAAGGAGCTGCAGCAACTGGTAATTCAAAGGCTCTGAATGCAATTTTTGCTGCAGTGGATGCTAACAACTTCAGGTTTATTTCAAACTGCGACATGGCCAAACAAGCGTGGGAAATTCTGCAAACTACACATGAAGGAACTGATAGAGTGAAGCTGTCAAGACTCCAGATCATTGCCACACAGTTTGAGAATCTGAGAATGCTGGAAGAGGAGACTGTCACTGAGTTTAATTCTAAACTCTGTGATCTTGCAAATGAAGCCCATGCCCTTGGTGAGCCTATTCCTGAAGAAAAGCTGATCAGGAAGGTTCTCAGATCACTGCCCACAAAATTTGACATGAAAGTGACGGCCATTGAAGAAGCTCAAAATGTCAGATTCATGAGGTTGGAAGAGTTGATGGGGTCTCTCAAACAATTTGAGATGAAACTGGTTAAAGAAGACACCACTGCTAAGGACAAGAATGTTGGACTGAAAGCTGAAACAGAAGACAAGAAGACAGTTCCAGATGATCAGCTGAGTATGCTTGTCAAGAACCTTGGAAAGCTCCTGAAGAACATGGACTCAAGAACTGGGAAAAGCTCCTCCTCACAAAAACAATTCAGAAGAGGTGGTGAAAATAAAAGGAAAGGGAAGGAACCAGCTCTGGATGAAGATGAGAAGAAAGAAATGAAAAAGGGAGTTCAATGCTGGAACTGTGAAGGGTATGGACACATTGAGGCTGACTGTCCAAGCAAATCCTTCAAAAAATCAGAGAAAAAGAACAGTAAGTCCATGACAGCAAAATGGAGTGACTCTGATGAAAGTGATGAAGAAAACTGTGTTGTGCTAACCAGTGTATCAGATTTCAACCTCAAAGAGCTAAAGAAGGAAGAATTTCACTATGGGATTGAAGTATCCGAAAGTGAAGAAGAAGAGGACTCATATGACAGCCTTGTTGACTATCTGGGGAAGATACTCAAACAGTGTGAGGCAGTTCTTCAGACCAATCAAGCCTTGACTGACAGAGTCAATCTCTTGGAAGAAGAACGAAGGAAATGTCTCTTCTCATCCAATAGTCAAGTTACCATACTGAAAAGGGAAGACTCTGGAAGACAGATCTCTGTTGGCTCTTCTCCAGCAACCGCCAAGACAGCCGATTCCCAGAAGAATATCTTGGACGAAATTCTGTCTTACCAAAGACTTGGAAAAGGAAGAACAGGGCTTGGGTATACTGGTGAAGAAAGCTCTAGAGGGACAGTTTTCATTAAAGCCTCGGATGCTGTGATAGATGAAAAGAATAATTCAGATGACTCCTCAAAATCTGCAGACAAAGATGGAACTAGACATGTGAATAAGAGGATGCTGCAGCACCGGGCACATCATTCCTCTAAAATAAAGCAAATGGCTCAGAATAAAAGGGATTCTTGTACAAGTGTTGGGAATCAGAAGATTATCTCCAATCTGAAGAAGCAGCACAGAACCTCCTCAGTTAAAATAGGGGGAGCAAAATCCAGAACCAACACATGCTGCATAAAGACTCCGTTTCATGCTGCTACAAGAAAAGCTCTTTGCTGGAAAGAATCACCGAGGAGGATCGCTAAGACTGCTGCACAAGGGCACTGGATTGCTAAAGACAAGGGAAAACCACAGGTTTTACAGGTATGGAAACCCAAACATGACAAACGAAGAGATAGGAGGCTGGAGAGTCAGAAGAGGAGAACCTCTAGCCTATCTCAGGTGTGGGTGAAGAAATCTCCACCAGAACCTCTTAAGGATTCTCTGAGCAAAGCTGTCGTCTGAAATAAGTAGGTGAACCAGCTCGTGTCTGCTATAGCAACCTGGTCAAAATGAGCTTGTTCACATGTTTTGGTTGCTAATGATGGGAGAAGGCACATGTGAGGCACGTGATCTAACAACTTCAAAATGGAAAAGAAAATAACGAGTAAATCATTTTCTAGGGCAAAGACAAGGTGCAAGGTGCTTCCCAAAAATCGTTGCCGATCAGCCTCTGAACGCTCCTCAAACCTTCTGCAATCCAGCTACAATGGTGAAGACGCGCGGGTTGAAGAAGAATCTAGCAGCAGACCGTCAAGGTAGGTCTGAAAGAAGGACCAAGTCGCGCAATGAAGACCCTGCTCAGCGACTGGATGTGGTGGTGTGGGAACCAGCACCTCTCCCCGTGTCACACAGCGAGCCCTCTCCACTCGAAGGAACTTCACAGAAAAGAAGGCGCCTAGTACGTGACGGAGAACCTGTATCCAGTACCGCTGTGCTTTCTGAAGAGGCTGTGGCTGAGGAAGTCTCTGGAGAAGAACAAGCTACAGAAGATGCTGTAGCAGGTTCTGCAGAAGAGAGGTGTAGAACACTTGTTATGTCCCCAGGCATTGTGGGTGAAGGAGAGGAGATAGAGGCTGAGTCTCCTGAACAAGAACCTGCTGCAGCACATCCTCCTCCCTCAGACAAAGGAAAAGCTCCTATTCTAATTCCAGTCTCCAGCAGTGAAGAAGAGGAATAAAGTGAAGAAGATGAAGGCACTGCTGGTGCACCGTCTGAGAGAAGGTCTGCAGTGGCAGAAGCAACCGCAGTTACAGTAGGAGGTATTTGGTTCAGAAACAGGAGTGCTTCCCAATCCTGGAGTGCTGTTGAGAGGAAGCACATTGTGGCCGAAAAGAGACTGGTCCAGGACAAGTACAAATCAGCTACCATCATCCAGCTTCTCACAGAGGTAAACCTACTCAAGTCCCTATCCTTTCCACTCAGATTCAATATTGCTCTGGTTAGGGAATTTATTGTGAATATGGAAGAGAAGTTTGGTGAGGAAGGAGCGGATGAGTTTGGGAAAAGTTGGGTACGGGGTAAGACAGTGGTTATTACTCCTGAAAAAATTGATGAATTTCTTGGGATCCATGAGAATGCCAGAGCCCCCACTGATGTTCAGCCAGAGATACTGGCTAAGGTTCTGACAGGGGGAGTGTGCCTGTCTTGGGGCGGTCCAAACCTCAGTGCTGCTGAACTAACCTCCAAGAATGCCCTGCTGTATCACCTGGGCATTAGAAACTGGATCCCTAGCTCTCACAGGGGGAAGGGTAGCAGAGACTTTGCTAACCTTCTCTACTCTATTGGGAAGAAGAGGCGAATCAGTCTGGGCACTGTAATGTTTCCTCAGCTGGCTACTCATGCCGGGAGTGCTTCCTCCAGCAAGCCCATTGTCCTCCCCTCCCTCATCTATGGGATGATGGTCTCCCAGCATCCGGAGCTTGGAGAGATTTTTGAAGGCTTATCTGAGGAGCTGCAGGTCTTCACAGTAGACCACAAGTTGTTCAAAGGAAAGCATGCAGTGGATATTGCCTATGAGGATCCTCTACTGGTTGGTTCTTCAGCCCCAGCTCCCCTGGAGGAATCTCTTCCCCCTGCTGCAACAATTCAGTCAGCTCTACGTGCTAGAATTGTGAGCCATCTCAGGTCTGAGCTGCTCATTCTTGAAGCAGAAGCCAAACGGAGGGATGCTAGACGTGGCCAGATTAGGAGTCTGCTCAGAGACTTGGAGTTCCCGGAGGATGCGGAGCAGGCCCCTTGAGCATATGTGACAAAAAGGGGGAGAGTTTAGTGCTGCTTGCTATTGATGAACTGATGATTTTTTTTGACCCTGCGTGGTCATGCTATGGCCGTGTGTGGCCACCTCTGAATATTTTCCCTCTTGTTCTCTTGTTGATTTTTATTTTAGAGCATTTTCTGGTTCATGGAAGTTTGCATCAGTGTTCTAAGGTTTTCTCAAAATGCCAAGGGGGAGATTGATGATGCAAGGTTGGCAGTGTTTGACAAAACCAGCACAAGTGAACAAGGAGTTGCTACAGCACAACTAAACAAGCAGTCTAGCAGAAGTGAACTAGCAGCAGCTGCAGCAGGGGATGCTATAGCAGGAGCTTGTTCAACTGGCTGTTTCATCTGTCCGAGAAGCAGCAGCAAACTGGGCTTGTATCGAAGGGCTGGAATCTTTACAGAGAGCATCTGAAGAATTTCTAAATTACTATGGAGTATTTTCCAGTGAGGTTTACTAGTCAGAAAAGGAGATTTGCATTGAAGATAAAGATCAAATCTAATCTCCTAGATTTTAGGAGATAATTGTTCCTTTTGGGACATTGCCTAATCCTGGACATTGCTTAAAGCTGGTGCTCCTATGTAAGCGAGAGATGTTCAGAGCAGAGAGGTTGATCGAAGCTGAGGGATACACGAGTGCATACACGGAGTTCAGAGAAAACATTCTTGGTGTGCGACGGACGAATTCTTCGATCATCACCCGAGAGCAGAGCGTCAGCGCAGAGCTGTGGTGATAGAAGCTGAAGGGAATCAGGACTTGCAGAGTCTGGTTCGAGCTTGATCTGGAAGCCAATTCAGAGCTGGGTGCTTGTTGGTTGATCAAGGACAGCCGCGGAAGAACTGACTGGTGGTTCGCTCGGTCAAGTGTCGTGCGGCAGTACTCGCTAGTGGCAGGTGGTCACTGAGTGAAGGGGAGTATTCCAGAGTGTGCAGCGCTCGTGGAATCGTTCGAACGGCTCGGTAGAAGGCTGTGGAGCGACGCGGACAAATTGTGCTTCAGCTGTGTGTTACAGCAGTTGCTACAGCAACCCTGCTGACTGAGTGTAGTTTAGAATAGGCTGAGTTTTCGAGAAGACTGTAGCTATTCTAGATTGACATTTGTAGAGGGTGTGCAGTCACAAGTCAGAGCTTGTTCTGATTGTGTTGAGTGATCCACACAAGGTTGAGTAGCATAGGTTGCGTGAGTTGTAACCGAGTGTACTTGGAGACCTTTGTTTTGAGTGGATTGAGGACTGGAGAATAGTCCTCCCCAGACGTAGGCAGTTGGCCGAACTGGGTGAACAAACTTTGTCTTGTTCATTGTTTGCTGAGACAATTTCCGAGTGAACAAGAGTGTGCTGCAGCAACTGCTTGTTCACAAATCTGTCGAACTGAGACACTGCGAATTTCAGGACACCCTGTCCGAATCAGTTTCTTTAAGCCTTGCCTGAATCACTTGATTCGGGCACTGCGGGTAAAATTTGGAAAATTTCAAAGGGTATAAATAGAATGAGATGTAAAATTAGAAGCTCTTTTCCAGAATTCGAAACCCTAGGCGATTTGCTCTTGGAGAAGTTGGCGAATTGTCAAGGATTGAAGGAAGAGGCACTCAATTGAGGATCCTACATCAACCCTCTACTCATCCACCACTTTTTTTGCATCCAATTGATGAACAATTTCAATTTGAATATCATGTTTTGTTTCAAACTCACCATGAGTGAGTAGTCTTTTAGTAGTTGGGGTTCTTATGGATCCCTTAGGTTTGATTGTAATGCAAGAATTGTCTTTTTATCTATATGAATGAAGTTTGGTTGAAAATTCTCATGCTTTCTCTTCATATAAATTTTGTGCACACCAAGTGTTTGACGAAACGCATGAATGAGTACGAATTGGTAGAACACCTAGGGATGGAATGAGAGTTGAACCTAGGTTGTTTAGAAGATTGAGCATGTTAATTTTAGGTTGCGTTTGTGTGTGAGAGTGACATACGCATTCTGCTAGGCTAAGTATTGAGCGACTTTAGTTAACTATCAATAGACCGAGAGGTTGAGATTAGGAGACTTTTGTTCTACGCGGTTCAATAGAGCGAGAGTTTGAGAACCGTACTATTTAGGTATTGTTCCCATTCTAGAGAACCATCACTATCAATAGACGGAGAGGTTGAGATTAGGAGACTTTTGTTCTACGCGGTTCAATAGAGCGAGAGTTTGAATTTAGAATGTGTGATACCTTAGCCTAGAACCATCACTCGAATTCACTCATGATTTAGACAGGTTTTGTGTTGCTAATCGCATGAACTAGGGGTGAAATAGGATTCCGACTACGCTTTCTCTATTATTTACATCTTAGACCATATTTCATCTTGTCTTTAGTATTCACTAGAGATACCTCACTTAGAGGAACCCCCCCCCCTTTTTATTTAGTAGATTTACCTTAAGCATTACTAGCTAGCTTTAGACTAATCCAGGCTTTTCTCTTGGGTTCGACTCTGATGATGCAAGTATGGCAGTGTTTGACAAAACCAGCATAAGTGAACAAGGAGCTGCTACAGCTCAAATTATCAAGCAAGCCAAGCAGAAGTGAACTAGCAGCAGCTGCAGCAGGGGATGCTGCAGCAGGAGCTTGTTCAACAGGCTGGTTCAACTGTCCAAGGAGCAGCAGCTGCCTGGCTTGTTCGGAAGGGCTGGAAACCATATGCAGAGCATCTGAAGAATTTCTTAATTGCTGAAGAGCATATTCCAGCACGGTTTACTAGTCAGAGAAGGAGATTTGCATTGAAGATATTGATCAAATCTAATCTCCTAGATTTTAGGAGATAATTGATCTTGTGGGTCAATTGCCCAAACCTGGAAATTGCTTAAAGTGGTGTGGGTATTTAAGCACAAGGAGTTAGGGCTGAAGAGGGTGATCGAAGCTGAGTGATACACGAGAGTAGACACAGATTTCAGAGTGAGGATTTTTGGTGCTACGGACGTTGTTCTTCGATCAAACACACACGGGCAGAGCGTTGAGCGCAGAGCTGTGGTGAGCATTGCAGAAGAGAATCAGGTCTTGCAGAGACTGATTTGTGCATTGATCTGGAAGCCAATTAAGAGCTGTGGAACTTGTTGGTTGATCAAAGGCAGCCGCGGAAGAACTGACGGGTGGAAGGCTCGGTCGAGGTTCGTGCGGAAGAACTCACTAGTGGCAGGTGGTCACTGAGTGAGGGGGAGTTACTCAGAGTGTGCAGCGCTCTTCGAGTGGTTCGATCGGCTCGGCAGAAGAACTTGGAGCGACGCGGACATTGTGCTTCAGCTGTGTGTTACAGCTTTTGCTGCAGCAACTCTGCTGAGTAGTGTAGTATAGAATAGGCTAAATTCTTTGAGAGGATTGTAGCTATTCTAGACTGACATACTGTAGAGGGTGTGCTGACACAAATCAGAGCTTGTTCTGATTGTGTTGTGTGATTCACACGGGGTTAAAGTAGCATAGGTTGCGTGCGTTGTAACCGAGTGTGCTTGGGACCTTTGGTTGAGTGGATTGAGGACTGGAGAATAGTCCTCCCCAGACGTAGGCAGTTTGGCCGAACTGGGTGAACAAACCTGTGCCTTTGTTCATTGCTTGCTGAGATTATTTCTTGTGAACAAGAGTGTGCTGCAGCAACTGCTAGTTCACAAATCTGTCTAAGTGAGACGCTGTGAAATTTCAATTGGTATCAGAGCGGGAACTCGACACACAGAGTTAAAAGATCCTACAGTGTCTCTGAAGAAGCCAAGACAATGAAGGAAGGACAAAGCACAAGCAGACCTCCATTATTGGAAGAGAGCAATTATGGATATTGGAAAGCTAGAATGAAAGCCTTTCTCAGGGCTATTGATGAGAAGACATGGAGAGCTGTTGTGGTTCAGTGGTCTCCTCCAATCACCATGGATGAGCAAGGAGTGACAAGAATAAAACCTGAAGAGCAGTGGACTGCTGAAGAAGGTGCTGCAGCAACTGGTAATTCAAAGGCTCTGAATGCAATTTTTGCTGCAGTTGATGCTAACAATTTCAGGTTGATCTCAAACTGTGACATGGCCAAGCAAGCATGGGAGATTCTGCAAACTGCCCATGAAGGAACTGATAGAGTGAAGCTGTCAAGACTCCAGATAATTGCCACACAATTTGAGAATCTGAGGATGCTGGATGAAGAAACAGTCACTGAGTTTAATGCTAAACTCTGTGATCTTGCAAATGAAGCTCATGCTCTTGGTGAGCCCATCCCTGAAGAAAAGCTTATCAGAAAGGTTCTCAGATCATTGCCCACAAAATTCGACATGAAAGTGACAGCTATTGAAGAAGCGTAAAATGTCAGGTTCATGAGGTTGGAAGAGCTGATGGGGTCTCTCAAACAATTTGAGATGAAATTGGTCAAAGAGGACACCACTTCCCAGGACAAAAATGTTGGATTGAAAGCTGAAGCAGAAATCAAGCAGACAGTTCCAGATGATCAGATGAGCATGCTTGTTAAGAACCTTGGGAAGCTTCTGAAAAACATGGAATCCAGAACTGAGAGAAGCTCTTCCTCGCGAAGACAATTCAGAAGGGGCAGTGAACGAAAGAGGAAAGGGAAAGAACCAGTTCAGGATGAAGATGATAAGAAAGAGATGAAAAAGGGAGTTCAATGCTGGAACTGTGAAGGGTATGGACACATTGAGGCTGATTGTCCAAGCAAACCCCTCAAAAATTCAGAGAAAAAGAACAATAAGTCCATGACAGCAAAATGGAGTGACTCTGATGAAAGTGATGAAGAGAACTGTGTTGTGCTGACAAGTGTTTCAGATGTCAACCTCAAGGAGCCAAAGAAGGTAGAAATTCATTATGGAATTGAAGTCTCTGAAAGTGAGGATGAAGAAGACTCATCTGACAGTCTTGCTGATCTTCTGAGGAAGGTACTGAAACAATGTGAGGCAGTTCTTCAGACTAATCAGGCCGTGACTGACAGAGTCAATCTTTTGGAAGAAGAAGAAGGAAAGGTCTACCCCCATTCGACAATCGAGTTACTATTCTAAAAAGAGAAGATTCAGGGAGACAGATTTCTGCTGGGTCCTCTCCAGCAACAGTCAAGTCAGCTGATCCGCAGAGTAATATCCTGGACGAAATACTGTCTTACCAAAGACTTGGAAAAGGGAAAACAGGGCTTGGATATACTGGCGAAGAAAGCTCTAGAGGGACAGTTTTCATTAAAGCTTCAGCTGTTGAGACAGATGAGAAGAAGAATTCAGATAGCTCCTCAAAATCTCCAGACAAAGTTGGAACCAGACATGTGAACAAGGGGATGCTGCAGCACCGTGCACATCATTTTTCTAAAACAAAACTAAAGACTCAGAATAAACAGAGTACTGGTACAAGTGTTGGGAATCAGAAAATCAACTCTAATTTGAAGCAGCAGCGCAGAACCTGCTCAGTTGAAAAAGAAAGAGTAAAATCCAGGAACAACTCTTATTGCATAAAGACTCCGTTTCTTGCTGTTTCTCAGAAAAACAGTTCCTGGAAAGAATCACAGAGAAGGATTGCTAAGACTGTTACACAAGGACACTGGATTGTTAAAAACAAATGTAAACAGCAGCTTTTACAGATTTGGAAACCCAAACACGACAAAGGAAGAGATAGGAGGATGGAAGATCAGAAGAAGACAGACTCTGGTTTGTCTCAAATGTGGGTGAAGAAAGCTCCATCAGAACCTCTTAAGGATTCTCCAAACAAAGGTGCAGTCTGAACTAAATAGGTGAACCAGCTATCTTGCGCTGTAGCAACCGGGTCAAGGATTAAGCTTGTTCACATGTTTTGGTCGCTAATAATGGGAGGCACATGGGAGGCACGTGATCTACCAACTTCAAAAATGGAAAAGAAAATAACGGGTAAATATTTTCTAGGGCAAAGACAAAGGTGCAAAGGGATTTCCAAAATCACTGCCGATCATCCTCTGTGCACTCCTCGAACCGCTCTCATCTCTGCAGCAATGGTGAAAACACGTGGTTTGAGGAAGAATCTGGCAGCAGACCGACAAGGGAGATCTGAAAGAAGGACCAAGTCTCGCAATGAAGACCCTGCTCAGCGTCTGGATGTGGTGGTATGGGAACCAGCACCCCTTCCTGTGTCGCACGGCGAGCCCTCTTCACACAAAGAAACACCCCAGAAGAGGAGGCGGTTGGTTCGTGACGGAGAACCTGTCTCCAGTACTGCCTTGCTGCCAGAAGAGGCTGTGGCTGAAGCTGTCTCTGGAGAAGATCAAGTAGCAGAGGCTGCTGTGGCAGCCTCTGCAGAAGAAGAGTGCAGATCGCTGGTCATGTCCCCAGGCATTATTGGTGAAGGGGTGGAAACAGGGGCTGAGTCTCCTGAACAAGAACCTGCTGCAGCACATCCTCCTCCTCCTTCAGACAAGGGAAAAGCCCCTATCTTGATCCCAGTCTCCAGCAGTGAAGGAACAGCCAGTGAAGAAGAAGAAGAAGGTTCTCTTGGTGGACCTTCTGAGAGAGGACCTCCAGCGGTAGACTTATCTGCTCTCACAGTGGGAGGTACATGGTTCAGAAATAGAAGTGCCTCTCAATCCTGGAGTGCTGTTGAGAGGAAACACATTGTGTATGAGAAGAGACTGGTCCTCGACAAGGACAGATCAGCTGCTATGATTCAGCTTCTGACAGAGGTAAATCTTCTCAAGTCCCTAACCTTTCCTCACCGGTTCAATATTATTCTGGTTAGAGAATTTATTGTGAATATGGAGGAGAAATTTGGAGATGAAGGAGCGACTGAGTATGGGAAAAGCTGGGTACGGGGTAAGTCAGTGGTTATTACCCCTGAAATTATTGATGCATTTCTTGGAATTTCTGAGAATGCAAGAGCTCCCACTGATGTTAAGCCAGAGTTTGTGGCCAAGATTCTGACAGGGGGAGTGTGCCTATCGTGAGGTGGTCCTAACCTCAATGCTGCTGAGCTTACCTCCAAGTTTGCCCTGCTGTATCATCTGGGCATTCGAAATTGGATCCCTAGCTCTCACAGGGGGAAGGTTAACAAAGACTTTGCTAACCTTCTCTACTCTATTGGGAAGAAGAGGAAGATCAGCCTGGGCAGTGTTATGTTCCCTCAGGTGGCCACTCATGCCGGGAGTGCCTCCTCCAGCAAGCCTATTGTGCTACCCTCTCTCATCTATGGGATCATGGTCTCTCAGCACCCAGAGTTTGGTGAGATTTCTGAAGGTTTATCTGAGGAGCTGCAGGTCTTCACAGTAGATCACAAGCTATTCAAGGGAAAACATGTCGTGGATGTTGCTTATGAGGATCTTCTAATGGTTGGTTCTTCAGCTCCAGCTCCCCTGGAGGACTCTCTTCCCCCTGTTGCATCCATTCAGCCAGCTCTTCGTGCCAGAATTGTGAGCCATCTCAGGTCTGAGCTGCTCATTCTTGATACTGAGGCCAAACGGAGGGATGCCAGGCGTGGCCAGATTAGGAGCCTAATCAGAGACTTGGAGTTCCTGGAGGATGAGGAGCAGGCCCCTTGAGCATCTATGACAAAAAGGGGGAGAGAAGATGTTTTTTATTTTGCTGAACTGCTGCTGATGAACACTTTTTTTTACTGACCCTGCGTGGTCATGCTATGGCAATCTATGGCTCACTTACTTACTCTCTATTATTTTTTATTTAGAGTATTTTTTTCTGGTTCACGGGAGAGTGCATATGCCCTAAGGTTTTGTCAAAATGCCAAGGGGGAGATTGATGATGCAAGTATGGCAGTGTTTGACAAAACCAGCATAAGTGAACAAGGAGCTGCTATAGCTCAAATTATCAAGCAAGCCAAGCAGAAGTGAACTAGCAGCAGCTGCAGCAGGGGATGCTGCAGCAGGAGCTTGTTCAACAGGCTGGTTCAACTGTCCAAGGAGCAGCAGCTGCCTGGCTTGTTCGGAAGGGCTGGAAACCATATGCAGAGCATCTGAAGAATTTCTTAATTGCTGAAGAGCATATTCCAGCACGGTTTACTAGTCAGAGAAGGAGATTTGCATTGAAGATATTGATCAAATCTAATCTCCTAGATTTTAGGAGATAATTGATCTTGTGGGTCAATTGCCCAAACCTGGAAATTGCTTAAAGTGGTGTGGGTATTTAAGCAGAAGGAGTTAGGGCTGAAGAGGGTGATCGAAGCTGAGTGATACACGAGAGTAGACACAGATTTCAGAGTGAGGATTTTTGGTGCTACGGACGTTGTTCTTCGATCAAACACACACGGGCAGAGCGTTGAGCGCAGAGCTGTGGTGAGCATTGCAGAAGATAATCAGGTCTTGCAGAGACTGATTTGTGCATTGATCTGGAAGCCAATTCAGAGCTGTGGAGCTTGTTGGTTGATCAAAGGCAGCCGCGGAAGAACTGACGGGTGGAAGGCTCGGTCGAGGTTCGTGCGGAAGAACTCACTAGTGGCAGGTGGTCACTGAGTGAGGGGGAGTTACTCAGAGTGTGCAGCGCTCTTCGAGTGGTTCGATCGGCTCGGCAGAAGGCCTTGGAGCGACGCGGACATTGTGCTTCAGCTGTGTGTTACAGCTGTTGCTGCAGCAACTCTGCTGAGTAGTGTAGTATAGAATAGGCTAAGTTCTTTGAGAGGATTGTAGCTATTCTAGACTGACATACTGTAGAGGGTGTGCTGACACAAATCAGAGCTTGTTCTGATTGTGTTGTGTGATTCACACGGGGTTAAAGTAGCATAGGTTGCGTGCGTTGTAACCGAGTGTGCTTGGGACCTTTGGTTGAGTGGATTGAGGACTGAAGAATAGTCCTCCCCAGACGTAGGCAGTTTGGCCGAACTGGGTGAACAAACCTGTGCCTTTGTTCATTGCTTGCTGAGATTATTTCTTGTGAACAAGAGTGTGCTGCAGCAACTGCTAGTTCACAAATCTGTCTAAGTGAGACGCTGTGAAATTTCAGACTCGAGGCCACTCGGATAATAAATATTTTTTGAACATCGTGATTAGACTAGTAGTTTTACTACCGCAATTACCACCACGGTTCAGTTGCCTTGATGGTGTGAGAATAACTTCACTAACCTGTTCTTCATCCAGGGTGTCCTCACGTTCATTTAGACTTTCTGCATCAGCACTTGCTGTAGCATCCTCTGGTGCAGAGGCTTGTACATTCCTATTCTGTCTCACTGGTACAGCTTCTGTGTCTGTGTCTTCATCATCTAGGCTAGTGGGAGTAGCCTCTTCAACATCCTTGACGACTACATTAATGGATTCCATCACTATCTTCGTCCTTTCATTGTAAACACGATATGCTCGGCTGTTTACTGAATAACCCAAGAACATGCTAGCATCACTCTTGGGGTCAAGCGTCTTTCTGTATTCCCGATCTCTTAGAATGTAGCAGTCACTCCCGAAAATGTGGAAATATTTTACTGTGGGCTTCTTCTGATTCAGAGCTCGTAACAGGTCTGATTCTTTCCTTTCCGTATGGAAACTCTGTTAATGATGTAGCAGCTGTGTACATTGCCTCAGCTCAGAATCTCAGGGGAACTGATAGAGCCAATTTATACACACTATTTAGATCCTAACCCTATGCTTGTTTGCATTATTTTGTGTACAAGATTACTGGTTTCCAGTGTTTTTGTATTTCAGGGCGAAACGAGGGCCTAAGTCGGATACGCGCTAACAGGCAGCGTTTAAGGAGCGTATCACACAGCCTGCGGAGCTAGCAGCGCAAACAGATAAGAGGTGGCAGAGTCAGCTACGGTGGGCAGACCGATTGCGCTAACCAATGTGCAGTGCGCCATGCGCAGAATAGTGGTGTTTCCAAATCTTGACACCATCAGATTTGGAAGTTACCAAGGTTGGGCCTCATAAGCAGTATATAAAGAAAGGAAGGCTAGGGTTTACAAGAACACCATAACACCAAGAGAGGACCACAGCACACGAGAGAGCCGCAGAACTGAAAAACACACGAGCTGCTGCGAGGACCTGCGCTAGCCGACTGCGCCAGCCGAGACACTGCAACTTGCACGCACCTGCTTGTTACTGTTTTCTTGGATACTTTAGATATTATTTACTATTTCTATGATGTTTACTACTAGCATGTCTAGCTAAACGCTTGGTATCGGTTGGGCATGATTCTATGAGTATTTCCTTTGAGACTTGTGCTTAATGCATAGTTTGTTTGCTTATATTAATTCTGTGCACACTGTTGACAGCTAGTTGCATGAGTAGGGGAAGCCTTGAACCGCAATCTTACTCTTGCTACTTGTTTGTTATATGTTAAACTAGTTGAATAGCTTGACGGTGACAACTAGGAGTAACGCGCTAGGGTAATCAGTTGCTACTGTGACAGGATTCGTAGCTGCTTAGACTAGTCTCAAGAATTAATAGCTCATGAACTTTGATCGGAACATGCGCATAAGTTAGGAAGCCTTGACCGGACACTAACTTCAGTAAATCAAACTATAGACGTTTAGAGTCGATGATAAGGAATACACTCATAGAGGATTGTCTGCGCCGATACTTTTCATAGTCATAGTACTTAATTTCTACTGCCTGCGCACGTCTAGTGCAATTCCTGCGTTAACTATTGTCATTCGCGCACTTGCGCAACCCAATCACTCGCACCCCAGTTTTCGTAAGTGCAGGTTACTAGTTAAAGCTAATCTACTTGCTCCTTGTGGGATCGACCCTGACTTAGCCGCTTTGCTAAGTGGAGAAGGAAGGATTAATTTGACGCTCACAACGTCGCGCGCTATCAAATTTTGGCGCCGTTGCCGGGGAGCAACACAGATAAGCTTTAATTAGCTTAAGTTTTCTTTTACAATAGTTAGTTATTTCTGTTTGCTTTATTCTCTTTGTTGTTTGTGACAGCGCGCAATCAACATCAGCCTGCGCAACCTTGAAACAGTTGCGCTGTGCAGATTCTAGTTGCGCACTGACACACGCAACAGCTTAGTTATCTTTTAATTCCGTTTTCTTTGATATTTAGAACAGGTCATGGAGGATAACAGTGTCGTTGGAGACAACTTAGGGGACAGAACCCCAGAGGATGCGAGGGCACATAACCGCGCAGCCCTATTCAGAGAGGAACTGCATCGCGAGGTTGAAGCAAGGATGGCCGCTGAAGTGTATAATGCGCCACCCGCGCGACAAGCCGCGTGACGCAGAACAGTGCGCGAGATGTCAGCCCCAATCACGGTTAACCAGCCATGGTGCATAGTGCTTCCACCAGACGGTCATTTTGAACTAAGGAGCTCGCTCATTCATCACATGCCCAAGTTCCACGGGATGAACAACGAGAACCCAGTCAAGCATGTGCGAGAATTCCTAGTCATTTGCGAGAACATGAAGGCCGAAGGGGAGAGCGATGAAGCGCTGAAGATGAAAGCGTTCCCATTTTCATTGTGTGACACGGCCAGGCATTGGCTGATGAACTTACCAGCAGGATCAATTCACACATGGGAGCAGCTGCAGAAGAAGCTCTTGGACAAATTCTATCCCGCAGCAAAGATCGCGCTACTCAGGAGGGAGCTGGCCGCACCTAGGCAGGGCGCAGGAGAGTCGCTATCGGAGTATTATGAGCGTTTCAGGGAGCTAGAGGCCAACTGCTACAATCACGGCCTGCCCCAAAATGTGCGGGGAAGCCCTACTTTTGCTTCTTGGACGGATATTCAGGGTACAATCAGATACCCATTGCTGCGGAGGATCAAGAGAAAACCACATTTACCTGCCCATTCGGTACGTTTGCGTTTCGGCGCATGTCATTTGGGCTGTGTAACGCGCCAGGTACGTTCCAACGTCTAGTCATGAGCATCTTTTCTGATATGATTGGTATATGCATAGAAGTGTTCATGGATGATTTTATTGTGTACGGCGGTACCTTTGACGCATGCTTAACTCATCTTGATAAGGTCTTAGCGCGCTGCATTTCAAAAAACCTAGTGCTCAATTATGAAAAATGTCATTTCATGGTATCGCACGGTGTAGTACTAGGACATATTATCTCGCAGGAGGGGATTAAGGTAGATAAGGCCAAAATTGAACTTATTTCTAATCTGCCTTATTCCACTAACGTGCGCGATGTGAAATCATTCCTTGGGCATGCTGGGTTTTACAGGCGTTTCATAAAAGATTTTTCTACGATTTGTATACCCCTGTCTAACCTCTTGCAAAAGGATGTGTGTTTCGAATTTACTGATGAGTGCAGGGCCGCATTTGATAAGCTGAAGGAGGCGCTGACCAGTGCGCCAGTGATGCGCGCGCCAGACTGGAACCTGCCGTTTGAACTGATGTGCGACGCAAGCGACTATGCAGTAGATGCAGTCCTGGGACAGCGCGTGGACAAGAAGCCGCACGCCATTTATTATGCATCGCGCACACTGGACGCTGCGCAGAAGAACTACACCACCACGGAGATGGAACTTCTGGCAATTGTGTTTGCACTGGAGAAGTTCCGAGCATATGTTTTTGGCGCCAGAGTCATCGTCTACATAGACCACGCAGCAATCCGTTACCTAATGTCCAAGAAGGAGACTAAGCCGCGCCTGATGCGCTGGGTGCTCCTACTTCAGGAATTCGACTTGGAAATCAAAGATAAGAAGGGCACGGAGAACACAGTCGCTGACCACCTAAGCAGGATCGTGAAAGCGGAGGAGCCAGGGTGAATCACGGAGACATTCCCTGATGAGCATCTGATGGCGCTGACAGGTAAGGTACCATGGTATGCGCACATTGCGAATTACCTGGTCACAGGTACGTTTCCTCCTCATTTCACTAAAAGCCAATGCATGAGATTAAAACATGAGTCCAAGTATTACATTTGGGATGATCCGTATATGCTCAGAATAGGACCTGATCAGATTTTGAGGCGATGCGTGCCTGACCATGAAATTAACTATGTTTTGATGTTTTGTCATGCACATGCATGTGGAGGACACTTTGGTCCAAAGCGCACGAGCAGAAAGATCCTGGATTGCGGATTTTATTGGCCGCACTTGTTTAGCGACTCGTATAACTACTGCAGGAACTGTGACAGGTGCCAGTGCACAGGAGGCATATCCGCCCGCAATGAGATGCCGTAGACGCCGATTCTAGTGGATGAAGTATTTGGGGGATTGACTTCATGGGGCCATTTCCTCCATCTTCCGGATATGAGTATATATTGGTCGCGGTAGATTATGTCTCCAAATGGTTGAGGCCAAGGCTACCAGGAAGCATGATGGTAAGACGGTCGCTGACTTTTTGAGGACTAACATATTTTGCAGGTACGGAGTGCCTAAGGCAATCATCAGCGACCAGGGGACGCATTTTTGCAACAGGATAGTGGCGTAGGTATTCAAGCATTATGGAGTGCGCCACAAGACGTCCACCGCTTACCACCCTCAGACGAATGGACAGGCCGAGGTTTCCAACCGAGAAATCAAGCGCATCCTGGAGAAAACTGTGAGACCGTCGCGCAAAGACTGGAGCCAGCGCCTTGACGATGCGCTATGGGCATACCGAACAGCACATAAGACACCGATTGGGACTTCACCGTTTCGGTTGGTTTATGGAAAAGCGTGCCACCTGCCAGTAGAGTTAGAGCACAAAGCATACTGGTCATTGCGCGTTTGCAACCTGAACCTAGACGAGGCTGGTAAGGAGCGCGCATTTGAGCTAAGCGAATTAGAAGAGCTGCGCCTGGATGCATATGAGGGGCTGCGCGATTACAAAGCGCGCACAAAGGCATTTCACGACAAGAACATTCTCAGACGCACTTTTGAGCCAGGAGACCAGGTACTATTGTTCTCCTCGCTCCTAAAGCTCATGCCTGGGAAGCTGCACAGCAAATGGACGGGACCATACACGGTTACCAAGGTTTTCCCCTACGGAACAATCGAGTTAGAAAACGAGCACCGGCATCGTTTTCAGGTCAATGGGCAGAGAGTCAAAAAGTATTTAGGAGAACCTTGGGATGGCACAGCGCGCGAAGTTGAATTGGCAGAGCCAGAGATAGCAGATGCGTAGGTTGCTGCGCTAGAGTCACCACCAGATGCACCAGAGGGAGAACTTGGAACTATTGCTCATATTTCTTCTTCCTCTTTACCTAACCTCGTTACTTATGATTTATCACATACTTTTAACCTTGCTGACCACCCTTCCGATCCTTTGCGCAGGAACAAGAAGAACACAACACACGCACGAGCGCGGGGCCACTCAGGAGCAAGTGTGGGGGAGGTCGTTGACGCAAGTAACGAGGTACAGTCGAGCCAACGACGTTAAACAAAGGCACTTGTCGGGAGGTAACCCGACACATTTTACTTTTACACGTTTTTCTTTTAGTTTTCTAGTGTCTTTTAGCTAGTTTAGGACTTGTAGTTTTTTTTAGTCGCGCAGCAGTGCGCAGGTCAGTGCGCAAATTCAGTGCGCAGGACAGCTGCGCCAGTCAGGGGGTATATAAGGGCAGTACTTAGAAAAATTTCAGCACTTTTCACACTCGACCGTTGCAAGAAGCTCCCGCCCTCAGAATCTGCTCACCGTCCGGCACCCAACCAAGCATCCTTTTAGAGAGATTTGACGAGCTTCCCGTCGCACACACACCAGATGAGGAGGCGCACGGATCAGCGGCTGAGTCCAGCTCCGAGGACATCTAGGGCTGCAGTGGGGCGCGCATTTCTTTCGGGTGGTTTCTTTTCTTATCTTTTTGAAAACTATTGCTCAATGTTGCTATATTTTGCTGAATATTGTGCTGAGTATTTTGTGACCCCGTGCTATATTGTTGTTGCGCTGACTATATGTTTTCTTTCTTATGTTCTTTGTTTTGCTTGCATGCATGTGTGCACTCTCCGTGCGCTTGAGCATGAGTCGTGGGGACACGTCTCTGTTTAAGTGTGGGGGGGGGGGGGGGGGGGAGCGTTACACTTACATTTCACGTTTTTTTAAGCTTTGTAGTGTAGCTTAGTTTAGTTGAAGAAAATAGTAGCAGTGGTGCGCTTGTGTGCGGGTTGCGCACACTGTTCAGCTTGTATTGCGCTATTCATTTATTGCATGCGCTGCTATCAACTATTTTAGTATATTTTTTTCGTTTTTTCTGCTCCTTTTAGTTGGGATATACAGGGATGTGGAGTTGATAGAAACGCTCTAGAGAGGCGGTTAGTCGTCTTTGCTTCGAAGGTGAGGTATATGGTCGAGATCGCTAGTGGAGGCCGGTGCTTCGCGACCTTCGGAACAAGAGAGTGCGCTCAGCCACGCAGATGCCGAAGGCGAATACCCAAAGCGTGGCGAGGTGGGAAAACAGACCACCTTTCCTCTGGAAGTCGAGCGAGGGAAGGTGGGCGCGGGTGTAAACGCGTGCGCTGACCTGCGCAAGTAGACAAAGAAGGGAGAGCGGAGCGTTGTTCCATAGCTGCTATCCGGAGGCCGAGACTGGAACCGTTCTGGGAACATAGGAACCATAGATAAAGCTGTACAAAAAGAAAAAAACACCAGCAGATGATATGGGCTACAAAAGAATCAGCATGCGCAGAAATACGTACCAGCTTGTGCAAAGTTCACAAGAAAAACATCAAAAAGGCTCGAGTTCCCAGGAAGTGCGCGGAAGAATCATGCACCGGAAGAAGCTTGCACTATTAACCATATACCCGTCTTCGGAGTGAAAGCTGACAACCCGGAGCCTATGAAGAGCTATCTCCCAGCCATCCGAAATGATCTGCATCCCAGCTGAGAGGTAACGAATTGCGAAATTGTTATATTAAAACTGTTGAAGGCAGATGCGCGCAGGTGATAAAGCAGCGCAAGGTGAATGGTAGTGCAGATTGCGCCAGAGTGCAAGACTGTGCTCTAGACTCCAGAGTGGTAATTGTATCCGTACTTGAGTGCTTGTTCGGGACGAACAAGGGGCAAGTGTGGGGGGTTTGATAGAGCCTATTTATACACAATATTTAGATCCTAACCCTATGCTTGTTTGCATTATTTTGTGTACAAGATTACTGGTTTCCAGTGTTTTTGAATTTCAGGGCGAAACGAGGGCCTAAGTCGGATACGCGCTAACAGTCAGCGTTTAAGGAGCGCATCACACAGCCTGCGGAGCTAGCAGCGCAAGCAGATAAGAGGTGGCAGAGTCAACTACGGTGCGCAGGCCGATTGCGCTAACCAATGTGCAGTGCGCCATGCGCAGAATAGTGGTGTTTCCAAATCTTGACACCATCAGATTTGGAAGTTACCAAGGTTGGGCCTCTTAAGCAGTATATAAAGAAAGAAAGGCTAGGGTTTACAAGAACACCATAACACCAAGAGAGGACCACAGCACACGAGAGAGCCGCAGAACTGAAAAACACACGAGCTGCTGCGAGGACCTGCGCTAGCCGACTGCGCCAGCCGAGACACTACAACCTGCACGCACCTGCTTGTTACTGTTTTCTTGGATACTTTAGATATTATTTACTATTTCTATGATGTTTACTACTAGCATGTCTAGCTAAACGCTTGGTATCGGTTGGGCATGATTCTATGAGTATTTCCTTTGAGACTTGTGCTTAATGCATAGTTTGTTTGCTTATATTAATTCTGTGCACACTGGTGACAGCTAGTTGCATGAGTAGGGGAAGCCTTGAACCGCAATCTTACTCTTGCTACTTGTTTGTTATATGTTAAACTAGTTGAATAGCTTGACGGTGACAACTAGGAGTAACGCGCTAGGGTAATCAGTTGCTACTGTGACAGGATTCGTAGCTGCTTAGACTAGTCTCAAGAATTAATAGCTCATGAACTTTGATCGGAACATGCGCACAAGTTAGGAAGCCTTGACCGGACACTAACTTCAGTAAATCAAACTATAGACGTTTAGAGTCGATGATAAGGAATACACTCATAGAGGATTGTCTGCGCCGATACTTTTCATAGTCATAGTACTTAATCTCTACTGCCTGCGCACGTCTAGTGCAATTCCTGCGGTAACTATTGTCATTCGCGCACTTGCACAACCCAATCACTCACACCCCAGTTTTGGTAAGTGCAGGTTACTAGTTAAAGCTAATCTACTTGCTCCTTGTGGGATCGACCCTGACTTAGCCGCTTTGCTAAGTGGAGAAGGAAGGATTAATTTGACGCGCACAACGACGCGCGCTATCAGGAACCTTCTTCGCATGAATCATGACCCTGGCCATTTCTTGGATTGTTCGATTCTTCCGTTTCACGACACCATTTTGCTGAGGAGTGATTGGAGAAGAGTACTGATGAGTTATACCTCTTTTTCTGCAGAACTCGTCTAATGCTTCATTCTCAAATTTCCGTCCATGATCACTTCGGATGTTGGAAATTCTGAGGTTATTTTCTTGCTCTAGACGGGACACCAAGGAGATAATTACTCCCACAGTGTCTGATTTCTCCCTGACAAAGTCAATCCATGTGAATCTGGTATAATCATCAACACAAACAAATGCATACCTCTTCCTTCCAATGCTTTCAACTTCCATAGGCCCCATCAGGTCCATGTGAATCAGTTGAAGAGGTCTAACTGTATTGGTGTTCTTGACCTTTGGGTGTGATGCCTTCTTTTGTTTGCCAATCTAGCATTCTCCACAGATGGTGCTTGGTTCACCTTTGATTAAAGGAACTCCTCTGACTAAAGCAATTTTCTTCAAGGTTCTCAGGTTGATGTGTCCCATCCTTCTATGCCAGAGATTCGTTTCTTCCTTTAAGGAGATAACAGTTATTTTTTGACCTGGCCCCTTGCATTATACACTCTCCTGATTTGCTGACTAATGCTTATGAGATTTGCTTTTAACCCTTCTACCAGCATTACATTACTCAGGTTTGGCATCCCTTTGACTGTCAGTGTTCCCTTGCCCAGGACTCTTCCTTTCAAGCCGTTTCCAAATTTTACCAGCTGTTCTGAGCATGAAGTTATATTCTTCAGGAATGATTTTTCTCCAGTCATATGCCCTGAGCATCCACTGTCAAAGTACCGGCTTACATTGTTTGAAGAGCATGCAGTACTGACAAGTGCAATATGCAAAGTTCTTTTGTGTTTTTGCTTTATAGGGTTTTTGTTCGAGTACCAGAGAAAAAACTTTGTTGAGAGAACTCTATGCTCCAGCAAGCTTTACGAGAAGGCTCTGGTTGTCTGCCGGAAATTGTTTGACCGATCGTGAGGGCAAACCCCAGATGAGGTAGGTGCTTGGGGAGTGGTGACCCCTATCCGCTTCTATTCCCTTGCACGCTATACTCTAACTTTCCCTGGTGAGTGTTGATGGGCAGTACCTCTTAATGTGTCCCTTGCGACCACAGGTATAGCATCTTCTGGATTTGTACTCTCGCATCCGTCATATAGAGGTTGCTGTAGCAGGACCTTGTTCATCTTCTCATGTGCCCTTCTCCTTTTTGTGATTGATCTGTGTCTGACTATGTTGCATTCATCTTCACTGAGATCAGTCTCGTCTTCACTCTAGCTAGCTGAGAAGGAACCGTCACCCTTTTGCTCAGATTTATTCATTGGTTTGCTGGTATAGTCGGCTTCTCGATGACCATATCCATCACAGTTCCAGCACTGAACACCCTTTCTCTTTTCGTTCTTCTCATCTTCATTTTGAGCAGGCTCCTTTCCCCACCTTTGATTTCCTCCACCCCTTTTGGGTTGCCTTCGACAGGATGAGCCTTGCCCAGATTTTGTTTCCATATTCTTCAAGAGCTTCCCGAGATTTTTAACTAGCAAACTCAGTTGATCATCAGGTACAGATTTCTTTTCTTCTGTTTCAGCTTTCAGCCCTAAATTCTTGTCTTTAGCGATGGGCTCTTCTTTGACCAACTTCATTTCAAATTGTTTGAGGGATCCGATCAACTCCTCCAGCCTCATATGTCTGACATTTTGAGCTTCTTCAATAGCTGTTACCTTCATGTCAAATCTGGTGGGTAAGGATCTGAGGACTTTCCTAATTAGTTTCTCCTCAGGAAAAGGTTCTCCAAGAGCATGAGCTTCGTTTGACAGGTCAGACAGCTTGGTATTGAACTCAGTAATCGTCTCTTCTTCTTGCATCTTCAGATTCTCAAACTGAGTTGCTATGATCTGTAGTCTGGACATTCTCACTTTGTCGGTTCCTTCATGGGCAACTTGCAAGATTTCCCAAGCTTGTTTTGCAATGTCGCAGTTGGAGATCAACCTGAAATTTTTAGCATCTACTGCAGCAAAAACAGCATTCAGTGCCTTTGAATTACCAGTTGCTGCAGCTTCCTCTTCATCAGTCCATTGTACTTCAGGCTTCACCCTAGTAATTCCCCTTTCATCCATGGTAATGGGAGGAGACTATTCATCCACAACTGCTCTCCAGATTCTCTCATCTATGTCTTTGAGGAATGCCTTCATCCTAGCCTTCCAATAGCCATAGTTGCTCTCTTCCAACAACGGTGAACGGCTCATGCTCTGTCTTTCCTTCATTGTACCTTGCTTAGACGCTCAGGATCTCTACTCTGTATGTTTAGTTCCCGCTCTGATACCAATTGAAATTTCCGCAACGTCTTTGAAATGCAGATTTGCGTACAAGCAGTTGCTATAGCACACTCTTGAGCCTTCCAAATCTGAAGCAGCAAGATAACACAATGAACAACGAAATGTTCACCCAGTTCGGCCAAGTGCCTACCTCTAGGAAAGACTGAACTCGGTCTTTTAATCCACTAAGCTCAAGGTTCTCTCGTACAACACGGTTCGTCAACACGCAACCTATGCTACTCAACCTTAGTTAGGACTTCGACCACAGTCAGAACAGGCTCTAACTTGTGTCACAACTACCTACATTGGTATCAATTAAGAATAGCTACTGACTAGACGAGTCCCAGCCTATTCTGTTAATGCAAGTGTGGCAGTTTTGCCAAAACCAACATATGTCATTTGTGAACAAGGAGCTGCTGCAGCTCAAGCAATCAAGCAGAACAGCTAGCAACAGATACAGCAGGGGTGCTGCAGCAGGTGCTGGTTCAAATGCTGGTTCATCTGTCCGAGTAACAGTTTGTGCTGGGTGCGTCTTGAAGGTATGGCAGTTTGTGTTCTTGCTCTTAGGAGGTTTTCTAATGCTGCTAAGCATTTTTCCAGCACGGTTCACTTGTCCGAAAAGCAGATTGCATTGAAGATATTAATCAAATCTAATCTCCTAGATTTTAGGAGATAATTGATCTTGTGGGATTATGGCCTAAACCTGGAAATTGCTTAAAAGTGGTGAGGGTATTTAAGCAGAAGGCTCGAGGGCTGAAGAGGTTGATCGAAGCTGAGTGATACACGAGGGTAGACACGAAATTCAGAGAGAGGACTTTCTGGGTGTGCTACGGAAGTTGTTCTTCGATCAACACACACGGGCAGAGCGTTGAGCGCAGAGCTGTGGTGCGTATTGCAGAAGAGAGTCAGGTCTTGCAGAGACTGATTCGTGCTTTGATCTGGAAGCCAATTTAGAGCTGTGGAGCTTGTTGGTTGATCAAAGGCAGCCGCGGGAGAGCTGACGGGTGGAAGGCTCGGTCGAGGTTCGTGCGGAAGAACTCACTAGTGGCAGGTGGTCACTGAGTGAGGGGGAGTTACTCAGAGTGTGCAGCGCTCTTGGAGTGGTTCGATCGGCTCGGCAGGAGGCCTTGGAGCGACGCGGACAGAGTGCTTCAGCTGGTGTTACAGCTGTTGCTGCAGCAACCCTGCTGAGTAGTGTAGGCTAGAATAGGCTGAGTTCTTGAAGAGGATTGTAGCTATTCTAGACTGACATATTGTAGAGGGTGTGCTGGCACAAATCAGAGCTTGTTCTGATTGTGTTGAGTAGTCCACACGGGGTTAAAGTAGCATAGGTTGCGTGCGTTGTAACCTAGTGTGATCTGAACCTTTGGTTGAGTGGATTGAGGACTGGAGAATAGTCCTCCCCAGACGTAGGCAGATTGGCCGAACTGGGTGAACAAATCTGTGTCCTATTCATTGTCTGCTGTGCATACATTTAAGTGAACAAGAGTGTGCTGCAGCAACTGCTAGTTCACAAATCTGCATAAGTAGAGACACTTGAAATTTCATATTCTAATTAATACACAGTCTCTGCAGGTCTGCTATAGCACCTGCTGTAGCACACAGTTGATGCACAATTTGTCCGCGTCGCTCCAAGCCTTCTGTTGAGCCGATCGAACCTCTCCACGAGTGCTACACACTCTGGAATGCTCCCCCTCACTCAATGACCTCCTGTCACTAGCGAGTCCAATCCTTCTGCCAATTGCCCGAGCACCTCCACTCGACAATTGCTCTGCGGCTTTCCTTGATCAACCAACAAGTAACAGTTGCTCTGAATTGGCTTCACAGATCAGATACTGATCAAACTCTGCAAGTCTTGATCACTCTCCGCTTCAATCATCTCAGCTCTGCGCTCACGCTCTACTCTTGGTGATGATCGAAGCACGGCTCACTCATAATCACCCTTCGTAGTATTCTGTGTACGCTCTGGTGTTTGCACTCTTGTCTTCAATCGGCCAGGACGCTCTGCTCAGCCTTTAAGTACTCGCCCGGCCTTGCACAGGTTACCATTCTTTGGAAGTTCCCTAAAGCAACATAATCTCCTAATTTGTAGGAGATTAGATTTGATTTCAAAAATCAAATCTCCCACAAACAAATCTTTGACTGGGCACGGGAATCTTCTCTGGGATATTCTTCATTGAATATTTAGAAACTCCAGGTAGAACACTGCTCTTCAATACGATCCGTTGAACTCAAACTCCAAATGGGCGCTGAACTTCTGCTACAGCTCCGTGCTCCACGAACTGCTACAGCAGAAGCTTGTTCGCGTGAGCTGGTTTTGTCAAAGGATGCCACACAACAACATCAAAATTGTTCACTAATTGGATGCAAATAAGTAGTGGTTGAGTAGAGGGTTGATGTCGAATCTTCACTTGCGTGTGTCTTCTCCAAATCTTCGACAATTCTCCAAGTCATGCAAGAGTAATCGCCTAGGGTTTTCAAAATTGGAAGAAGCCCTTCTAAATTTGCATCTCTTTCTTATTTATACTGTTCCGGAAAATTACCAAATTGCCCGCCGTGCCCGAATCAGTTGATTCGGGCAAGCCTTGTTCAGTTGATTCGGACAGGGTGTCCGAATCAAATACTCCGTGCAGTTTCGTAGTTGGGCGAGTCAGTCTTCCTTGGTCGAATCACTTTTGATTCGATCAAGCCTTGTTTGATTTGGTCAAAAATCCATATAGAGCCAAACTGATCCGGGCGGAGCACTTCTTCTTGACCTAATCAATTTTGATTCGGTGAAGTCTTGTCAAACTTCTCCTCGAGTTAGATTGATCCGTGCAGCTGGAGAGGGTGATTCGGCCAACCCTTGTCCGAATCAAACCTGACTCAGACACACCTCTGGTCGAGTCAGATTGTGCCTAGGCGAGTCACTTTTTCAGATTGCCTCAATCTTGCTCATTCTTGCTCTCCATCGACCGAAATTCATCAAGATTTTCTTCGGGCCACTTCATATCGTGTAATACGCATTTTTAACATGTGGGAAAATAAATCATCAAATGGCTTCATAAAATAAAGGAACAAACAAGAAGGGGAAAAATACGAACAAATATAAGGTCATTTGTCTGCTTATCAAAACACCCCACACTTAAGTCTTGTTTGTCCCGAACAAGTATATGCATAAGTTAAGCGGAGAGTAAGATGCTAGATCATATATGACAGTATCAAAGCACGTAGGAAATCTTAGCACATAAAAATAATCTAAACAAAGAAAATTAATCTACTCCTAACTCACTGTCGTAGGAATCACGGATGCATTTAGGGTATGCATCAAGCCTTTAAACCTTTAGGCTACCCTAGTGGACGAGTTATAGTCTCGTGAGAGTTTTCAGAATAGGAATACTCACAAATCCTACTAGTAATCATCCATAAGAGTTCAAAATTCATATATAGTTTCCTAAGCAAGTAGTTCTTTATCAGCACACATAATAATAAAGTTGTGCAAATCATTCACTTCATGCAAACTCTAAGAATCATTCACTTCATTGCGACAATAAATATTCATAGAATCGGTATCAAAACTAGCATTCGTCAAGTTCAAATTATAGCTCAATTTCCTATGCAAGTAGTATGAAGAAAAGCATCGCTTATACAAAAAAATTTCGAGTCAATCACATATGCTTGCAAGTCCATAAGCTCATGACAACAAACTCATTCTCAAGTTTTAGACTATAAGTCATAATCCGTAAGGGAAGAGAAGTTTCGACATTAAAAATTGTAAAATTCACTCGTAAAAATCTTGATGCTTAAGTAAAAAATTACGAGGTCATACCTTAGACGCTTCCTAGAAGCGAAATGCAAATCCCTTACTCACTCACATGCGAAAGAATTTGCGAAATAGGCACATAGTCAAGAATTACGTGTGTTTAATATTTTTCTTGCATTTATACAAATGCTTTCAAAGGGGAACTTACCTTAACCCTCGTCATTTGTAGAACTTTTCTTTGACCCAAAAAAATAAACAAAAAATATTTTTGTGTTTATACAAATGCTTTAAAAGGGGAACTTACCTTTCTAACCTTAAAATATTTTTTTTTCTTTCTTACGCCTTTTTCGCAAACACTTTATTTGACCCCACACTTAATACTTGCAAATGTGCTTAGATGAGATATAATGGAGCACGAAGTGGCTAAACAAATGCAAAGGCTAAATAGGAATGCTAAAGTCGCCTAAAAGCAAACAAGAACAAGTATGAGATTTTTATATGAAAACTATTTTTATTTTATTTTTGTGCTCGCTAAACTTAGCTTCATTTTTCATGCACGGAAAGAGATTAAAAATAAATCAAAGTAAGCTAGTCAAAACACCGAATCATGTGAATAAAATCATCACAAAGAATGTCAATCAACTTAAAGATACGATTCATGAATTCACAGCACAACTCATTCCAAAAATTCTTTTCAATGATATTACTTAAGTGCTTGCCAAACATTACTTCGTGAGATCAATATTTAAAGCTAGGATGAAAGTAATCATGAGGGTATAATGCGCGCAAAATAAATGTGTAGCATAGAATCATGTTGTTAAGGAAATAAAAGCGAAAGCGCAAAACACCCCACACTTAAAAGTTTGCTTAGTCCCTAAGCAATATAAAGAATAAAGACTAGTAAAGAGAAAGTTGCGAAGGAACTTCTCTCGTGTGGAGTAGCTAAATGTGCGTCTACTCACATCCGTGAATGGTGCTCTACTCATTTGCACTACATCTGAAACCAAAGAAAAAGGTTAGCGCAACATCTGAATTCATAAATGAAACAGCTAGCTATTAAAGATAAATCAATGCGAAACATGTAGCAAGGCAAAAGATTGGAAAACAAGTGCGCGACAATTCATATGATGAGTTTACTTGGATATGCTCGTGTAAATCAAAAGCCATGAACTAATGTATTATAGTGCATGAAAAATGTTTCGAACAATGCGAGCAAAGTTGCAAAATTTTCCAAAGTGAACTGAGAATAGTGTTGCTCAAAACTGCCCGAATCAGAATTGATTCGCGGTGCACAAAATGTGATCCGGCCACACCTTGGTCGAATCAAAGCAGTTCGGATATCGTGAGCTTGTTCGAATCAAAAGTGATTCGGGCATGGAAAAAAATATGACTCGGCCAGATAGTCCGAATCAAACTAGCAGTGGGGATAATAGCTTTGGCCGAATAAGTGTTCAAAGGAAAATATCTGCCAAAAAAGCAACACAAGTTCGAAAACCACCTGTCATGCAAATAAAATCACGGCGAAGCGCGTCAAAATACAAATCGACAAGTCAAGCAAATCACATAGCAAAATACCCACACTAGTCATCACGTACAAAGATGCAACCTAAACATCATCGAATTACCCCACACTTAAAACTGTTATAAAATAATCAATCCAAAGGGATAATTCGAGGGCACACAAACAAAACGACTAATCAAACATTTTGCACACGGCGCAACACAAATTCCACAACGCTTCTATACTACAATCAAGTAAAAACAAAAGCATAAATACTCACAAGCCTAGTTTAACGTCTTGGCTAAGACGTAGCCGATCCCCTTCTTCATAAGAAACACACTTGTTGCGAGGATCCCTTCTCAAGTGGCATGCGTCGATAGTGTGGGAATCAAGTGGAGTCGTCGAGCTTGAAGTCTCCAAACTACGACCGGTCTCTCATCTTCCTCTTGCGGAAGAGCCGCATTTCCTTCCCTCCTCGGGTTCGGTTGATCCATAATTTCTGTTGGTGGGTGATCAACGCGAATTTTAGGTGAAGAAGTATCAAAATCTGGCAATTTCTGATCCGGGTTTGGCGTTGATGTGGAGGCTTGTTCTTGTGCCTTTTTCGTACGTCCTCTGGTTTGCATTCGAGGTAAATGACGCGCCAAAAAGGTAAGGAATTCGGTGAGGGTGATCGCGCGTCATCGTACGCGTCAAATATAATTCCTTTCTCTTCCACTAGTACAACGGTTAAGTAAGGGTCGATCTCCACAGGGAGCAAGTAGTTCAGTTCTAGCCAGTGACCTACACTTACGAAGATTGGGGGGGTGAGTGATTGGGTTGCGCAGTGCGCAAGTAACAGTTGTAAAACGCAGGGAATTGCACTAGACGTGCGCAGGCAATAGAGATTAGATACTATGACTATGAGAAGTATCGGCGCAGACAATCCTCTATGAGTGCATTCCTTATCATCGACTCTAAATGTCTATAGCTTGATTTTACTTAAGTTAGTGTCCGGTCAAGGCTTCCTAACATGTGCGCATGTTCCGATCAAAGTTCATGTGCTATTAATTCTTGCACTAGACCTAAACAACTACGGATCCGATCAAGGTAGTGATTGCCTATCCTAGCGCGTTACTCCTAGTTGGCACAGTCAGGATATTCAACTAGTTTAACAGACAACAACAAGCGACAAGAGTAAGATTGCGGTTCAAGGCTTCCCCTACTCATGCAACAAGCTGCCAGTAATGTGCACAGAATTAATATAAGCAAGCAAGCTATGCATTAAGCGCAAGTCTCAAAGGAAATACTCATAGATTCATGTCCAACCGATACTAAGCGTTTAGCTAGACATGCTAGTAATAAACATCATAGAATAGTAAATAAGGTCTAATGTATCTGAGAAACAAGTAGCAAACAGTGCGTGCAGTATGTCTCTCGGCTGGCGCAAGTCCTCTCAACAAGTCCGTGTGTTTTCCAGTTTGCCGCTCTCTCGTGGCCCTCTGATGTGGGGTGTTGCCTTTCTGTGTGTTTCCTGATTTTTTCCTTTTTCAAACCCTAGACTTCCTCCCCTTTATATACTGCTCGAGAGGTCCATCCTTGGCAACTTCCAAATCTGGTCATGTCAGGATTAGGAAATACTGGACTCTGCGCCTGGCGCACGGCGTACTGCTTAGCGCATTGGTCGGCGCAACTCTGTTGTGTCTCGCCATTTCTTCTGTTTGCGCCGCTAGCTCCGCAGGCCGTGTGCTGTGCGTCCTAAACGCTGCCTGTTAGCGCGTATCCGGCTTAGGCCCTCGTTTTGCCCTGAAATACAAAAACACTGGAAACCAGTAATCTTGTACACAAAATAATGCAAACAAGCATAGGGTTATGATCTAAATAATGCGTATAAATAGGCTCTATCAAACCCCCCACACTTGCCCCTTGTTCGTCCTCGAACAAGCACTCAAGCACGGATACCATTACCTCTCTGGAGTCTAGCGCACAGTCTTGCACTCTGGCGCGATCTGCGCTGCTGAACACCTTGCGCTGCTCTACCACCTGCGCACATCTGCTCTCAACAGTTTCAAGTATAATAATTTCGAAATTCATTACCTATCAGCTGGGATGAAAAAATCATTTCGGATGGCTGGGAGATAGCTCTTCATAGGCTCCAGGTTGTCAGCTCTTGCTCCGAGGATGGGTATATGGTTAACAGCGCAAGCTTCTTCCAATGCGTGATTCTTCCGCGCACTTCCTGGGAACTCAAGCCTTTTTGATGATGATTTTTTTTCCTTTTGTGAACTTGCGCACGCTGGTGCTTATCAGTGCGCATGCTGATTCTTTTGTGGCGCGTATCATCTGCTGGTATTTTTCTTTCGTACAGCTTTGTCTATGGTTCCTATCTTCCCAGAACGGTTCCAGTCTCGGCCTCCGGATAACAGCTATGGAACACCGCCCCGCTCTCCCTCCTTGGTCTATCTGCGCAGGTCAGCGCACGCGTTTACACCCGCGCCCGCCTTCCTTAGCTCGACTTCCAGAGGGAAGGTGGTCTGTTTTCCCACCTCGCCACGCTTTGGGTGTTTCGCCTTCGGCATCTGCGTGACCGAGCGCACTTACTTGTTCCGAAGGTCGCGAAGCACTGGCCTCCACTCGCGCTCTCGACCATATACCTCTCCTCTGAAACGGAGCGACTAACCGCCTCTCTGGAGCGTTTCTGTCAACTCCACATCCCCTGTATATCCCAACTAACAGGAGCAGAAAAAACGAAAAAAATATTCTAAAACAGTTGATAGCGCACAGCGCAATATGGATAGCGCAAACAAGCTGATCAGTGCGCGCAACCCGCACACAGCGCACTACTGCTACTGTTTCCTTCAATAAAACTAAGCTATACTAAAAAAGCTCAAAAAAAATGTGAAATGTAAGTGTAACGCTCCCCCCCCCCCCACACTTAAAAAGAGACGAGTCCCCACTACTCAAGCTCAAGCGCACGGAGGATGCGCACACGCATGCAAGCAAAAATAAAGAACATAAAACTCCTAAAAAACATAATAGTCAAAGCAGCGCAAATATAGCATAGGGGCACAAAAATATGTAGCACACGAGTTCAACACAAATATAGCAACATAATAGCAAATAGAGTTCAGCACATAAAGAAAAATAGACACCACCCGAAAGAAATAAGCGCTCCCCTTCACAGCTCTAGAGGTCATCTGAGCTGGACGCAGCCGCTGAACTATGCGCCTCCTCCTCTGAAGAATCCGTCGTATATTCAGAGCTGGAGGAAGGCGGTACAACTGATAGGGCGACAGGCTGCGCCTCCCATAGCGATTCTGAGCTGGTGCTAATGATGGGTTCGGCTATAAGGGACCTTGGAATGGACGGCTGGGCAGGGAAAGGTGCGGGTACTTGGTCTGGGTCGGGGGTGGGTTCTGCTGGTGCTGGTGCTGCTGGTGCTGGGGCTGATGGTGGTACTGGTACTGGGGAGGGTGCGGCTGGATATACTGGGGGCTGAGTAGGAGGGCTAGCTGGCTGATGTGGCTCACTGGGGGAACCTGGAGGTGGTCGGTGCAGGCTGAGGAGAGGGGGAATCGCGTCTCCAAATCTCCACCCGGATGGTGGACTCATACTCAAAGTATTCGAGCACACGCATGACGTTAAACATCATGCGCTGCTCGGCTGATGCTTCCTCGGGCGCCTCCTCAGCCTCAGTCCTTAGGCGCTTTCCGTGTGCACGAGGGGGAGAATCCTCTATCAAAATTGTAACTGGCTCCCCCTGCGGTGCACGGGCCCTCTGGTGCGCTCCAGTCTGCGCACGGGACCTTGGGCGCCTGACCAGAGGCACAACTGGGTCGGGGGCCTCATCCTCCTCCATTTCCTGCGCGGCCGCTGCGCCCTGCGCACTGCTTTCTGCCCTTGGTCGCGGAACTCTGGCCGGCTGTAGGCGGTAGCACCATTCCAATGTGCCATCTTCCTTCACAGCTACCGCCCGTATCTGTAGCATGTGGGCGCGGTCCAGCGGGACAGCCGGCACCATAGTGTGCTCAGGCACCTCGGGCTCTCCATGTAATGCCTGCAGCAGGTGCGTAATAATTCCACCGCACGTCAGCGGTCCCCTTTTGCTAACCCGGCCTCAATGGACTACCATGTTTGAAACAAATAGCACCCTCCTTCCATAGTACAGCCCCTTCAAAATGTCCAAGTCCAGCAGGTTGATCTTCGGCGCGCCATTAAATCGGCCAATGACTGCATAAGCGACATAAGTAGAACATCCACGGGTCACGCAGCTCGCGTCCTCTGCTGCGCCCCGCGGCAAAAGCTGACCCGGTCGCCATCTCGCGCCAGGCCTCCTGGTTGGAGTGCGTGTCTGTGTCCCCTTCGCGCACCTTACCGCATCCGAGTGCGCGCTTCATCCTCCCAGCTGAGGCGATGAACCATACGCCCCGATGCCTATATCTGATCTCCTGGTCGCCCGTCTCCAGCGACGCCAGGAACTCGCATGTGTCCTCTCTGTCTGATGCGCTGTTGAGTTCCAACAGCGCCTCCCAGCCTGCGAGCGCCAGGCGCTCTACAACGAGGTCCTCCAGTCCGACCTCGCGTAGGAATTCTCGGCTAATGTACGGGGTCCCGTACATTTCCAGGCTCATAAACGCCGCATACTTGTAGGCGAAGTTGACAGGGGTCTCCTGGTCCTCGGCGGGCCTCATACTGCGCTTGGTTCTCTGGTCAACGCTGGTCAACACTTCTCAAAACCCAGAAAAATCCAAACTGCTCCAAATCCAATGAAACTTTCACCAAAGGAGCGCCTACTGCTCGCCTACACAACCCACTAAACAGCAATCCAGTCGGGGCACTCTAGCTTGGTGTGATTTCAAAACCCTAATGCACTCCTCCACCGTACAAACCCTAATAAAATCCGCTCAGATCGGGGGGAAAGGTTACCTGAGGGTCTTGCGACTGAGTGCTCTGCAAATCTCTCTAACTGGAAGCGCTGATCGGCGGGTGGAAACGGGAGGCGAGAGAAGCTGGCAACGGTCGAATGAGAAAAAGTGCTGAAAATTTCTAAGTCCTGCCCTTATATACCCCTCTGGCTGGCGCAGAGGTCCTGCGCACTGTAGTGACGAGGGTGGATGAAGAGAAAGAAGAAATGTGAGCAATAGTCTCCAGTTCTCCCTCTGGTGCATCCGGTGGTGCCTCTGGCGCGTCAGCTGGCGCATCTGTTATTTCTGGTTCTGCCAACTCAATGTCGCGCGTTGCACCATCCCAAGGTTCCCCGAGATACCGTTTGACTCTCTGCCCATTCACCTGAAAACGATGCCGGTGCTCGTTTTCTAACTCGATTGTTCCGTAGGGGAAAACCTTGGTGACTGTGTACGGTTCTGTCCATTTGCTGCGCAGCTTTCCAGGCATGAGCTTCAGGCGTGATGAGAACAATAATACCTGGTCTCCTGGCGTGAAAGAGCGTCTGAGGATATGCTTGTCACGAAACGCCTTTGTCCGTTCCTTGTAATCGCGCAGTCCCTCATAGGCATCCAGGCGCAGCTCTTCTAATTCGCTGAGCTCAAATGCGCGCTCCTTCCCGGCCTCGTCTAGGTTCAGGTTGCAAATGCGTAAGGCCCAATATGCCTTGTGCTCTAGCTCCACTGGCAGGTGGCATGCTTTTCCGTAGACCAACCGGAATGGTGAAGTCCCGATGGGTGTCTTATGCGCGGTGCGGTATGCCCACAGCGCATCGTCCAGGCGCTGGCTCCAATCTTTGCGCGAAGGTCTGACAGTCTTTTCTAGGATGCGCTTGATCTCTCTGTTGGAAACCTCGGCCTGTCCATTTGTCTGAGGATGATAGGCAGTGGACGTCTTGTGGCGCACTCCATAATGCTTGAAAACTTGCGCCACAATCCTGTTGCAAAAGTGCGTTCCCTGGTCGCTGATGACTGCCTTAGGCACCACGTACCTGCAAAAGATATTAGTTTTCAGAAACTCAGCAACCGTCTTACCATCATCCTTCCGCGTGGCCTTAGCTTCGACCCATTTGGAGACATAGTCCACTGCCACTAATATGTACTCGTATCCGGCAGATGGAGGAAATGGCCCCATGAAGTCAATGCCCCATACATCAAATACTTCGTCCACTAGAATCGGCGTCTGCGGCATCTCATTGCGCGCTGATATGCCTCCTGTGCGCTGGCACCTATCACAATTCCTGCAGTGGTCATATGCGTCTCGGAACAGGTGCGGCCAATAAAATCCGCAATCCAGGACCTTTCTGCTTGTGCGCTTGGGACCAAAGTGTCCTCCACATGCGTGCGCATGACAAAACAGCAAGACAGAGTTAATTTCATGGTCAGGCACGCAGCGCCTCAATATCTGATCAGGTCCTATTCTAAGCATATATGGATCATTCCAAATATAATGTTTGGACTCATGTTTTAATCTCATGCACTGGGTTTTATTGAAATGCGGAGGAAACGTACCTGTGACCAGGTAATTCGCAATGTGCGCATACCATGGTACCTTACCTGTCAGCGCCATCAGATGCTCGTCAGGGAATGTCTCTGTGATCTGCCCTGGCTCCTCCTCTTTCACGATCCTGCTCAGGTGGTCAGCAACTGTATTCTCCGTGCCCTTCTTGTCTTTGATCTCCAAGTCGAATTCTTGAAGTAGGAGCACCCAGCGCATCAGGCGCGGCTTAGTCTCCTTCTTGGACATTAGGTAGCAGATGGCTGCGTGATCTGTGTATACGATGACCCTGGCGCCTAGAACATATGCACGGAACTTCTCCAGCGCAAACACAATTGCCAGAAGCTCCTTCTCCGTGGTGGTGTAGTTCCTCTGCGCAGCGTCCAGTGTGCGCGATGCATAGTAAATGGCGTGCGGCTTCTTGTCCACTCGCTGCCCCAAGACTGCACCTACTGCATAATCACTTGCGTCGCACATTAATTCAAATGGCAGGTTCCAGTCTGGTGCGCGCATCACTGGCGCACTGGTCAGCGCTTCCTTCAGCTTATCAAATGCGGCCCTGCACTCATCAGTAAAGTCGAAGCACACATCCTTTTGCAAGAGGTTAGACAGGGGTATGCAAATTTTAGAGAAGTCTTTTATAAAACGCCTGTAAAACCCGGCATGTCCTAAGAAAGACTGCACATCGCGCACGTTAGTGGCATAAGGTAGATTAGAAATAAGGTCTATCTTAGCTTTATCTACCTTGATCCCCTCCTCTGAGATGATATGTCCTAGTACTACACCATGCGTTACCATGAAATGACATTTTTCATAATTAAGCACTAGGTTCTTAGAAATGCAGCGCGCTAAGACTTTATCTAGATGAGTCAACCATGTATCAAAGGTACCTCCATATACAGTAAAATCATCCATGAACACTTCGATGCATATACCAATCATATCAGAGAAAATGCTCATGACTAAGTGTTGGAACATACCTGGCACGTTGCACAGCCCAAATGACATGCGCCGAAACGCAAACGTACCGTACGGGCAAGTGAACGTGGTCTTCTCCTGATCCTCCGCAGCTATGGGTATCTGATTATACCCTGAATATCCGTCCAAGAAACAAAAATAGGGCTTTCCTGCTAATCTGTCCAGCATCTGGTCCATGAAGGGTAGCGGGAAATGGTCCTTGCGCGTAACTGCGTTAAGCTTCCTGTAGTCGATGCACATGCGTCATCCAGTCTGTATGCGCTTGGGAACTAGCTCGCCCTGCGCATTCTCTTCCACTGTGATTCCTCCCTTCTTAGGCACAACGTGCACTGGACTGACCCATTTGCTGTCTGAGATGGGGTAGATGACTCCTGCGTCAAGCAACTTTAAAATCTCCTTCTGCACTACCTCCATCATATTCGGGTTTAACCTGCGCTGAGCCTCCCTGGATGGTTTGGCACCATCTTCCAACAGAATTCTATGCATGCATACGTCTGGGCTCACTCCGCGCAGGTCAGCAAGTGTCCATCCTATAGCGCGCTGGTTCTTGCGCAGCACCTGCTGTAAACGCACTTCCTGCTCCTCTTCTAATCCTTTCTTGATGATCACTGGCAGGGTGTCCTCACTTCCCAGGAAAATGTATTTAAGGTGTTCTGGGAGTTGCTTCAGCTCGACCTTGGGTGCCTGTTCAATGGAGGGCAAGATTTTAGTAGCGGTGCAAATATGAACTATATCATGTACCTGTGTGGACTCTGGTTCAGCACTGCTCGGCTCGTCTTCCTGCTCTTCCAACTCTGCTTGTGCCAGTGGCTCTAGTCCTACTGTTGCGCTTGCGCATTGCGCATCTGTGACAAAATCATCCAAGTTGTCCATTGCGTGCACTGTGGCGTCATCATGTGGGTGCTGCATTCCTTTGAATATGTTGAAATGGATTTCTTCACCATCCACTTCCATGGAAAGGTCTGCCTAGTAGGATTTGCGCACTGCTGGTGCTCGATTCGCCCTCTATTTCTAGCACATAAAAATCTGCTGGGAACACCAGCTCTCCTACTCGCACAAGAACATCCTCTATCATGCCTGCAAGTTGTGAGATCATGCCTCTATCATCCTCTATCGATCCGCTAGCTGAATGTGAGATCTGCAGGCTTTAGTGGTCCAAGGCGCAATGTCGCATATAGAGAATAAGGTAACAAATTAATGGATGCGCCTAAATCAATCATGCAGTTGCTTACCGTGGTCTTACCTAAAGTGCATGGGATAGTGAATGTACCTGGGTCTCGGCACTTAGGTGGTACCTTATGTTGCACGATCGCTGAGGCTTGCGCATTTAACATTACCTGTGCGCATTCGCCTTTTCGTCGCTTGTTGGTGCACAGCTCCTTCAAAAACTTGGCGTACCTTGAGATCTGCCGAACTGCTTCAATAAGGGGAATGTTGATTTCCACCTTACTGAATAACTCGTATAGCTCTTTGTCCTGCGCTTCCTTCCTAGCCAAGGGTGCCTGCACAGGGAAAGGTGCAGGTATATTAGTACGATTCGTGCCCTTGTCTTTTAATTCTGTTATACCTGGCGCTTCGCCCTGCTGGCTCATGGCTGGCACTTCAGGTTGCGCGTGCTGCTCTGGTTGCGCATTCTGCACTGTCGATTCTGGGACTTGCGCAGCTGGTGGCGCGGGCGCCTTCGCGGTCTGCTCTGTTCCTATTGTGCGCCCAGTCCTCAGTGTTACTGCATTGACTCCTCCTTTGGGGATCTGAATCACTTGCGAAGGCAGGTTGCCATTGCTCTTTTTCAGCTCATATACCGTGGTTGCGATCTGTGATAGCTGCTTTTCAATGGACTCGAACCTCTTGTCATATTTCTCGTCATTTTTGCGCACTGTGTCTGCTAGCTGCCCCACGATATCTTCCAAGGATCGCCTCGGTTGCTGGTTGTTATGTGCTGGTGCGTCAGTGCGGCGATGCGGTGGATTGTAAGGCGCAGCTTGTTGCGTCTGCTGTGGCGCGCGCTGATCTGTGGACTGCCTCTGGAAATTATTCTCCTCCTTCCATCTGAATCCATTTGCTGCCAGTCCAAAGCGCGGCTGATTCTGCCTCGGTGGCCCTCTGTTGTCCCATCCTCTGAGAGCATTGACATCTCCAGATTCCTCAAATAGCGTGGGACATTCATCAGTCTTGTGCTCGGTGGACCTGCAAAATTCACATACCTTTGGCGCAAGTGGTTGTGCGCTCTGTGCACTCATCAACTTTTGCAGCATGGCCTTCATTTCCTTGATCTCAGCGCTTGTTTCTACCTGATGCACAGAACGAGTACGACTATTTTCAAGTGTTAGCTGATGTCGTACCTGACCAGCAGAGTCTTCTATCAGCTGCCACGCGTCCTCTGGGTACATGTTGCAAATGTCGCCTCCTGCGCATGCGTTCAATAGCCTCAGCTCCATGGGCAGCAGCCCATTCAGGAAGTTCTCTATCAGCACATTCTGGGGCAGGCCATGATTGTAGCAGTTGGCCTCTAGCTCCCTGAAACGCTCGTAATATTCTGACAGTGACTCCCCTGCGCTCTGCCTTGGCGCGGCCAGCTCTCTTCTGAGTAGCGCGATCTTTGCTGCGGGATAGAATTTGTCCAGGAATTTCTTCTGCAGCTGCTCCCATGTGTGAATGGATCCTGCGGGTAAGTTCATCAACCAATGTCTGGCTGTATCACACAGTGAAAATGGGAATGCCTTCATTTTCAGTGCTTCATCGCTTTCTCCTTCGGTCTTCATGTTCTCGCAAATGACAAGGAATTCTCGCACATGCTTGACTGGATTTTCATTGTGCATCCCGTAAAACTTGGGCATGTGATGAATGAGCGAGCTCCTTAGCTCAAAATGACCGCCTGGTGGAAGCACGATGCACCATGGCTGGTTAACAGTGATAGGGGCTGACATCTCGCGCACTGTTCTGCATCGCGCGGCCTGTTGCACGGGTGGCGCATGATACACTTCAGTGGCCCTCCTTGCTTCAACCTCACGCTGCACTTCCTCTCTGAACAGGGCTGCGGTTATGTGCTCTTGCTTCCTCTGGGGTTCTGTCCCCCAAGTTGTCTCCTACGACACTGTTATCCTCCATGACCTGTTCTGAATCTTAAAGAAAAATGAAGTTAAAAGATAACTAATGCTGCAGCGTCTGTCAGTGCGCAACTAGAATCTGCGCAGCGCAACTGTTTCAAGGTTGCGCAGGCTAATGGTGATTGCGCGCTGTCAGAAACAACAACGAAAACAAAACAAACTGAAATAACTAGTTACTAAAAGGAAAACGTAAACTAGCTAGAACTTAGCTGTGTTGCTCCCCGGCAACGGCGCCAAAATTTGATCGCGCGTCATCGTACGCGTCAAATATAATTCCTTCCTCTTCCACTAGTATAGCGGTTAAGTAAGGGTCGATCTCCACAGGGAGTTCAGTTCTAGCCAGTGACCTACACTTACGAAGATTGGGGGGGTGAGTGATTGGGTTGCGCAGTGCGCAAGTAACAGTTGTAAAACGCAGGGAATTGCACTAGACGTGCGCAGGCAATAGAGATTAGATACTATGACTATGAGAAGTATCGGCGCAGACAATCCTCTATGAGTGCATTCCTTATCATCGACTCTAAATGTCTATAGCTTGATTTTACTTAAGTTAGTGTCCGGTCAAGGCTTCCTAACATGTGCGCATGTTCCGATCAAAGTTCATGTGCTATTAATTCTTGCACTAAACCTAAACAACTACGGATCCGATCAAGGTAGTGATTGCCTATCCTAGCGCGTTACTCCTAGTTGGCACAGTCAGGATATTCAACTAGTTTAACAGACAACAACAAGCGACAAGAGTAAGATTGCGGTTCAAGGCTTCCCCTACTCATGCAACAAGCTGCTAGTAATGTGCACAGAATTAATATAAGCAAGCAAGCTATGCATTAAGCGCAAGTCTCAAAGGAAATACTCATAGATTCATGTCCAACCGATACTAAGCGTTTAGCTAGACATGCTAGTAATAAACATCATAGAATAGTAAATAAGGTCTAATGTATCTGAGAAACAAGTAGCAAACAGTGCGTGCAGTATGTCTCTCGGCTGGCGCAAGTCCTCTCAACAAGTCCGTGTGTTTTCCAGTTTGCCGCTCTCTCGTGGCCTTCTGATGTGGGGTGTTGCCTTTCTGTGTGTTTCCTGATTTTTTCCTTTTTCAAACCCTAGACTTCCTCCCCTTTATATACTGCTCGAGAGGTCCATCCTTGGCAACTTCCAAATCTAGTCATGTCAGGATTAGGAAATACTGGACTCTGCGCCTGGCGCACGGCGTACTGCTTAGCGCATTGGTCGACGCAACTCTGTTGTGTCTCGCCATTTCTTCTGTTTGCGCCGCTAGATCCGCAGGCCGTGTGCTGTGCGTCCTAAACGCTGCCTGTTAGCGCGTATCTGGCTTAGGCCCTCGTTTTGCCCTGAAATACAAAAACACTGGAAACCAGTAATCTTGTACACAAAATAATGCAAACAAGCATAGGGTTATGATCTAAATAATGCGTATAAATAGGCTCTATCAGAGGGGTTGAAACCTCTTCCAGCGAATCTAAGATATGAATTCTTGGGACCAAACGAATCTTTACCCGTTATCATAGAAGCTTCTTTGAATGATGTTGAAACTTCTAAATTGATGAATGTGTTGCATGAATATAAAGGTGCTATTGGGCACTCTATTGATGATTTGAAGGGGATTAACCCCGATGTTTGCATGCACAGAATTCGTTTGGAAGATAATGTGAAGCCCAGTCGTGAGTTCCTTAGGCGTTTAAATCCTAAGTTAGGAGAAGTTGTATTGAAGGAAGTCACCAAGTTGCGAAATGCAAGTATTATTTTTGTTATTCCAAATTTTGAGTGGGTGAGCCCAATTCATGTGGTGCCTAAAAAGGGCCGGCTCACCGTGGTGAGAAATGAAAAGAATGAGCTGATACCTATGCGTACGGTCACGGGGTGGAGAATGTGGGTAGACTATAGGAAATTAAATGCAGCCACTAAGAAGGATCACTTTCCCATTCCCTTTATAGATCAAATGTTAGAACGTGTAGCAAGGCATGAATATTTTTATTTTCTTGAAGGATATAGTGGTTGTTGGAATCGTGGCTTTCTAAACTTCGCGTTTGTCCAATATTTGAATTGAATGGACAATCAATAGAATAGCAGAAAAGTAAAGAACACAAGTCTTTTAAAGTGGTTCGGTTATTACTGCAAATAACCTACTCCACTCCCCAAGTAACCACTTGAGGCTTTTCTTATTAACGATGGCTTTTCAATAGGATCTGCCAAAGAACCTGTACAATGGTTTTCAGTGGGCTAAACCAGAAACCCCTTTGTTTTCAGATCAACAAAGAAACTCACAACTTTGCTTTTGCAGGCTAAGCAACAACCTTGACGGTGTAGATTCTTTGTTGTGGGAACACGTCTCTTTCTGCACAAGAGTTGGATTCAACTGATGAATCTGTGCAGAGTACTTCAAAGCTTCAGAGTATATGGCAGCGGGAAACTTTGCTTTGAAGGAGAAGGGAACTCTCGGGAAAGATTGAAAGTAGAGAATCTGCGAGAGTTGAGTTTGCTTTTTGTGCGCTTGTATAAATTCCAAAGAAAAGAAAAAGTTGTTTCTTCTCAAAATTGTAAGGTATAGATATAGGAAAAGAGATGAACGGTTGTGTCGGTTTGTAATTTGAATTCAACAACCGCTTGCACCTTTTAACTTCTAAAGGATAAGCTTTGATTCAAATAACAAGACTGTCCTGAACTGTCAAGAAACTGCTAAGTGTGGAAATTGTTTAACCGACATGTAGCCTACATATGATAGTTACATGTAGTCCACATGCAATACCAGACAACTGAATTTGTCCAAGTATATGAACTATCACTGTGATGTAGTCTACATACAGATTTCCATATGAAGTCTCCATTAGCACAAGCAGTTAACAATGTAACTTTATGTAGCCTACATCTGGATTCAGTATGTAGTCTACATTGCTAATGAGATTCCAGTTTCAACAAGATTACTTAATATCGTTTCAATATTGTTAATCATTGTTATCATCAAAACTAATGCAGGATAGAGATGAAACAATCTCCCCCTTTTTGATGATGACAACCATATAGCATGATTAATCAGTATTGAAATAATCTCCCCCTTTGTCAAAATCAAAAAGAATCAAACTCCCCCTGAATTAAAGCGGGGATATACGCTAAGTGACTTGACTATAGGAAGATTAAAAGTTCATGAGGGCGTGGAATGGAACATCACGACCAAGGGACAGACGCTTTTCTTGTGAAAACGAAAGAACAAAATGACAGAATTTTAGTAGAGTGAAAAAGAGTGACCTTAGTCTGAATCACTGATTTCCACATTGGAAGAGGAAGTACTACTGGGGGCACGCTTTCTCGGAGACATGGGCTCTTCTGTGAATCTACTTGCAGAGGCTCGGTGGGTTTTTGGATTGGAAGTGCTATCCATAGGTATACCACCAAAAGACACAGGAGGAATCTTTTCTTTGCCTTGAGACTTAAGGATTTTAGTGATAAGATCCTTACTGTGGTCCAAAAGGGCATAGATGGATAAAAAGTTGTTATTAACAGCTTTGTCCAATGTCTTAAGAGACCTTTGATATGTGTCCAGCTTCTGCATCAAGTCCTCCTCAAAGCCCTTGACCCTTCGCTTCTCCAAATCCATCTCATTCCTTAGAATTTGATGGAGCTCAGCGAAGTCATCATACTGCTTGAACAGGATAGTATAGAACTTATCCAGTTCTGCCTTTACCAAGGCCAGTATAGAGGCTGTGGAGGGAGATGATGAGGTAGAGCCATCAGCAGGAGAATTCTTCTGAGATTCCAAGAGGAGGGTCTTGAGTTCCTTGTTCTCAGCTTCGATCCTATCAAGCCTTTCCAACAAGGGTTGAAGATCTACTTGTGAAGATGACCTAGCAGTCTGAGGAGTTGGAGGAGGCCTGGAATCATTGCTGACTTGGAGTACCAGATCAGTATAAGATCTCTCCATGTCCCGGAGCATATCCATAACATGAGCAAGATCAACTGCATTAGACGAGTGTTGTAACCCTAAAGTCCCATAATCAGAGGACTTAGGCAACTGTCCAGAGGCAGCCTTGCTCTTGAAGATAGCTGAGCATGGGACCAGATCAATCACAGGGGCTGGTATGGGGACACCTTCCAGATACTTGGATGTTTTGGCAGACTTGTCATTGAAGTAACAGTCCACTTCATCACAGAATTGCCATCCAGTGTTGATGAAGTTGTCATAGCCATACGCAGATGTAGGCACCATAGGCCGTTCTCCAGACAAGGGAACTCCAAACTTTTCAAAGAAGATAGTGAACACATTACCAAATGGTAGATCAGTGTTTCTTTGTTTCTGACCCATGACCTTGGGTTCCGCCCAAATTTTAATAATCAACCGATACATGACATACGGAAGATCGATTAACTGTTCATCCCCTTGAATGATCTTAGCCGCAACCAACAGATTATAGTATGGTTCAAACTGCAATCGACCACCTCGAGGAAGGAAATTGTACATTAATATGTGAAGTACTAACCTTCCTAGCATAGGGGGCCTGGATAGAGTAATCCGTTCGCCGCCAAGATCCAAGCCGTCCATGACAACCTTTAGTGCCTCAGATGGAGACATGGAGGTTTCAGGGTCCCATTCTGGGAAGCAGAAGTCACGACAGTCAGATCTGTCCAAGTCCAAGATCTCAGCAATAATCTGGGGATTCAATTTGATGGAGACCCCCTTTACCATTGACTGGATCATCCCCTGATCATCAACCCTCAAGTTTGCAAAGAAGATTCGAACCAAATCTTGGTAACAGTTGCGAGGATTAGTAACAACAGAGTTCCAAGAACGAAACTTCCTTTTCAAATTGAGTGTTGGGAACGAGTCCAGGTCGTAGGCGTATCCATGTTGGACTTGACGATCTTTGAACTTGTGGTTGAAGAGCTGAAGGTGAGTAGTGCTGAAGAAGTTGTCAGGATGAATTGAAGATTCTTCCTCATCAACTCTCGCTTTCTTGGACCCACTAGGAAAGATTTCCTTTCCAGGGCGCTTCTGAGCATGACGAGGAGGCTCAACCTCCACAGGTTCTTCAACTCTGCCGGTATTATCCTCCTGAGGCAAATGCGTCGCCTTAGTCTGACGACTGGCGCCGCGAATCTTTCCTGACCTAGATCCCTTTTGAGTCATTTTGTGATGAAAGGAGTAAGGGTGAGGAATGAGAGTCCTTTTAAAAGGAAGTAAAAGGAGGTTGCAGGGAGTTTAGAGGCGGTTTAGCAGAGAGTGGGCCAAAGAGGTTTGAGCAAGAAAGTAGTGGGAAGTTAAGATGTAACTTGATCTGATTTTATCCCACTAATTTCTAACCGTTTGACCACCCCATTTTTAACCGTTGGAGGCTGTCAGAGTGACAGTTGAATGCCAGTAACATTTCCAATCGTTGGACAGGTTGTGGGCTTCATCAAATATTCCGAATGAAGTCTACATTGTAACTATAGAGTATAGGAAATTGATCATAAGTTACCTTTAGACTTCTTCAAGATCAACCATTCCAAGTTCTCTTCGTAAGAATGAAAATCTGTCTTTATCAAGAGGCTTAGTAAAGATGTCAGCAAGTTGTTTTTCAGTACAAACAAACTTGACACATATATCTCCTTTCGCAACATGATCTCTAAGGAAATGATGCCTTAGATCAATGTGCTTAGTTCTTGAATGAAGAACAGGATTTTCTGAAATACTTATTGCACTTGTGTTATCACAAAATATAGGAATTTGTGAATAGCATAGCCCAACATCTTTTAATGTCTGTTTCATCCAAAGGACTTGGGCGCACGCACTAGTGCTGAAACATACTCAGCTTCAGCAGTTGACAAAGCAACTGAATTTTGTTTCTTGCTGTTCCATGATACTAAGGATGATCCTAAGAAAAAGCAGTTCCCACTTGTACTTTTTCTATCAACCTTGTATCCAGCAAAATCAGCATCTGAATATGCTATTAGATCAATAGTTGATCCTTTTGGATATCATATACCAAGAGATGGGGTATATCTTAGATATCCAAGTATTCTCTTTAGAGCACGCATGTGTGATTGCTTAGGATCAGATTGATATCTAGCACACAAGCATACGCTAAACATAATGTCTGGTCTAGATGAGGTAAGGTATAGTAGACTCCCGATAATACTTCGATAAAGTTTGATGTCTACTGATGCGCCTTCTTCATCTTTACAAAGACTTATGCTAGTGCTCATAGGAGTAGGATATGTCTTTTGACTATCCTTGTCAAATTTTCTAAGTAACTCTTTAGTATACTTAGTTTGACTCAATAGAATGCCTTCTTCAATTTGTTTAACTTGAAGTCCTAGGAAGAAATTCAATTCTCCCATAGAAGACATCTCAAATTCCTCTTGCATGAGTTTCTCAAATTCAGCGCACAATTCCAAGATTGTAGCACCAAAAATGATGTCGTCCACATAAATTTGGACTATGATCATTTCTTTACCATCATGTTTGGTAAATAGAGTATGATCAATTGCTCCTCTTTTGTAACCTTTCTTAAGAAGAAAGGTTGTCAATCTTTCATACCATGCTCTAGGAGCTTGTTTTAGACCATAAAGAGCTTTCTTTAGTCTATAAACATATTCAGGATTACTAGGATCCTCAAATCCAGGAGGCTGTTTAACATAGACTTCTTCCTTAATGACTCCATTTAGGAAGGCACTTTTGACATCCATTTGATAGAGTTTCATATTCATATGACTTGCTAAGGCACATATCATACGAATAGATTCAAGTCTAGCAACAGGAGCATAAGTTTCATCATAGTCTATGCCTTCTTGTTGATTGTAGCCTTGTGCTACTAATCTAGCCTTATTTCTTATAACATCTCCATCTTCATTTAACTTGTTCCTAAAAACCCACTTTGTACCCACAATAGGATAATTAATGGGAGGAGGAACAAGTTCCCATACATTATTTCGGACAAATTGATCCAATTCTTCTTGCATGGCCAATATCCAATCAGGATGTGGTTCTGCTTCTTTGAAGTTCTTTGGTTCAATGTTTGAGATGAAGGCTGTCCATTGACATGTTTCATCAAGGACATTCCTTCTTGTCCTTACAGGAAGGTCTGCTGGACCAATGATCTGCTCCATAGGGTGATCGCGGTGTTCCTTCCAAACTTTTGGGAGATTTATACCATCATCAACAACATGATTGTCATCAAGTGTCGAAGGTGTAGTGCAGGGTGTCAAACCTTCATCATTTCCGTCTTTTGGAAGACCAATGATGGATTCATCAAAAGCGACATGCATAGATTGTTCCACTTTAAATGTTCTCAGGTTATAAACTCTATAAGCCTTAGAATTTGTGGAATAACCTATGAAGATACCTTCATCACTTTTAGAATCAAATTTTCCAAGATGATCCTTTTCATTTAAGATGAAGCATCTTGCTCCAAAAACTTTAAAATAGGAAATTCTAGGTTTCTTCCCATGATATAGTTCATATGGAGTCTTTTGTAGATGATTTCTAAGATGTACTCGGTTGATAATATAACATGAGGTGTTCACAGCCTCAGCCCATAAATATTTAGGCAAGTTATTTCCGAGAATCATACATCTTGTCATCTCTTGAAGAGTTCGATTTTTCCTTTCCACCACTCCATTTTGTTGTGGTGTTCTAGGATTAGAAAAGTGATGTTGAATTCCTTTTTCTTTACAGAATTCTTCAAACACTTCACTATTGAACTCTCCACCTTGGTCACTTCTTATTTTGATGATTTTATCATTCTTTTCATTGCATACAAGATTATAGAACTCCTTGAAACATTCCAAGGCTTCATTCTTATGTGCAAGAAAATATACCCAAGTATATCTAGAATAATCATCAACAAGAACGAAAGCATAGGATTTTCCACTTATACTTTTGACATCCACTGGTCCAAACAAGTCCATGTGGATTAAGTCAAGTGGCTTAGACGTGGTTATGTCTTTCTTGCTTTTAAAGGAGGTTTTGTGTTGTTTGCCCTTCTGGCATGGACCACACAATCCTTCCTTTTTGAAACTTGTCTCAGGAAGTCCTCTCACTAACTTATTCTTTTGGAGGAACTTCAAGAGATCATAGTTGACATGACCAAGACGCTTATGCCACAATTGACATGTGCTTTCGGTAGTGGCTGATAGGCATACATTGGATGAGGATATGTTCATATCTAGTTTATAAACATTTCCTATCCGTAACCCTTCAATGGTTTGTCCTTTAACTGAATCATGAATAATACAGTTATTTGGAGTGAAGGTTACTTTGTATCCTTTGTCACATAGCTGGCTAACGCTAATGAGATTATGCTTTAGATGAGAGACTAACAGCACATCCTCAATTAGTAATGAGTTTTCACCAGTTATGTTACCAATCCCAATGATCTTTCCTTTCTTATCATTACCAAAAGATACGGTCCCACCATTGTAGGACTTGAAAGATGAAAACATGGTTTTATCCCATGTCATATGGCGTGAACATCCACTGTCCAAATACCAACTTTTGGTATTGACATCCTGCAATAGGTGAGGAGATGCATTTAAGGAACCCTAACTAATATGGGTTCTCTTGACTTTATAAGAATGTCTGGTAGGTATTCTTTAGGAATCCATACCCTATGTATCCTAGGTATGATCTTAGAAACATGTCTAGAGTGTGACATCCTAGAGGAGTTTCTTATTTTATTGACAGGCTTCTGCCTTTTCCTAACATGTGGCCTACATAAGTTATTCTCATGTTGCCTACATGTATCAGTGATGCATGATTTGTGCAGACTTTGCTTTCGTCCATTCCTGACATGTAGCCTACATGAACGAGTGGCATGTTGCCTACATGCAGCATTGTTATGACGTTTATGCAAAGTTTGACTTGGCCTATCTATCACATGGAGGTTACATGCGTGATCATTTTGTTTCCTACATGTATTGTGAATCTCATGACAGGTATAATCTGATTGCCTACGTCTACGTGGGCTAATCTGATTGTACTTGGATCGATCATTTGTATGAGTCTTACTGATCCTTTGTCTAGTATCAATAGTTGTTGATACACGGGTTTTCTCAACTTGATGACCTGATTCCTTAGCTATTTTAGGAATAGTATGGTGAACAGAGGTTTGTTCAGGAAGTTGTTCTCTTGTGTCAGTAGATCTTACAAACTTAATGGGAGTGATATTTCCACCCTTTTTGATGGAGTGATCATAACCAATCCCATGTTTGTTGTCGACAGATCGTTGGACATCCAAGAGATCATTTAAATCACAAGTACCTTTGTTAAGATTTGAAATTGTATCTTTCAATTTCGTATTTTCTTTAACAAGGATACTTTTCTCACTACGGAGTGATTTTACTTCCTCATACAATTCCTTGTATCTATAATATAAATTAAAATATGCATTGGATACTTCATCAAATGAGAGATTTGAGGGATCATTACTTACTTGATCGTCTTTATTTGCCATAAGACATAGGTTTACTTCATCCGTTGAAGTTGCTTCTTCATCTTCACTTGATTCATCCCAAGTGGTGACTTTGAAAGATTTTTCTCCCTTTTCAAAGTTCTTCTTCTTTAAAGTGCATGTACTTTTATAATGACCCTTTTTACCACAGTTGTGACATACAACTTGTGATGGATCAGTTTTCTTTCCTGATCTCTTTCTCAGGAATTGCTTGAATTGTTTAGTGATTAATGCGATATCATCATCATCATCATCACTGTCAAATTCTATCTTTTCGGATTTGAATGCTATTGTCTTTGGTTTGATAGGTTCTGGTTCAAGACCTTCCAAATCAATCTCATGAGTCAAAAGTGATCCAAGTAGATCCTGTAGACTTAACACATTCAGATCTTTACTCTCAATGATGGCAGTAACTTTTGGTTGCCATGTTCTAGGGAGACTTCGCAAAACCTTTCTGACTTTTTCATGGTTTGCGTAGGTCTTCCCGAGAGATTGAAGAGAGTTGGTGATGAATGTAAATCTTGTGAACATGCTTGTTATGTTCTCATCCTTTTCCATCTTGAAGAGTTCATATGCTCTTACAAGTCTATCAATTTTCTGCTGCTTAACTTGAGAGGTTCCTTCATGGATGACTTCTAAGTTTTCCCATATCTCCTTTGCGTTTTCACAAGTTAGAATACGCTGGAGTTCAACATCACAGAGTGCACAAAAGAGTATTGTCTTAGCCTTGGCATTCAAGGTAAGTTTTCTTTTGTCATCCTCAGTGAGTTCGGAATCTTTCTTAGGTCTCCAATTTGGTTCCTCCTTTGTACCAGCATCTTTGACGGGAGCAAAAGGACCTTGTTTTATTACTTTCCATAGATCTACGTCTATACTCTGGAAATACACTTCCATACGTGTTTTCCATAAGGAGTAATTGTCTCCATTAAAGAATGGAGGTCTGGATATTGAAAGTCCTTCTACTGGATTAGCGAAGTTTGCCATAGCGAGTGATTCACCGTTTTGAAGCAAAACCAAAGTGAATCAACCTGCTCTGATACCAATTGTTGGAATCGTGGCTTTCTAAACTTCGCGTTTGTCCAATATTTGAATTGAATGGACAATCAATAGAATAGCAGAAAAGTAAAGAACACAAGTCTTTTAAAGTGGTTCGGTTATTACTGCAAATAACCTACTCCACTCCCCAAGTAACCACTTGAGGCTTTTCTTATTAACGATGGCTTTTCAATAGGATCTGCCAAAGAACCTGTACAATGGTTTTCAGTGGGCTAAACCAGAAACCCCTTTGTTTTCAGATCAACAAAGAAACTCACAACTTTGCTTTTGCAGGCTAAGCAACAACCTTGACGGTGTAGATTCTTTGTTGTGGGAACACGTCTCTTTCTGCACAAGAGTTGGATTCAACTGATGAATCTGTGCAGAGTACTTCAAAGCTTCAGAGTATATGGCAGCGGGAAACTTTGCTTTGAAGGAGAAGGGAACTCTCGGGAAAGATTGAAAGTAGAGAATCTGCGAGAGTTGAGTTTGCTTTTTGTGCGCTTGTATAAATTCCAAAGAAAAGAAAAAGTTGTTTCTTCTCAAAATTGTAAGGTATAGATATAGGAAAAGAGATGAACGGTTGTGTCGGTTTGTAATTTGAATTCAACAACCGCTTGCACCTTTTAACTTCTAAAGGATAAGCTTTGATTCAAATAACAAGACTGTCCTGAACTGTCAAGAAACTGCTAAGTGTGGAAACTGTTTAACCGACATGTAGCCTACATATGATAGTTACATGTAGTCCACATGCAATACCAGACAACTGAATTTGTCCAAGTATATGAACTATCACTGTGATGTAGTCTACATACAGATTTCCATATGAAGTCTCCATTAGCACAAGCAGTTAACAATGTAACTTTATGTAGCCTACATCTGGATTCAGTATGTAGTCTACATTGCTAATGAGATTCCAGTTTCAACAAGATTACTTAATATCGTTTCAATATTGTTAATCATTGTTATCATCAAAACTAATGCAGGATAGAGATGAAACAGTGGTTTCTTTCAAAATCCTATCCACCCCGATGACCAAGAAAAGACGACGTTTACTTGCCCCTACGGCACATTTGCTTACAGGAGAATGCCTTTTGGTCTTTGTAATGCACCCGGAACTTTTCAACGTTGTATGATGTCCATTTTTGCAGAATTTCTAGAGAACTCTATGGAAGTATTTATGGATTCTGTGCATTGTTATTGCTTCGATGATTGTCTCACAAATTTGTCTCGTGTGTTGGCTAGGTGCATCGAAATGGATCTAGTGCTAAACTGGGAAAAATGCCACTTAATGGTAAAAGAATGTATTATGTTGGGACATCTTGTGTCAAAAAAAGGGGAGGTCGATAGGGCAAAGATCGATGTTATTGAGAAGCTGCCATCATCAAGAGACGCTAAAGGAATAAAAAGTTTCCTCGGGCACGCTAGATTTTATAGAAGTTTCATCAAGGACTTCTCGAAAATTGCTAAACCTCTTACAAATTTGCTATGTAATGAGGTGGAGTTCAATTTCGATGAACCATGCCATCAAGCATTTCAAACGCTAAGCTTTCGTGCCCGCCCCGATCATTCAACCGCCAAATTCCGTTTGAGCTAATGTGTGACGCTAGTGATAGCGGTATTGGGTCAAAGGATCGAGAAGCATTTGCATGTTATTTATTATGTGAGTAAGGCCCTTGACTCTACACTAGAGAATTACTCGACCACAGAGAAAGAAATGCTTGTTATCATCTATGGCTTCAAGAAATTCAGGCAATACTTGATCTGGCCCAAAACAATTGTCTACACTGACCATGCAGCGATCAAGTACCTTATGGAAAAGAAGGAGGCGAAGCCTAGACTAATCCGTTGGATACTCCTTTTATAAGAGTTCAACATGGAAATTAAAGATAAGAAAGGAGTGGAAAACGTAGTTGAGGATCAGCTATCGAGGTTTGAGCAAATCAGTGGATGTGATGCGAAGAATGTGCTGATTGAAGACTCTTTTATTGGTGAATATTTTCGGAGTGTTGAGACAACACAAGCTCCCTGGTATACTGATTTTGTGAATTTTCTTGCTTGTGGAATTTTACCTGAAGGGGCAGATTACAATCAGTGGAAGAAATTCCTCCATGACGCAAACCGTTATTATTAGGATGAGCCATTTCTCTATAGGCTATGTGCTGATGGATTATATCAGTCATGTATTGTGGAGGATGATCAGAAAAGGATTCTACAAAGCTGCCACTCTTCCCCATATGATGGACATGGTTCGAGCTCCAAAACAGCCGCTAAGGTTCTAAAATACGGGTTTTATTGGCCTACGCTGTCTAAGGACGCGTATGAATTTGTGAAGTCTTATGACGCATGCCAACGCATGGGAAATACATCAAACCATGATGAGTTGCCGTAGAAGGGAATTCTTGAGGTTGAAATTTTTGATGTTTGGGGGATAGATTTCATGGGGCTGTTCCCATCATCGCACGGGAACAAATATATTCTTGTTGATCCGTCGATTATGTCTCCAAATGGGTGAAGGCCGTCGCTGCTCCTTCTTGCGATGCTAATGTGGTAAAGAAACTTTTCACCAAGGTAATATTTCCAAGGTTCGGTGCGCCAAGAACAATGATCAGCGATAATTGATTGCACTTTAAGAAAAAATAGTTTGAGGCATTGCTCCGCAAATATGGTGTCTACCACAAGATAGCAACACCATATCACCCTCAGACCAGCGGCCAAGTTGAGGTATCTAATCGCGAGATCAAGGCCATATTGAAGAAGATGGTTAGTAGTTCTCGCAAGGATTGTTCGTCGAAGCTAGATGAAGCATTGTGGGCTTACCGAACGGCGTTTAAGACACCAATCGGTATGTCCCCTTACAGACTTGTGTACGGCAAGCCTTGCCATCTCCCTGTGGAACTTGAGTACAAAGCCATGTGGGCTGTAAAGAAACTGAACTTCGACTTGAAATCAGCAGGGGAGAAGAGACTACTCCAGCTTCACGAGCTCGATGAAATCAGACTTGACTCGTACGAAAGTGCCAAAATTTATAAGGACAAAACCAAACAGTGGCATGACAAGAAAATTCAGAGAAGAACTTTCTCGAAGGGAAATAGCGTTTTTCAACTCCAGACTTAGACTATTTCCTAGAAAGCTGAAATCAAGGTGGTCGGGGCCTTTCAAGGTCAATAAAGTGTACAAAGATGGTCAGTTCGAATTGGTGAACAAAGACGGTGAGACTTTCAAGGTGAATGGCCACCGAATCAAAGTGTACCATGGAGACGAGCAAAGCTTGGAGCTTGGAGACTTCAAGCTTGACGATTCCACCTAATTCCCACACTATCGCCTGCCACTTGAGAAGGGATCCTCTTAAGAAGGACTTCTTAAGTGTGTTCTTAATGAAGAAGGGAATCAGCTACGTCTTAGCCAAGACGTTAAACTAGGTTGGTGAGTATTTGTGCTTTTATTTCTACTTGTTGGTAGTATAGAATCATTTTGGACTTTGTGTTGCGTCGTGCACCAAATATTTGATTGGTGGTTTTAGGGATTTTGTGTTTGAGTGCACTCGAATTACCCCTTTAGTTTGATTATCTATATGTAGGAGTTTTACGTGTGGGGTAATTCGATTTGTGGAATCTGGTAAATTTTTGGGAGAATTTCATGTAGAGTGCCTGTTAACACACAGCAACTGACTCGCCCGAATCAGTTTTAGGCTTCCACTAATCAATTTTGATTTCCACAGCTTGAAAGTTCGTATTGGAACTGAGTGTTTGATGTGGACGAATCACATTTTGGCCACCCTGAATCACTTTTGATTCGGCCAAGATATGCGAGTCGAATTCATTCGGTCAGCTCTGCATGAACCATATAGGAAATTTGTGTCCGAATCAATATTTATTCGGGCAAGGGTTCCACAAATCAAAATTGATTCGACGAGCCGAATAAATTTCATTACCCACTGAGTATTTGATTCGGGGGAATGAGTTCTGATTCGGGCAAGGCCATTGGCTCACTTCCCCGAATCAATGTCATTCGGGGTTTTAAGTTGACTCGTTTGCATATTTTCTCTCTCTCACATCTCTCCCGACACCGAACCCTGAAACCTTGCCCGCTCCGTCCGTCGCTGACCATAGCCAGCACCCGTCTGTCCGACCGCATCCATCCACCTACCGCAAAACACACTTGCCAGCTCCATTCGACCTAGCCGAACCCACTTCGTCCGACTTCTCTCCGAAGTCACTTTCCCGTGCACAAATCAGTTTTGATCTGGACGAGTCACTTTCTGCCTTACCCGAATCAATTTAGCCTCCTAGACGGTTTTCAACAAAACATTCCCATAGCTCCCACCAATCTGAACTCAGCCGGGAAACCGAGACAGCCACCAACCCGGAGGCTTTCCGCGGCTGAGAAGTCCAAAGGAATAGCTAAACCCAAACCCAAACCGAGGCCGAGACAAGTTGCCACTGCTGGCATTGTCATTCAATCATCTCCTCCACCGTCTCCAGTCAGTGAGACATCCTCATCTTCCTCCGAGGAAGCAGACCAGTGAGGGAGTCCTCTCGCGCGCAACCCAGCTTAGCTATAGTCCCGCAAGCAGGAGCGGAAAGGGCAAGTACGCCCTTCCCTTTTAGTGAAGAGATTCAGATCGGTGACGCTCAAATGAAGACTCCGTTGACGCAGCACAGTGGATATGCACATAAATAAAGAATTTATGGCCTCCTTTTCCGCGACATGGGAGGATGACAATGTTGTGATGCATAAGGGTAAGAAGGAGCGGCATGTTCACTTTTGGAATTTCCGCTTGGGCGGATAGGTTTTTCGATTGGAAACCAATGATGTCGCCACCGCATTTGGGTGCATTGAGTATGTGAGTACCCGAGATTCCGGGGAGGCCACAGGTACGAGTTCTGGAAGCAAATTACCCGACAAGATATTTTCTTCACGTCCCCTCAGCCAGCGTTGATGATTCAGTCTCTGATTTGGCGGCTGATTCACCATTTTATAGCGACATCCATTCACATCCGCAAGGATGGTGGACGGTATGTAAACACCACAGGTATGGACCTAAATCTTCAAATTAAATTCGAGTCCTATCAGAATTCAAAGTACAAGGGACATGCTTTAGGTGGCGGGACATTTATTACGCTTCTATCAAAGCACATGGGCTTTACTTTGGACCACGGCACGCCTCTACCCAAGAAAGTACACAACCTGGAGGGTCTTCCCAAGATGCATATCATAGACGCGAAGACTCCTGAATGGATTGTTCAAAAGGATGTGTCGAAGAAATTAAAGATGTGGATTGCGAAACAGGGACTAGAGCATGGGCCTCCTCAGATGATTTTCGATTGGAAACCAATGATGTCGCCACCTGCACCTGCCCAAGCTTCCGAAAAAATCCCAGATATCAGACCATCCTCCACTGCTCATCCTTCGGTTGAGCCCGAGCCAGGTGTACGTGAGGACCTGAGGTTGATGAGCGCGCATTTGGATTCCCTCTCGGATTCTCACGCGACGCTCATCCGCCCCCACGAGGTATTATCCACCCTTGTCCATGATTTTTTTCGTATGGCAAGGAGGTTCCATGGCACGTATGGCACCACATTTGGGTATTGTAGACATCCCACCTCCGCCGGCGCCGTTTGCTCAGCCACAGCCTCAGCCGCCGCCTCCCCAGCCTATGCCACCAGCAGAGGCAGGAGATGACTCATTTCAGCCATGGTCGAAGGTTGGGTTGATGAGGCCAATGCCTCGACCAAAAATAGTGACAGTGAGGCCGACACCGGGAGTGGCAGTGAGAGCAGCAGTGGAGACAATGAAGAGGAGGACGACTCGGACTACGAGACTCGCTCAAAGAGTAGGAATGACGTTTAGGTGCATTTTGTATGTCATGACTTGTGTTGGTATTCTTGCTATGTAATTTTCTTGACTAGTCCATTTTTATTTTGACGCGCTTCGCCGTGATATTTTTTTTGGCATGACAGAGGGTTTTCGAACTTGTATTATTTTTATTTGATAGTTTTTCCTTTTAAACAATGATTCGGACTACACTGCTAGTTTTGATTCGGACACCTGGCAAAGTCACTTTCTTTTGCTTTGCCCGAATCACTTTTGATTCGGGGAACCTCACACTATCCGAGCTAGTTTGATTTGACCACCCTATCCGAATCACTTTTGATTCGGGGAAGCTCAAACTATACGAACTGCTTTGATACGACCACGCTGTGGTCGGATCACTTTTTGTGCACCCCAAATCAATTCTGATTCGGGCAGTTTTGAGCATAATTATTTTCGGTTGTCTTTGGGAATTGTGCAACTTTATTAGCATTTGATCGAAACCTTTTTCAAGCACTATATTACACTAGTTCATGACTTCAGATTTCCATGACCATATCTACATAAACTCATCGTTTGAATCGTAGCGCATTTACAATCTTTTGCCTAGCTATATGTTTCGCTTTGATGTATATGTCATAGCTAGCTGTTTTAATATGAATTCAGGTGTTGCGCATTCACGGACAAAGGCGGTTGCGCTTTTGGCTACCTCCACACAAGAGAAGTTCATTAGAACCTTTCTCTTTAATTCTTTTTCTTTATATTGCTTAGACACTAAGCAAATTTTTAAGTGTGGGGTGTTTTGCGATTATGCTTTTATTTGCTTAACAACATGATTCTATGCTACATATTTTTGTTGCACGCATTATACTCGCATGATTGCTTTCATCTAGCTTTAAATATTGATCACACGAAGTAATGCTTGCCAAGCGATTAAGTAGTATCATTTAAAAATATTGTTGGGATGAGTTGTGATGATGCAGTATGGCAGTGTTTGACAAAACCAGCACAAGTGAACAAGGAGCAGCTACAGCAGGGGATGCTATAGCAGGAGCTTGTTCAAGCTGCTGCAACATCTGTCAAAGTAGCAGCAGCAACCTGGGCTTGGCTAAAAGGCCTGGCAGCCCTGCTGAGAGCTTCAGAAGAATTTCTAAGTTGCTGCCAAGAATATTCCAGTGGGGATTTCCTAGCTAGAGAAGGAGATTTATTTTGGAGATCAAATCAAATCTAATCTCCTAAAAATTAAGAGATAATTGTTTCTTTTTGGGACATTGCTAAATCCTGTTCTTGACTGAAGCTGGCGTTGCTTTTAAGGAAGTAGAGGTCAGAGCAGAGAGGGTGATCGAAGCTGAGGGATACACGAGTGCGTGCGTCAGAGAGTGGAATTTTGGTGTGCGACGGACGAATTCTTCGATCATCACCCGAAAGCAGAGCGTGAGCGCAGAGCTGTGGTGACAGAAGGAGAAGGAGATCAGGACTTGCGTAGTCTGATCTGAGCTTGATCTGTAAGCCAATTCAGAGCAGTGGTGCTTGTTGGTTGATCAAGGAAGGCCGCGGAAGAACTGACGGGTGTGTGGCTCGGTCGAGTGTCTAAGCGGCAGTTCTCGCTAGTGGCAGGAGGTCACTGAGTGAGGGGGATTATTCCAGAGTGTGCAGCGCTCGTGGAATCGTTCGATCGGCTCGGCAGAAGGCTTTGGAGCGACGCGGACAATTGTGCATCAGCTGTGTGCTACAGCAGATGCTGCAGCAACCCTGCAGAGTTGAGTGTAGTTTAGAATAGGCTGAGTTTCCAGGAGACAGTAGCTATTCTAGATTGACATTTGTAGAGGGTGTGCAGACACAAGTCAGAGCCTGTTCTGATTGTGTCCAGTGATCCACACAAGGGTGGATAATACCTCGTGGGGGCGGATGAGCTGTGGAGTTGTAACCGAGTGTACTTGGAGACCTCTGTAATTAGTGGATTGAGGACTGGAGAATAGTCCTCCCTAGACGTAGGCAGTTAGCCGAACTGGGTGAACAAACTTCTGTCTTGTTCATTGTTTGCTGAGACAATTTCCGAGTGAACAAGAGTGTGCTGCAGCAACTGCTTGTTCACAAATCTGTCTGTCAAGAGACGCTGCGAATTTCAATTGGTATCAGAGCGGGAGCTTACCACACAGAGTAAAAGATCTTACAGTGTCTCTGAAGAAGCCAAGACAATGAAGGAAGGATAGAGCACAAGCAGACCTCCATTGTTGGAAGAAAGCAACTATGGATATTGGAAGGCTAGGATGAAAGCTTTTCTCAAGGCCATTGATGAGAAGACCTGGAGAGCTATCGTGGTCCAGTGGTCTCCTCCAATCACCATGGATGAACAGGGAGTCACACGGATAAAGCCTGAAGAACAATGGACTGCTGAAGAGGGAGCTGCAGCAACTGGTAAGTCAAAGGCTTTGAATGCGATTTTTGCTGAAGTTGATGCTAACAATTTCAGGTTGATATCAAATTGTGATATGGCCAAACAAGCTTGGGAAATTCTGCAAACTGCACATGAAGGAACTGATAGAGTAAAGCTGTCAAGATTACAGATTATTGCCACACAGTTTGAGAATCTGAGAATGCTGGAAGAGGAGACTGTCACTGAGTTTAATGAAAAACTTTGTGATCTGGCAAATGAAGCCCATGCTCTTGGTGAACCTATTCCTGAAGAGAAGCTGATCAGAAAGATCCTCAGATCGTTGCCTACAAGATTTGACATGAAAGTGACGGCCATTGAAGAAGCTAAAAATGTAAGATTCATGAGGCTGGAAGAGTTGATGGGATCCCTCAAACAATTTGAGATGAAGCTGGTTAAAGAAGATCTCACTCCTAAGGACATGAATATTGGACTGAAGGCTAAAACAGAAGCTAAGAAGCCAGTTCCAGATGATCAGCTGAGTATGCTAGTCAAGAACCTTGGAAAGCTCCTGAAGAACATGGACTCAAGAACTGGGCAAAGCTCATCCTCACGAAAACAATTCAGAAGAGGTGGAGAAAATAAAAGGAGAGGGAAGGAACCTGCTCAGAATGAAGATGAGAAGAAAGAAATGAAAAAAGGGGTCCAATGCTGGAACTGTGAAGGGTATGGACATATTGAGGCTGACTGTCCGAGCAAACCCCTCAAGAACTCAGAGAAAAAGAACAACAAGTCCCTGACAGCAAAATGGAGTGACTCTGAGGAAAGTGATGAAGAAAATTGTGTTGTGCTAACCAGTGTGTCAGATTTCAACCTCAAAGAGCTAAAGAAGGACGAATTCCACTATGGGATTGAAGTATCCGAAAGTGAAGATGAGGAGGACTCAACTGTCAGCCTTATTGACTATCTGGGGGAAATACTTAAACAGTGTGAGGCAGTCCTTCAGACGAATCAAGCATTGACTGACAGAGTCAAGCTTCTGGAAGAAGAACGAAGTAAATTTCTCTCCTTATCCAACAGTCAAGTTACCATTCTGAAAAGGGAAGATACAGGAAGCCAAGCCACTGACATTGGTGTCTCACCAGCAACAGCCAAGGCAGCTGATCCTCAGAAAAATATCTTGGATGAAATTTTGTCTTATCAAAGACTTGGAAAAGGGAGAACGGGGCTTGGATATACTGGTGAAGAAAGCTCTAGAGGAACAGTCTTCATAAAAGCCTCGGATGCTATGATATATGAAAAGAACAATGCAGATGAATTTACAAAACCTACAGGGAAAGTTGGAACTAGACACGTGAACAAGAGGATGCTGCAGCACCTGACGCATCATTCATCTAAAACAAAGCCAGAGTCCCAGAATAAAAGGAGGTCATGCACAAATAATGGTGGTCAGAAGAAAGGGAATCAGAAGATATCCTCTAACCTGAAGCGGCAGCAGAGAACCTTCTCAGCTGGAAGAAGGGGAACGAAACCCAGAGCCAACACATGTTTTATAAAGACTCCTTGCCCAGTAGATTCGGGAAATGATTATTACTGGAAAGAATCGCAGAGGAGGATTACTAAGATCGCTGCACCAGGGCACTGGAAAGCAAAAGACAGGAGAAATCCACAGGTAATACAGGTGTGGAAACCCAAAAATGACAAGCGAAGAGACAGGAGTCTTGAGGGTCGGAAGAGGAGGAACTCTAGACAAACCCAGGTATGGGTGAAGATATCATCATCAGAACCGCACGAGGATCCGCCAAACAAAGCTGTCACCCGGAATGAGTAGGAGAACTAGCTAGCGTCTGCTATAGCAACCTGGTCAAAATAAGCTTGTTCACATGTTTTGGTTGCTAAAGCTGGGAGAAGGCACATGTGTGGCACGTGATCCAGAAGCTTCAAATTGAAAAGGAAAAATAACGGGTAAATCAACTTCTAGGGCAAAGACAAGTTGAAGGCGCTTCCCCAAAATCGTTGTTGATCATACTCACCGTGCGTTCCTCTAATCCTCTACAAACTCGCAACAATGGTGAAGACTCGCGGATTGAAGAAGAATTTGGCAGCAGATCGACAAGGCAGGTCTGAAAGGAGGTCTAATTCGCGTAATGAAGCGCCTGCTCAGCGTCTAGACGTGGTGGTGTGGGAGCCCGCACCTCTCCCTGTGTCGCACAGCGATCCTTCTCCACAAGGAGGAACCCCGCAGAAAAGGAGGCGTCTAGTCCGTGACGGAGAGCCTGTAGCCAGTGCAGCAGTGTTGTCTGAAGAAGCTGTGCTTGAAGAAGTCTCGGGAGAAGAACAAGCTACAGAGGATGCTGTAGCAGGTCCTGCAGAACCCTTGTCATGTCTCCTGGCATAGTAGGTGAAGGGGAGGAGATAGAAGCTGAGTCTTCTGAACAAGAACCTGCTGCAGCACATCCTCCTCCACCCTCAGACAAAGGAAAAGCTACAATCTTCATTCCAGATTCCAGCAGTGAAGAAGAGGAATCCAGTGAAGAAGATGATGGTACTGCTGGTGAATCGTCTGAGCACTGGTTCATAAATAGGAATGCCTCCCAATCATGGAGCGCTGTTGAGAGAAAGCACATTGTGTCAGAAAAGAGACTGGAACTGGACAAGTACAAATCAGCAGCCATTATCCAGCTTCTTAATGAGGTAAACCTTCTCAAATCCCTGACTTACCCCTTCAGATTCAATATAGCTCTTGTTAGGGAATTTATTGTGAACATGAAAGAAAAACTTGGTGAGGAAGGAGGAGATGAGTTTGGAAGGAGTTGGGTGCGGGGTAAGAAAGTACTTATCACCCCTGAGAAAATAGATGAGTTTCTTGAGATACATGAAAATGCCAGAGAGCCCACGGATGTCCAGCCAGAGGTGCTGGCTAAGGTTCTGACAGGAGGAGTTTGCTTGTCTTGGGGTGGTCCAAATCTTAGTGCTGCTGAACTCACCTCAAAAAATGCTCTGCTGTATCATTTGGGCATTAGAAACTGGATCCTCAGCTCTCACAGGGGAAAGGTTAGCAGAGCCTTTGCTAACCTTTTACACTCTTTTGGGAAAAGGAGGAAAATCAATCTGGGCAGTGTGATGTTTCCCCAGCTGGCTACTCATGCTGGCAGCGCTTCCTCCAGCAAGCCCATCGTGCTACCCTCCCTCATCTATGGGATGATGGTCTCACAGCATCCGGAGCTTGCTGAGATTTCTGAAGGTTTATCCGAGGAGCTGCAGGTCTTTACAGTAGACCACAAACTGTTCAAAGGGAAACATGCAGTGGACATAGCCTATGAGGATCCACTCTTGGTTGGTGCTTCAGCCCCAGCTCCTCTGGAGGAATCCCTTCCCCCTGCTGCCACGATCCAAACAGCTCTCCGTGCCAGAATTGTGAGCCATCTCAGATCTGAGCTGCTCACTCTTGAAGCAGAAGCAAAAAGGAGGGATGCTAGGCGCGGCCAGATCAGAAGTCTGCTCAGAGACCTGGAGTTCCCGGCGGATGAAGAGCAGGCCCCTTGAGCATCTGTGCCAAAAAGGGGGAGAGTTCTTTGCAGTCACTGATGAACTGATGAATGAACTGATGAACATTTTTTTGGCCCTGCGTGGTCGTGCTTAGGCCGAGTGTGGCCACCTCTCACTCTCAACGTTAAACTTTTTTCGTTTGATGTATTTAATGGTTCATGGAAGTGTGCATCAGTGTCCTAGGGTTTTGTCAAAATGCCAAGGGGGAGATTGACGATGCATTATGGCAGTGTTTGACAAAACCAGCACAAGTGAACAAGGAGCAGCTACAGCAGGGGATGCTATAGCAGGAGCTTGTTCAAGCTGCTGCAACATCTTTCCAAGTAGCAGCAGCAACCTGGGCTTGGCTAAAAGGCCTGGCAGCCCTGCTGAGAGCTTCAGAAGAATTTCTAAGTTGCTTCCAAGAATATTCCAGTGGGGATTTCCTAGCTAGAGAAGGAGATTTGTTTTGGAGATCAAATCAAATCTAATCTCCTAAAAATTAGGAGATAATTGTTTCTTTTTGGGACATTGCTATATCCTGTTCTTGATTGAAGCTGGCGTTGCTTTTAAGGAAGAAGAGGTCAGAGCAGAGAGGGTGATCGAAGCTGAGGGATACACGAGTGCGTGCGCAGAATTCAGAGAGAGGAATTTTGGTGTGCGATGGATGAATTCTTCGATCATCACCCGAAAGCAGAGCGTGAGCGCAGAGCTGTGGTGACAGAAGGAGAAGGAGATCAGGACTTGCGTAGTCTAATCTGAGCTTGATCTGTAAGCCAATTCAGAGCAGTGGTGCTTGTTGGTTGATTAAGGAAGGCCGCGGAAGAACTGACGGGTGTGTGGCTCGGTCGAGTGTCTAAGCGGCAGTTCTCGCTAGTGGCAGGAGGTCACTGAGTGAGGGGGAGTATTCCAGAGTGTGCAGCGCTCGTGGAATCGTTCGATCGGCTCGCGGACAATTGTGCATCAGCTGTGTGCTACAGCAGATGCTGCAGCAACCCTGCAGAGTTGAGTGTAGTTTAGAATAGGCTGAGTTTCGAGGAGACAGTAGCTATTCTAGATTGACATTTGTAGAGGGTGTGCAGACACAAGTCAGAGCCTGTTCTGATTGTGTCCAGTGATCCACACAAGGGTGAGTAGCATAGGTTGCGTGGAGTTGTAACTGAGTGTACTTGGAGACCTCTGTAATTAGTGGATTGAGGACTGGAGAATAGTCCTCCCCAGACGTAGGCAGTTGGCCGAACTGGGTGAACAAACTTCTGTCTTGTTCATTGTTTGCTGAGACAATTTCCGAGTGAACAAGAGTGTGCTGCAGCAACTGCTTGTTCACAAATCTGTCTGTCAAGAGACGCTGCGAATTTCAAGTTGTGCTTTGAATTCATGAATCGTACCTTTAAGTTGATTGACATTATTTGTGATGATTTTATTCACATGATTTGGTGTTTTGACTAGCTTAGTTCGATTTATTTTTAAGCTCTTTCCGTGCATGAAAAATGAAGCTAAGTCTAGCGAGCACAAAAATAAAATAAAAATAGTTTTCATATTAAAACCTCGTACTTGTTCTTGTTTGCTTTTAGGTGACTTAGCATTCCTTTTTAGCCTTTGCATTTGTTTATCTCACACTTCATGCTCCATTATATATCACGTAGGCACATTGTCAAGTATTAAGTGTGGGGTCAAATAAAGTGTTTGCGAAAAAAGAGAAAATAAGGGCGCAAAGAGAAATTTTTTATATTTTTAAGGTTTTACAAATGCCGAGGGTTAGAAAGGTAAGTTACCCCTTGAAAGTATTTGTATAAATACAAAAATATTTTTTTGGGTTAAGGAAAATTCTTACAAATGCCGAGGGTTCGGAAAGTAAGTTACCACTTGAAAGCATTTGTATAAATGCAAAACAATAAATACACTTAATTCTTGACTTTTTGCCTTTTCCGCAAGTTCTTTCGCATGTGTGTGAGTAAGGCATTTGCATTTCGCTTTTAGGAAACGTCTAAGGTATGACCTTCGTAATTTATTACTTAAGCATCAAGATTTGTACAAGTGAATTTTAAAATTTTCAATGTCAAAACTTCTCTTCTCTTAAGGATTATGACGTATAGTCTATGAAAATTCGTAGTGTCTTAGTTCGACAGATTCTGTGAACAAGCAGTTGCTGCAGCACACTCTTGTTCACTTAAATATTGTCACAGCAAGCAATGAACAAGGCACAGGTTTGTTCACCCAGTTCGGCCAATCTGCCTACGTCTGGGGAGGACTATTCTCCAGTCCTCAATCCACTGAACTGAAGGTTCCAAGTACACTAGGTTACAACTCACGCAACCTATGCTACTCAACCTTATGTGGACCACTCAACACAATCAGAACAAGCTCTGATTTGTGTCTGCACACCCTCTACAATATGTCAATCTAGAATAGCTACAATCCTCTCAAAGAACTCAGCCTATTCTAAATTACACTACTCAGCAGGGTTGCTGCAGCAACAGCTGTAACACACAGCTGAAGCACAATGTCCGCGTCGCTCCAAGGCCTTCTGCCGAGCCGATCGAACCTCTCCAAGAGCGCTGCACACTCTGAGTAACTCCCCCTCACTCAGTGACCACCTGCCACTAGTGAGTACTGCCGCACGACACTCGACCGAGCCTTCCACCCGTCAGTTCTTCCGCGGCTGTCCTTGATCAGCCAACAAGCTCCCCAGCTCTGAATTGGCTTCCAGATCAAGCACGAATCAGACTCTGCAAGTCCTGATTCTCTTCTGCAACTCTCACCTCAGCTCTGCGCTCAACGCTCTACTCTTGGGTGATGATCGAAGTAAACTCCCGTCGCACACAACAAATTGCTCTCCGTGAATTCTGTGTATGCACTCGTGTATCCCTCAGCTTCGATCAACCTCTTCAGCCTTGAACACCTTCTGTTTAAATAGCTGCACCACTTTAAGCAATTTCCAGGTTTAGGCAATTAACCCAACAAGATCAATTATCTCCTAAAATCTAGGAGATTAGATTTGATTATTATCTCCAATGCAAATCTCCTCCTCTGACTAGTAAACCTCTCTGGAATAAACTCTTCAGCAATTTAGAAATTCTTCAGAGGCTCTGCATAGAGTTTCCAGCCATTCCGGACAAGCCCAGGCAGCTGCTATGCTTGGTCAGTTGAACCAGCCTGTTGAACAAGCTCCTGCTGCTAGTTCACTTCTGCTTGGCTTGCTTGATAATTTGAGCTGTAGCAGCTCCTTGTTCACTTATGCTGGTTTTGTCAAACACTGCCATACTTGCATCATCAATCTCCCCCTTGGCATTTTGACAAAACCTTAGGGCATATGCACTCTCCCGTGAACCAGAAAAAAAATACTCTAAATAAAAATATTAGAGAGTAAGTGAGGCCACAGATGGCCATAGCATGACAACGCAGGGTCAGTAAAAAACAGTGTTCATCAGCAGCAGTTCAGCAAAATAAAAACATCTTCTCTCCCCCTTTTTGTCATAGATGCTCAAGGGGCCTGCTCCTCATCCTCTAGGAACTCCAAGTCTCTGATTAGGCTCCTAATCTGGCCACGCTTGGCATCCCTCCGTTTGGCCTCAGTATCAAGAATGAGCAGCTCAGACCTGAGATGGCTCACAATTCTGGCACGAAGAGCTGGCTGAATGGATGCAGCAGGGGGAAGAGAGTCCTCAAGGGGAGCTGGAGCTGAAGAACCAACCATTAGAAGATCCTCATAAGCAACATCCACTACATGTTTTCCCTTGAATAGCTTGTGATCTACTGTGAAGACCTGCAGCTCCTCAGATAAACCTTCAGAAATCTCACCAAACTCTGGGTACTGAGAGACCATGATCCCATAGATGAGAGAGGGTAGCACAATAGGCTTGCTGGAGGAGGCACTCCCGGCATGAGTAGCCACCTGAGGGAACATAACATTGCCCAGGCTGATCTTCCTCTTCTTCCCAATAGAATAGAGAAGGTTAGCAAAGTCTTTGTTAACCTTCCCCCTGTGAGAGCTAGGGATCCAGTTTCGAATGCCCAGATGATACAGCAGGGCAAACTTGGAGGTAAGCTCAGCAGCATTGAGGTTAGGACCACCCCAAGACAGGCACACTCCCCTGTCAGAATCTTCGCCACAAACTCTGGCTTAACATCAGTGGGAGCTCTTGCATTCTCAGAAATTCCAAGAAATGCATCAATAATTTCAGGGGTAATAACCACTGACTTACCCCGTACCCAGCTTTTCCCATACTCAGCCGCTCCTTCATCTCCAAATTTCTCCTCCATATTCACAATAAATTCTCTAACCAGGATAATATTGAATCGGTGAGGAAAGGTTAGGGACTTGAGAAGATTTACCTCTGTTAGAAGCTGAATCATAACAGCTGATCTGTACTTGTCGTGGACCAGTCTCTTCTCATACACAATGTGTTTCCTCTCAACAGCACTCCAGGATTGAGAGGCACTTCTATTTCTGAACCATGTACCTCCCACTGTGAGAGCAGACAAGTCTACCGCTGGAGGTCCTCTCTCAGAAGGTCCACCAAGAGAACCTTCTTCTTCTTCTTCACTGGCTGTTCCTTCACTGCTGGAGACTGGGATCAAGATAGGGGCTTTTCCCTTGTCTGAAGGAGGAGGAGGATGTGCTGCAGCAGGTTCTTGTTCAGGAGACTCAGCCCCTGTTTCTACCCCTTCACCAATAATGCCTGGGGACATGACAAGCGATCTGCACTCTTCTTCTGCAGAGGCTGCCACAGCAGCCTCTGCTACTTGTTCTTCTCCAGAGACAACTTCAGCCACAGCCTCTTCTGGCAGCACAGCAGTACTGGAGACAGGTTCTCCGTCACGAACCAACCGCCTCCTCTTCTGGGGTGTTTCTTTGTGTGTAGAGGGCTCACCGTGCGACACAGGAAGGGGTGCTGGTTCCCATACCACCACATCCAGGCGCTGAGCAGGGTCTTCGTTGCGAGACTTGGTCCTTCTTTCAGATCTCCCTTGTCGGTCTGCTGCCAGATTCTTCTTCAAACCACGTGTTTTCACCATTGCTGCAGAGAGGATGATCGGCAGTGATTTTTTGGAAATCCCTTTGCACCTTTGTCTTTGCCCTAGAAAATATTTACCCGTTATTTTCTTTTCCATTTTGAAGTTGTTAGATCACGTGCCTCCCATGTGCCTCCTCCCATTATTAGCGACCAAAACATGTGAATAAGCTTTATTCTTGACCCGGTTGCTATAGCACAAGATAGCTGGTTCACCTATTCAGTTCCGACTGCACCTTTGTTCGGAGAATCCTTAAGAGGTTCTGGTGGAGCTTTCTTCACCCACATTTGAGACAAGCCAGAGTCTTTCTTCTTCTGATCTTCCATCCTCCTATCTCTTCCTTTGTCGTGTTTGGGTTTCCAAATCTGTAAAAACTGCTGTTTACATTTGTTTTTAACAATCCAGTGCCCTTGTGTAACAGTCTTAGCAATCCTTCTCTGTGATTCTTTCCAGGAACTGTTTTTCTGAGAAGCAGCATGAAACGGAGTCTTTATGCAGTATGTGTTGTTCCTGGATTTTACTCTTTATTTTTCAACTGAGCAGGTTCTGCGCTGCTGCTTCAGATTAGAGTTGATCTTCTGATTCCCAAAACTTGTACAGATACCCTGTTTATTCTGAGTCTTTGGTTTTGTTTGAGAAGAATGTTGTGCCTGATGCTGCAGCATCCTCTTGTTCACATGTCTAGTTCCAACTTTCTCTGCAATTTTTGAGGAGTCATCTAAATTCTTTTTCTCATCTATCTCAACATCTGAGGCTTTAATGAACACTGTTCCTCTAGAGCTTTCTTCACCAGTATATCCAAGCCCTGTTTTCCCTTTTCCAAGTCTTTGGTAAGACAGAATTTCGTCCAGGATATTACTCTGCGGATCAGCTGTCTTGGCGGTTACTGGAGAAGATTCAACGTTGATCTGCCTTCTAGAATCTTCCCTTTTCAGTATGGTAACTTGATTATTGAATGGGAACAGACATTTCCTTCGTTCTTCTTCCAAGAGCTTGACTCTGTCAGTCAGGGCCTTATTGGTCTGAAGAACTGCCTCACATTGTTTCAGTATCTTCCTCAGAAGATCAGCAAAACTGTCAGAGGAGTCCTCTTCATCTTCACTTTCAGAAACTTCAATCCCATAGTGAATTTCTACCTTCTTTAGCTCTTTGAGGTTGACATCTGAAACACTGGTTAGCACAGCACAGTTTTCTTCATCACTTTCATCCGAATCACTCCATTTTGCTGTCATGGACTTATTGTTCTTTCTCTCTGGATTTTTGAGGGGTTTGCTTGGACAGTCAGCCTCAATGTGTCCATACCCTTCACAGTTCCAGCATTGAACTCCCTTTTTCATCTCTTTCTTGTTATCTTCATCCTGAGCTGGTTCTTTCCCTTTCTTCTTTCTTTCACTGCCCCTTCTGAATTGTCTTCGCGAGGAAGAGCTTCTCTCAGTTCTGGATTCCATGTTTTTCAGAAACTTCCCAAGGTTCTTAACAAGCATGCTCAACTGATCATCTGGAACTGTCTGCTTGGTTTCTGCTTCAGCTTTCAATCCAACATTCTTGTCCTTGGAAGAGGTGTCTTCTTTGACCAGTTTCATCTCAAATTGTTTGAGAGACCCCATCAGCTCTTCCAACCTCATGAATCTGACATTTTGAGCTTCTTCAATGGCCGTCACTTTCATGTCAAATTTTGTGGGCAGCGATCTGAGAACCTTTCGGATAAGCTTTTCTTCAGGGATGGGTTCACCAAGGGCATGAGCTTCATTTGCAAGATCACAGAGTTTAGCATTAAACTCAGTGACTGTTTCTTCATCCAGCATCCTCAGATTCTCAAATTGTGTGGCAATTATCTGGAGTCTTGACAACTTCACTCTATCCGTTCCTTCATGGGCAGTCTGCAGAATTTCCCATGCTTGCTTGGCCATATCACAGTTTGATATCAACCTGAAATTGTTAGCATCCACTGCAGCAAAAATTGCATTCAAAGCCTTTGAATTACCAGTTGCTGCAGCACCTTCTTCAGCAGTCCATTGCTCTTCAGGTTTTATTCTAGTCACTCCTTGCTCATCCATAGTGATTGGGGGAGACCACTGAACCACAACGGCTCTCCATGTCTTCTCATCAATAGCCTTGAGAAAGGCTTTCATTCTAGCTTTCCAATATCCATAATTGCTCTCTTCCAATAATGGAGGTCTGCTTGTGCTCTGTCCTTCCTTCATTGCCTTGGCTTCTTCAGAGACACTGTAGGATCTTTTAACTCTGTGTGTCGAGTTCCTGCTCTGATACCAATTGAAAATTCGTAGTGTCTTAGTTCGACAGATTCTGTGAACAAGCAGTTGCTGCAGCACACTCTTGTTCACTTAAATATTATCACAGCAAGCAATGAACAAGGCACAGGTTTGTTCACCCAGTTCGGCCAATCTGCCTACGTCTGGGGAGGACTATTCTCCAGTCCTCAATCCACTGAACTGAAGGTTCCAAGTACACTAGGTTACAACTCACGCAACCTATGCTACTCAACCTTATGTGGACCACTCAACACAATCAGAACAAGCTCTGATTTATGTCTGCACACCCTCTACAATATGTCAATCTAGAATAGCTACAATCCTCTCAAAGAACTCAGCCTATTCTAAATTACACTACTCAGCAGGGTTGCTGCAGCAACAGCTGTAACACACAGCTGAAGCACAATGTCCGCGTCGCTCCAAGGCCTTCTGCCGAGCCGATCGAACCTCTCCAAGAGCGCTGCACACTCTGAGTAACTCCCCCTCACTCAGTGACCACCTGCCACTAGTGAGTACTTCCGCACGACACTCGACCGAGCCTTCCACCCGTCAGTTCTTCCGCGGCTGTCCTTGATCAGCCAACAAGCTCCCCAGCTCTGAATTGGCTTCCAGATCAAGCACGAATCAGACTCTGCAAGTCCTGATTCTCTTCTGCAACTCTCACCTCAGCTCTGCGCTCAACGCTCTGCTCTTGGGTGATGATCGAAGTAAACTCCCATCGCACACAACAAATTGCTCTCCGTGAATTCTGTGTATGCACTCGTGTATCCCTCAGCTTCGATCAACCTCTTCAGCCCTGAACACCTTCTGCTTAAATAGCTGCACCACTTTAAGCAATTTCCAGGTTTAGGCAATTAACCCAACAAGATCAATTATCTCCTAAAATCTAGGAGATTAGATTTGATTATTATCTCCAATGCAAATCTCCTCCTCTGACTAGTAAACCTCTCTGGAATAAACTCTTCAGCAATTTAGAAATTCTTCAGAGGCTCTGCATAGAGTTTCCAGCCATTCCGGACAAGCCCAGGCAGCTGCTATGCTTGGTCAGTTGAACCAGCCTGTTGAACAAGCTCCTGCTGCAGCATCCCCTGCTGCAGCTGCTGCTAGTTCACTTCTGCTTGGCTTGCTTGATAATTTGAGCTGTCGCAACTCCTTGTTCACTTATGCTGGTTTTGTCAAACACTGCCATACTTGCATCATCAGTCTAAAACTTGAGAATGAGTTTGTTGTCATGAGCTTATGGGCTTGCCCTTAGCAAGCATATGTGATTGACTCGACAAAATTTTTGTGTAAGCGACGCTTTCCTTCATACTACTTACATAGGAAATCGAGCGGTAATTTGAATTTGACGAATGCTAGTTTGGTATTGATTCTATGAATATTTGTTGTCGCATTAAATTGAATGATTCTTAGAGTTTGCGTGAAGTGAATGATTTGCGCAACTCTGCTATTATTATGATGGTTGATAAAAGAATTACTTGCTTAGCAAACTATATTTGGATTTTGCTCTTATGGATAATTGCGAGTAGGCTTTGTGAGTAATCCTATTTTGAAAACTCTCATGAGACTAAAGGCTTGATGCATACGCTAAATGCATCTGTGATTCCTACGAGTGAGTTAGAAGTAGATTAATTTTCCTTGTTTAGTTATTTTTATGTTATGTTACATGAGTAGGGGATGGATGTGTTTTATGTGCGTAAGATTTGCTACATGCTTTGATATTGTCATATATGATTTAGCATCTTACTCTCTCTTGACTTGTGCATATACTTGTTCGGGACGAACAAGACTTAAGTGTGGGGTGTTTTGATGTATGGACAAATGACCTTATATTTGTCTGTATTTTCCCTTTACTTCTTGTTTGTTCCGTTATTTTATAAAGTTGTTTGATGTTTTCTTTGTCCATTTCAGGTTAAAAATGTGTAATGCACGATATGAAGTGGTCCGAAGAAAATCTGGATGAATTCCAATCGATCGAGAGCAAAAATGAGAGAGATTAAAGCAAGCTGCAAAAGTGTTTGATTCGCCTAGCACATTTTGATTCGTCCAGGTGGGTGCACGAGTCACATTTGATTCGGCCGACCTTGGCCGAATCATCCTCTCGGCCGTCCGGATCAACCTGACTCGAGAAGAATATTGACCAAGGCTTGACCGAATCAAAAGTGATTCGGCCAAGCAGAAGTGTGCTGCCCGGATCAGCTTGACTCGAGAAGGATTTCAACCGATTGACCAAGGCTTGCCAAAAAGGGCAAGGAGTGATTCGGCCAAAAAGGAGTGACTCGCTCAGCCTCGAAACACACTGAGACTTTGATTCGGACACTCTGCCTCAGTCAACTAATTAAAGCTTCCCCGAATCCCTTTTGATTCGGGCACAGCGGGTGAATTGGTAATTTTCAAAGAGTATAAATAGAAAGAGATGAAAAAAAAAATTCCAAGACATAGAACCCTAGATGATTTCTCTTAAAGGACTTGAAGAATGGTCGAGAATTCGGAGAAGACACCTATAATTGGAGATTCTACATCATACCTCTACTCAACCCCTACTAGTTTGTCTTCAATTGGTGATCAATTTCAATTAAAAACTATGTCTTGTATTGAACTCAACATGAGTGAGTAGTCCCATAGTAGTTGGGATCCTTATGGATCCTTTAGGTTAGATTGTAATGCAAAACATGCAATTTATCATTATGAATGAGGTTTTTGATTGAAAATTTCCATGCTTTATCTTCATTTTAATTTTATGCACACCAAGTGTTTGACGAAACACATGAATGAGTATGAATTAATGAAACACCTAAGAATAGAATGAGAATTTAACTTAGGTTGTTTAGAAGATCAAGCATGTTTATTTTAGATAACGTTTGTGCGCGAGAGTGACATTCGCTTTCTAGTAGGCTAAGTATAGAGCGAACTTATGTTAACTTTCAATAGACCAAGAGGTTGATATTAGGAGACTTTTGTTCTACACGGTTCAATAGAGTGAGAGTTTGAGAATTGTGTCCCATATGTATCATTCCCATTCTAGAGAAGGAGCGAGAGTTGAATTTAGAATGCGTGATACTTTAGACTAGAATTATCAATCAAATTAACTTACGCATGTATTGCTGTATTGTGTTGCTAATCACATGACCTAAGGGTGAAATAGGATTCCGACTACGTTTTCTCTATTGCTTTCTTTCAAACCAAATTCGAACTTATCTTTAGTATTTACTAGAGATACCTCGCCTAGAGTAGCATTAGGCATTACTAGCTAGCTTTAGACTAATCTAGGCTTTTCTGTTGGGTTCGACCCGAGGTCACTCGGATTATAAATATTTTTTGTGTACCGTATTTTTACTAGTATTTTTACTACCACAATTTCGACAACGTCAAAATGGCGCCGTTGTCGGGGTTAGCCATTAGACTAGTTTGTTATTTAGTATTATTTTAGTTAGTCTACATTATTTTTTTCCTTTACTTTGTTGATCGTGATTACGTGTTTGCATGCCATTCTTGCCTACTTTGATTTAAGTTCACACCTATTAATGCTTTTTTCGATTGCTTTGTAAGTGTTTGAATGCAAACTAGGGCGCATACGAAAAAGGCACGAGAACAAGCTTCTAAATCAACACCAGATTTTGATATTCCTCCTCCAATTCAAGTTGATCAACCAATAATAGAGATTATGGATCAACTATCAGCAATAATTGTGGATCAACCGGACCCGAGGAGGTTAGGAAATGCTATTCGTCCGCAAGAGGATGACGAAAGACCGGTTGGGGAATACATTGCCCCAACCATCGGACATTATGGATCACCCATACACTTGGAAAAGGGTGACGATAAAGAATTCGAGATAAAGTCGGCACTTCTCCATATGGTAGCCGCAAATCAGTTCGAAGGGTATGGAAACCCAAATGCGCAATTCACGGAATTATGCCGTATCTACAAAGTGCAGGGGATCAAACCGGAGGCCATTTATATGAAAGTGTTTCTGTTCTCGCTAAGCGGAAAAGCCAAGGATTGGCTAATGAGTCACGAGCCAAACACTTTCCGCACTTGGGAAGTGACAGCGTGTCGTCGTGCGCCTTAAATTTTTATTTATAGTTCCTATTAACACTTAGCAAGCGGTGAGCAGGGTCGAACCCAAAGAAAGCGAGCAAGAGTCTTAATGCTAGTCACAGAGAAATGAACAATACTGAGGATATCAATTCAGAGAATATCAGTCGGGGGAAATACACTGCAACTAGTTATCATCGATCAAGCAACATGTATCAACTAATGAATACTGTCCCAATTAGTGTTCTACCTATTCTTAACCGCTAGGTTCTCAAACAGGTTCAATAGTTACTCGACTAATACCACAAATTAGTTCCACCGCTAGGCTTAGTTAACAATGCAATTCAGTCAAATATAATGCAATGGGTATCAACCTAGCTTCATTGCTAAGCTGTACTAAATTGATAATCAAGCATACAATTCATACAAGTCAGAAGGCAGTAATCATTAGCTCAAGTCAAGCATTCATTGATCTTAAACCAAGTGTTGCAATGCAAATCCCCAAACTGAGTTTGGGTTTAGCTACTCATAACATCCATCAAATACACTAAAACCGAGTTCAGTATACTAAAATAAGTTAAAGAACACGAAACTGAACTGAAATGAAAAACGCCGTAAATAGTATTTTCCGGCAGTGAATAGTAACAGATGAACAGTAATATATGAATAGTAACAAGTGAATAGTAAACCCTGATGAATAGTGGTTACAGTGACTTCCAACAACTTCTTCTCCTCCTTCTCTCTAAGCTGCCGCCTCCTTGCTACAATACCCTGAGATGACTGATGGCAAATGTGTTTGTCCAATGTGTTCTAATCCTAGGATTTTGGGTTGAACCGAGTTGAACTAGTCTTTAGTTCAGCAGCTGTTGACTTCTGTTGACTGCTGACTTCTGTTGACCGCTGTTGACTTCTTGATCTTGAATGAATGCTCCAAATATGCAACAAAATCCAATGCGATCTTGAACACACTTGCGATACGAAAATACTACAAAAGAGTAATCGATCTCACGCAAAATGTAATAAAACTATGGGAATAAACAACTCACTGGCGCGTATAAATATGCTCCATCAGGAAGAACTCATCCAAGCGTTGCTTATTCAATTCTTGCCGCCGGCAAAGACCAAGAAGATCCGGGACAGAATATGCTAACACTCTCCCAAGGTCAACTGGGTATTCGTAGTGGCTCCAAGAGGCCCCCGGGTGCTTGGTTCTCCAACTTGTCTTGCTATCACACAAGGCAAGTCTTCACATATAGCTCGATCTCGTCTCGCATGTTTAACCAATAGTACTGCGCTTCGATCAAAGCTCTCGTACTTCTTTGACCTGGATGGCCTGCCCACTTCCTATCGTGGCACTCTCGAATGATGTTTCCCTTAATTCCTTCATACTTCGTCACATAGATCCTCCGACCCTTTGTATAAAGTACGTCATCCTCTACCGAAAAGGGCTTTGTTTTCCCTTCTTTGGCCATCTCCACCAACATCTCTGTGACGAGATCGTGCTCAAGTCCATTTCTGATGGTGTCCAACATTCCCCCATAGACTTGTGAAATTTTTGCAAGCTCCATCTTGCGACTCAGTGCATCCGCCACGACATTGGCTTCGCCGGGCTTGTATTCGAACATTAGGTCGAATTCCGCTAGGAAATCCTGCCACCTTGCTTGCTTTGGACTTAGCTTCTTCTGGGTGTTGAAGTAACTCGGCGCCACGTTGTCCGTCTTTACTACGAACCTAGACTCCAACAAGTAGTGCTTCCAATTCCGCAAGCAGTGGACTACAACCGTCATCTCCTTTTCTTGAATGGTGTAGCGGCGCTGAGTCTCATTGAGTTTCCGACTCTCAAAGGCGATTGGATGGCCTTCTTGTACAAGCACTACCCCGATGGAAAAGTCGGATGCATCAGTGTGGACCTCGTAGGGCTTAGCCAACACTGGTTCCCTTGTTATGGCATCCTTCAACCCTTGGAATGCCTCTTCGCACTTCGTTGTCCACTCCCTAACCTTTCCCTTCTTTAACAAGTCTGTCAAGGGCGCGGTGATGCAGCGCGTGTGGGCAAAGGGATGATGATGCTTGAACTCGAAGCCCTAGGCACGGATCACAAGCTGTATAGAGAGAACTCTGAAATTTTATTAATTCCAAAACTGTTTTCCCTACTACCCTGGCTCTATTTTATATAATAAACAAAACCTATTAATTAGGAAACAGAAAATCTAACCAACCAAATCTAATTTCAAAAATAAGGAAACCTATCTACAAACATTAAAAATTAAAAATAAAATAGTAAAAAACTCTGGATGGGCCCTGAAGCCCACGGGCCATAACCAAAGTAGATGATTTTGGACCGCGTCGTCGTTCTCTTCGAAACAAGGTATTACACGACCCAATCGGACTCTGCGGCGCTCTCTCTCGCTAACGTGCATCGCCTGCTAACATGCACCTTAGGATGACCCCGTTTCTCCATATACTGCAGTGCTATTCGCTCCGCATCACGCGGCTATAGCTGAATATCCTTGGATGAACTGCCGATAGTAATTCACCAATCCAAGGAAAGACCGCAACTCGGTAACCTTCTTTGGCGGTTCCCAATCCTCGATGGACTTCACCTTGGATTTGTCCATCATAAGCTTCCCTCCCTTGATGACATGCCCCAAGAATTGTACCTCTTGTCTCACAAATGAACATTTCTCCCTTTTTACGTACAACTTGTTCTCTCGAAATACTTGGAAGACGGGTCCTTAAGTGTTCGACATGCTCCTCCAAGGTGCTACTATAGATGACGATGTCATCTAAGTAAACCACCGCGAACCGGTCCAAGTATGGATGGAAGATCTTGTTCATTAAGGTGAAAATTATTGCTGGGGCGTTAGTCAACCCAAAGGGCATGACTAGGAACTCGTAGACTCCATAGCGGGTCACGCAAGCGGTCTTTGGCTAGTCCCCCTCGGCGATCCTTACTTAGTAATATTCCAAATGAAGATCTAGTTTGGAGAAGTAACTTGCGTGCCCTAACTGATCAAACAAGTCAGCGATAGAGGAATGGGATACTTATTCTTGATGGTAACTTTGTTTAGTGCCCGGTAGTCGATGCAAAGTCGCAATGACCCGTGGTGCTTCTTTTGAAACAACATCAGTGAGCCATATGTGGTTTTCGAGGGTTGGATGTATCCCGCATCCAACAACTCCTTAAGTTATCTCTATAACTCTTCCAACTCCGACGGAGACATTCGGTAGGGTGCCTTTGTTTGTGGTTGAGCCCCCGGCTCCAACTCGATGCGATTGTCCACTTCCCTCCTTGGTGGTAGCCTTTTTGGTAACTCAGATGACATAACATCCTTGAACTCCTCCAACACTTTCTCGATCCCTAATGGTATTGTCTCTACCTTTTGGCAGCGCTCTTCGTCAACCTTAATAGATGCTAGCCACGTTTCTTGCCCCTCCTTAAGATCATGCTCGACTTGCATTGCCGAGAGACACATGGAGTCTAAGTTTGCCTTAGTTGTCGTAGACACCATGTGCGGACTTCCCTCCATGATTAGCGAATTGGCGCAAGAACTCCATCCCCAAGACACACTTAAAATCATCCATAGGAGCGATCAAGAAGTTGACATTACCTTACCACTCTCCGAGTTGTACATCCACGCCTTTGGCTACCTCGTCTAAGGGTTTCGCCTTGGTGTTCACTCTCTTCAACCAACCTTTGCTCTTCTCCATCTTTAGTCCCAATCTCCTCGCTTCGCTAGGTTGGATGAAGTTGTGAGTTGCGCCCGTATCCACCATGATGGGCAAATTCTTCCCACCAACTTTCCCATCGATATACATAAGTGTCTGATCCCCGACCTTCTTAGAAGTGGGTTTAGCCTTCAACGCTCCGAAAAGTTTGATGCATCCCATCGTTGAGAGAATAATTTGAGCAAATGACTCCTCCCCCTATTTATACACTACCTCCTCAACGGATGGCTAGGATTGTTTCGATCCAACGGCTATAATTACAACTTTAGAAAGTTCCTACAAAGATATTTACAAGCTAAAGATCCTTCACCAAGCTTCCACACTCTTTCGCAATGTTCTTTGAGGCTCCATGACCTTCCACACTCTTCCATAACTTGGATCGGGCCTTTAGTCATCTTGGGCTAGTCCATTTGGGTTAATGATCGGGCTAAGTGATGGACTAGGTCACTTAAGGCCTGTTCTTTTGCACTTAAATTTTAAGTACTTAAGTTAAGTTAATTTAAGTACTTAAGTACTTAAATTACATTCAACACCACACCACCACCACCACACTACATTCACACTACCACAACACTACCTTAACATCACAATCGCAATATCACCACAACAACCCACCAACACAAAAATACTACCACCACCATAACACGACAACAACCCACCACCACAAAAACACCACAACAAAACAACAACCCACCATCAGCGAATTAGGAAAGCATGATCGAATATTATCATATTTCCTAAGAAATGAAAAAGTGTATCTAATCTATTTATGTGTCATCGGAAAAATGCAGTGAGGATTTGAGACAATTAATCTGATCGGAGAATTGAGAAGAATGGATTTTGAAGATCGGCGATCAACATCAGAGATAGTCTGAAAACCAACAGAGGAAGAGTTTGATCGCTGTGAGCTGAAGAAAAACGTGGAACAGTCTGTGTTACAGTTCTGACATTCTCGGGAAGAGAATTACCGGTCTATGGGAGACAGATCGAGGTGGGAAGAAAAGGATCTCCGTCTGAGGGAGCCAGACGCACTCACATTAGTTCAACTACATGGTGGTAACGATTGAAGATAAGTTACTTAAAGATCTATTGTACTTGATGTAATACATTGTGAAGTGATTCCCACTTGGGGTTCGGAGTAACCCCCTGAGTAGGTTCGGTGAGCTGGACAGGGTAAACATATCCTGTGTCGTTTACTTTACTTCGTAATCTGTTAAAGCTTTGTGAAACAGTCAAACGTACAACTTTCAGTTATGATACTCATGTAGGTAGAAAGCTTTGAGGTTTACTACATGATGCTTGAGTAGATATCATTCAAATCCAGCCCATCCCTATTTCGAATGTCATCTATGCACTAGATGTGCTCTCTTATCGAAAATGTTACGTCATTAATTCAATATATATTGAGGCAGAAGTTGTCATTTAATCCAATGTCATCTAGCCACCGGCAGCTCTCTCTATCCTCAGGCAGAAGTTGTCTTTTGTCATGTAGAAGGCTCTGGCGGATGGATTCTTATTAAGGAATGATTATATTTAGCTTATTAGGCAGAGTTGAGATGTATCAGCTTTTTTGCAACCTCGCATTTGTAATTGTCTCATATTAATTTATAAGAAATAATCATTTATATTGATGCAGAAATTTATTACTTGTTATCAAACGGCTGGAAGGTATTTTTCTCTGTACTTGGTGCAAGTGGGAGCATTTGGAATGTGATCGACACAACGCCTAGTATTTTCATGTTTGCTTTCATTCAAGTAGCTCTTCCTATACCTGTCATCCTCGGATTCGAGAAGTTGTTTGGCTTTGACGGGAAGATGCTTTTAGCATCAAATGCCAACATTGGAGGACTCACAGCAGCTTGTGGAATGGCCACAGCCGAAGGATGGCGATCCTTGGTTGTCCCAGGAATTATGGCTGGTACTTTGGCATTGCCTGTGCAAACTTTTGTTGGTATTGGTTTTGGCATCAGTGTTCTTAAGCTCATGCACAATGCCCATAATTGAAATTAATTTCTGATTCTTATCTGAGATGTAGAGATACTAAATTCTCAGGCTCATCTTTGTCATATTGGTAGTAATACAATTCACCAAAAATTTCCACTGCACTTCCCATCCACACAACCACACATCAAGAAAGTTACTGGTGCTTCATTGGAAACCAAATTACATTTCTATTTCACTTTTATAAGTTAGTACAGACGTATATATTCATGTTGGGCTGGATATGACTCGGCTAACACTAAGAATGTAATGAATATATAGCTCATCTCTCTGCATAAAACTAGTAAGATTTTGCAAAAATTGCAACTTCATCTGCAGGGTTGCCGGACATTATGCAGGTCTTGGTCCCTTTTGGTTGATCGAAAGGGAAACATCTTATGGTTGCACCGGTTTCTTCTTTCACCCTCTCCTCATCTTTGTCACTGCACTCAAACCGTATGAAACCCAAGATTCAAACTCTGACTACTATGATTCTTTTGACCGACAGTACAAAAAATAAAGATATTAAGCATAAAATACCTGGCTGACCATGGACCTCTTGCCCATTTTCCTTGAGAGATTGCTTCTTTTAGTTCATCATATGAGCTCACATCCACAATATATCTGCATAAATATTACCCGCTTTAGATCACTAACAACCAATAAATTTGGAAATTAATACAGGCAATATAAAATTTGTGAGATCTCCAGGAATCAATGATTAAAGAACACAAGTCAAATCAATCGTGATTTTCGCATACCCACAGAAAATATACAAAGACGGGCAGAAAAATGAACATTTGAGTAGTATTGTAATGTTTACTAAGCCTCTTCATTTTACTATATATGGAGTGAGGAGTGAGGAGTGTGTTATTTTTAGATGCATTTTTATGTCCCACAGCTGTGCATAGCTGAGGTGGATCAGCATTGTCAGAGTGCATAAAACTTAAAATACCCCAGACGAGGAATGCATAACCTACTAACCACCACATATCCTAAGACTTTTCTTAAAAGCAACCACAAATATGATTATCAGACACAATTTACGGTCTCAATTTGACTCATGGCTAGAACATAACTAATGACTAAGCAAAGACGCAGCATGGAAGAAATGAACTATTAACAAGGCTTGCAGATTTGCCCTCACTTCGCAATGTAAAAGACCACATGCATGGCATTATTTGCATGCTATTTACTTCACATGCAAATATCATATTGATGACAAGCAAACATATACAGTTCTCAATTATGAAGTGCAGTTTCAAGCCTTATGGAGATCTATTTAAAGAATTAGTATCACATTCGCATCATGAAAAGAGATCATTTAATCTAAGAGCTGTACCTATCTCGGAATGATGTAGCTCTTTCTAGAAGAGCTGACTGAACTGCAGCCAGTTTTTCCTCGACATATGTTACCAAAATTGAAGCTTCCATGGATATTCCAAACACTTTCCCTTCTTTTCCAGGAATATCTCGCCTGGATATCACCACACTTCCATTTGCAACATCACGAGGGCCAATTTCTAACCTCAGAGGAACACCCTAGGAATTTATCGACAATTTAAAAGGAGAATACATCACAGAAAGTCCAGCCAAATTGGATAAAAAATCATGAGCTCCGACTCTAGGTAGACAGAAAAAAACAAACAAACAAACACTAGATCACGTCATTAAACTACATACATACAGTGTTTTAAATCAACAGGCGGATTTAGCAAGTCAACATTGATGTATAAAGACTATATCAATAATTTGAGGTTAACATGAAGGATTAGTCCAATGCTCTATCACACAATATGACACAATTATTTAACAATAAAGCTCTAAACCCATGCAAGTAATTCATACAAGAACACAAAAGTATCCAATATTGCATTTGTCAGAAGACAACTTGAAGTTTATCATAAGAAGAAGTAACTAAAGATGTTGAAGCATACTTATATAAGTGGAGTCACTAAATGATCACAGTTTATCAGGATACAGATTCCTAAGTTGGCATTTTTTTTACACTAGAGTATAACTAACATAATATATGAGTGAAGTATGGTGTATGATTTGACCTCAATCGTCAGAGAAAAAAAATGAGATGAGTACCGCAATCAACAATGTCATTCAAAGACTATAGAAGGAATAGGCAATCAGCAGTTCAGGACATACGCAATGGAGCAAGGGGTAATTCATTATTTAAATTTAACTAGATAGAGCTACCTTCATTTCCCAGAAATTAAATTTCCATCCTGGTGTTCTCTGCTCTGAATCATCAAGTTTCACTCTGATCCCAGCAGCTTCCAAGGCTCGCTTCACAGATGTTGCAGCATCCAAAACTACATCTTTCTCATTTGCCTTCTTCCAGATTGGAATAATTATAACCTAGAGGCATCAAGCACACATCTAAGAGAAAAAACATACAACGAAGCCGCTTATAAACTTTGTACCTGGGTTCAACAAATATAATTTACGCTGCATAATATTACACTACTGCAAGATTGTCAATCATTGGGTTGCCATTACAAGGATCTGATACCTAAAAAGGATGGCTGTGGAAAGTTACTTGTAATCGGAAATCATTATGAATTTGGCATTTATATAATTATAAGGCATGATGTGCACATGCGTCTTTCTGGTTGAACTTGGTTAGGTTTATTATGTAAGATGTGCCCCTTCATGTTAATAGACTGGTTAGGTAGTAGGTACTATATAGTACAACCTTTTAACTTGGCTGGGGTATTTATATTCTTATAAAATCTCAGGTCTTTTGCAATTAAGATGTCACTGATGTTTGATAAATAATACCTAACATGCGAAAAAGAAATTAAGATGATAATTCATAATGCCGAATAATTCAAAAACTTCATACACACGTACTTGTATTGGTGCGAGGTTTGGAGGAAGCATTAACCCAGCATCATCGCCATGAGTCATAACAATACCTCCAATAAAACGTGTACTGACTGCCCATGATGTCTGCCAGACATGCTGCCTTTCCCCATTTACATCAGTGAACTACAGATCACATATAACTTGTTTACATGGTTGAAGCTAGTATCAACAAATTCAAGATACATTCAATCACCTCAAATATTACTAGAAAACACTATATCATGAAATTTACAAAACAACAAAAGCATAGAAGAAACAACAGGAAGCCTACAAATTTCTGGGTATGAATTTCCTCTGGTTAAAATACCATAATAAAGTTTATTAGATGATAAAGAAATTAATAAACAGAAATTCAAACAAATGGATAAGTGCTAGTTGCCTCACGAGAGAGGAGATTTCTCCAGATAACTCATTAAAACTGATATGATGTCTGAAACAGTGAACTCAGCCACAACGGCGAAGAGACCATTTGATTGCCCATATATAAACAACTAGGGAGCCACATACCAAACTAGTTGATTGCCCATATCCTCATCCTTCGAAAATCATCAAAGGAGAAAGATAGGATTTACTTAATAATGGCACCAATCTACTATGCCAATCGTCATTGAAGGAACAGAAATTATGTGCTCCAGAGTTAATTTTTCAGACGATAGTTTATTTATGACAGCATGATAGACCAGGTAAATAAGAGAAATAAAGTTAATAAGAGACTATATTACCATTGTTCCAAAAGCGCGAGAAAAATTTTGTCCAAGGTGATGGCTAGTTCCAGCCTGTAGAGCCTTCCTGTCACCCATCATAGCTTCAATTGTATATGTTCTCAAAGCACCAGCGAAGGTCTCTACTTTTGATTTTCTACCTGTGATAACAGGTATCGCAGCTTGCTCGTAAGCAAACTTGGTATAGATATCAATCATCTGCAATGCCTGCAATTTGATATTGTCAACTAAATCAATATAAATTAGCAGCAGAGCAAAATAAACTACCCTTACAGTCATATAGAGACCAGCAGAAAAACGAATATGAAAGAAAGAACCTCTTGTTCTGCCTCTCCATCAGTAGCATGAGCAGTGTGTCCCTCCTGCCAAAGAAACTCGAGGGTTCTTACAAAAGGCTTGGTGCGCATTTCCCACCTCGTGACATTTGCCCACTGAAACACAACAAAAAATGATTGATTATACAATATTAATCACGTCAACATAATGCCATCAAGGACTGGAATGGTGTAAGAAACATCACACCTGATTAATCATTAGAGGAAGATCCCGGTGACTATGAATCCACTGTGTAAACATGTGATTTACAATGGTTTCACTAGTAGGCCGCACCTGCCAGAACCTCAACAAGTGCAACAATCAAAGACAGAATTCAGCTTATATTTTAATGAACTAGAAATTTAATTAACAGTCAGTATAAAACTAAGAATAGATAATATCAGGTAAAAATAAGCACCGCAATTCATACCACAAGTTTCTCTTCCAGTTCCTTCCCTCCTCCAATTGTCACAAGAGCTAATTCTGGACTGAAGCCTTCAACATGGCTTGCTTCTTTCTCAATAAATGAGTATGGTATAAACTGCAAGCATCAACATATGTTTGATGCAACAAGTATTACCCGATCTAACTGGATTTTGCGAATGGAAAGGTGACATATGGTATAAACTACAGATCTTTTATTACAAATGGAAGCAGGTTGTGGTTATAAAACGCAACAAAGGCCCAAAGTGAGCAATGAGAGAGAAAATGAATGGAAAAAGCATGCCTGAGGGAAGTACATGTTACTGTGACCAGTCTCCTTGAACTTTACATTCAAATAGTCCTGCAGAGAATCACTCAACAATATTG